>WNWU01000018.1:16777253-16864332 GCA_012654045.1 Ptyas mucosa | reverse complement strand
TCTATTCTATTCTATTCTATTCTATTCTATTCTATTCTATTCTATTCGGAGTTTAGTATACAGTAAAGTCAATGTTGAGAGTGGAGCAGGAGTGAAATGTAAAATTTGTTACTACCGGTTCTGTGGGCGTGGCTTGGTGGTGGTGGGTAATGTGAATGGGTGGGCATGGCCAACTTTTTTTTTTTAAAATTTTCAAAGCATTTTTTCTAATGCTTTGAAAAGCCTCTGCCGATCAGGCAATTCAGCTGGGATTGTCAGAGAGGCTTTTTAAAAAATGGTCTGAAAAACCTCTCTGACAATCAGGCAACTCAGCTGGGATCGTCAAAGACTTTTCAAAGCATTTTTTTTACCACCTTTTCAGCCGAAGAGGTTGCAGAAAAAAATGCTTTGAAAAGCCTCTGACGATCCCAGCTGAGCCGCGCGATCATCAGAGGTTTTTGGGTTTTTTTAACTTTTAAAAGCATTTTTTCATCGGAAGAGGTTGTAGAAAAAATGCTTTTAAAAGTAAAAAAAAAAAAGCCTCTGATGATCGTACGGCTCAGCTGGGCATGGGGGGGGGGGGCAGCGCAGGGATTTTTGCTACTGGTTCTCCGAACCACCCGGCGCTATTGCTACCGGATCGGGCAATCCGGTCCGAACCGGGAGCATTTCACCCCTGGAGTGGAGGTAATGAAAAAGTAGGGAGTCTTCTTTAAATTTATCAGATTCATAATCAGTTAAAGTTACCCACATAATTGGAAGCTTTCTTTAAAATGACAAAGCTAGTATTATGCCATTGCCACAGGGGATCAACTCCATTTATATGTGCATATAATATTATGATGCACATTCAAAAGAGATGGAGCTTCATCATGACAATGCAGTGCTACTTACATCATTCACTCATCCCACTTCCTCATGGATACCACTATGTGAATCCTTTTTCCCAAAAGAAAAGAAAGCTATCAAAAGAGTTAATGGGGGATGGTGGTTATAAAATTGCTCACCATACCTGTAGAGAGTAAAAAGGACTTTGATGAGGAGACGGGTGGTATGATACCAAAGCCTGAAAAAGGGCAATATTACTAGAAAAATGTGGGTTAGGTAGCATCACCACCAGATGGATTTGTAACTGGCAGGTTATCCTATTCTCCAAAGCACCTGAAGGCAGGACAAGAAGCAATGAATGGAAAGTAATCAAGGAGAGATCCAACCTAGAAATAAGAAGAAATTTCCTGACAGGGGGAACAATTAATAAGTGGAATGGCTTGCCTGCAGCAATTGTGGGTGCTCCATCAGTAGAGGTTTTTAAGAAGAGATTGGACAGCCACATATCTGAAATGGTATGGATATCCTGCTTGAGCAAGGGGTTGAACTAAAAGACCTCCAAGTTCCCTTCCAACTGTTACTCTGTTTTCTGATAGGGGATGATTATGAACATATCTCAGACAGACACACCCTTAGTTCACACAAATATAAAAGAGGTAGGAGGGAAAATCACAAAGTTGGAAGATTATATTACTAAATAAAAGTAGCTTATAGTCTTCTATAAAGTTTCATGATCTGGTCTACTTTGTATGGCTGATAATACCTAATCCTTTAATCTTTAAAGAGCCTTGGATAGTACAGTGATCTAAAGCCCTGTTATTAACATCAGCTGCCTGCAATTATTGCAGGTTCGAATCTCACCAAGGCTCAAGGTTGACTCAGCCTTCCATCCTTTCTAAGGTAGGTAAATTGAGGACCCAGTTTGTGGGGGCAATAAGCTGACTTTGTATAAATATACAAAAGTATGAAGGCTATTGCTTAGCGCATTGTAAGCCGCCCTGAGTCTCCGGAGAAGGGCGGCATATAAATCAAATTAAAAAAAAAATTTCGATCTTCATTTAGTAGAACAGACAGATACTGTATAGTATAGAATGCAAGGGGTGGATAGGCAGTCCTAATTATCTAGGAGGGATGTTTGCCTGATGAAAGGTGATTATCAAATAAAATCCAGACTACTAGCGAATGAGAGATGTAGAATCATGGTTACTCTTGGACTCTGGCAATCAAACCATATTAAAGAGATACAGTGGTGAAATTCAATTTTTTTTACTATCGGTTCTGTGGGCATTGCTTGGTGGGCATGGTGTGGCTTGGTGGGCGTGGCAGGAGAAGGATACTGCAAAATCTCCATTCCCACCCCATTCCAGAGGAAGGATACTGCAAAATCTCCATTCCCACCCCACTCCTGGGGGAAGGATATTGCAAAATCTCCATTCCCACCCCATTCTGGGGCCAGCCAGAGGTGGTATTTGCCAGTTCTTCAAACTACTCAAAATTTCTGCTTCTGGTTCTCTGAACTGATCAAAACCTATCAGAACCTGCTGGATTTCACCCCTGAAGAGATACCTAACTGAAGTGTTTTGAGACAGTGTACAGAGTAACTCACATGCCTTCTGTTAAGGCAAGAATAAGCATCAAGAAGACCGAGGAGTGAAATTGATGCTCACAGCTGAAGATAAACCATCTTTTTTTTTTTTACTGGTTTTATCTGATGATCAGAACCTGTGCAAATAGGTTGCTAGCTTGGAGATAGTGTCTTGATTTCCATTCTAGATGTTCAGAATATATATGTGGCTAGAACTAGCTCAGAAATTCAATTAATGAAACAAACACAATCATAATTAACTACATATATAATTTTATAGCTAACCCTTTCTGGGCCGAAACACATTTACAAAAAGAATCTGATGTTATTTTCAATATTTTTCAGAATATGTAACTGATCTGTTAGGCACATTATTATTAAGGGTGAATCTAGAAGTGGGGAAGAAGATCGATACGATTATTTATCTCAGTTTGACTTTCTGTGTGTACTGTGTAACAGGTTTTGAGTGAAAGCTTCATAAATTCCAGTGTAAAACCCGGAATTCCATTCTAAATAGCTTTAGTATCAAACATGGTTTATTTTTATTTTTATTTTATTTTATTTCCAATTTGTATACTGCCCTTCTCCCTGAGGACTCAGGGCGGTGAACAGCCAGAATTAAAAAACATACAATACAAATATTAAAACAATTAATATATATATAAATTTGGCTCCAATTTTAAAAAATAACAAACCAATTTAAAACGTCTAAAATTACTTCCTAAGCCAGCCCGGCTTGTTGGAAAAAGTGGGTTTTAAGGGCACGGTGGAAGGCACTGAGGTTTCACTAAATATGCATTTAAATATAATAAAGCAATTATTAATTATTTTAATTGTATTTTTAATAAATTAGTCTGGTCATAATTTATAGATTGAAGAAATCTCTTCATTGTTTATTATATTCTACTCTCCACATTCTCCACTTTGTTCCATTCTCCACTCTTTCCAAACTCTCTATCACTAAGCAATATTGTTTCTTTCTTTCTTTGTTTTTATTTCTGTTTGCTCCCCTTCTTTTATATTATAATAAACTATGATATATATTTTTTTAAAAAAATATTGTTGCAGGTTGATTTTCTCTTCATCTGTTCATTCCTACAGGATTAGATGGAAATGCTCCCATTAAACTTAGATTGGAAAGACTTTTTGTAGGGGCAACAGCAAAACTTTATCCTTTCCTAATACTGGTTTAAACAACTTTTGTTTGCTCTTTCCCGTTTCACTAACACACAATTCCAACAGGCAGGACTTTGGATCAAATTCTATGAAGCAATTCTGTGAAGCATGTTTCACTCAACAGCAAGAGAATAAGCTCACTGCCTGTGGAAATCTGAAGCTGAAAGCATTGCTGTGTATTATCATAATAGGTTTTGTAGCTTTTGATCTCACACATTCGGCACAATGACTACTTGGCTTTTGAAACTCATTGAACACACCTAACAGAAATGAAAGGCTAGTGCAGTAAGTGTTACACTGTAAAACTAATGAAGAACATACCCTTGAGGTAAGATACTTCAAATGAACTGATATATAAACAATTGTAGGCAAAGAAAATGGGACATCTAATCATGAGATAGATAATTCTTGACTGACAGAAGACAAGAAGAACTCAGAAGTTTGTTTGATGTTTTATTAGACTCTAATAAAAGGATTGACTAGATAAATGATGGTGAACCATTTTGGCACCGAGTGCTGAAAGTGGAACATGTGCGCTGGAGTGCCAAAAACCCAAAGACCAGCTGGCCAGTGTGCATGTGCACCAGCCAGCTGGTCTTCAGGTTTCCGGTGCTCCGGCGTGCACGAAGACCAGCTGCGCACCAGAAAGCCAAAGAGCAGCTGGCGACTGTGCGTGTGCCCACAGAGAGGGCTCTACGTGCCACCTCTGGCACGTGTGCCATAGGTTCGCCATCACAGGAATAGACATTCACTGGGGAGGGGAATCCTTATTTGTTTAAATAGGAATATTGGAAATAATTTCCAAATATCTGCATATATTAATTTACTTTCTAAAACAGCACAGACCAGAGAATGAAGCAACACTTCTCAGTTGTTATTATTCTGAGCAAATGTTCCTTATAAACCAATTCCAATGCAGAAAATAATCCTCTAGTACTCTGTACTTGTACTCTGACTGGAAAGAAAGGAAGCAACTTCCAAACATATGCAGGAAAAAGTATACTTGCTAGGAA
This sequence comes from Ptyas mucosa, assembly GCA_012654045.1. Lineage (NCBI taxonomy): Eukaryota > Metazoa > Chordata > Lepidosauria > Squamata > Colubridae > Ptyas > Ptyas mucosa. Next base: position 16,859,751 of record WNWU01000018.1, on the reverse strand, counting down.
TGTATTTATCTATTTGAATGTGAGAATCAAGTTTTGAACTTGATATGATTTGATCTGTATTTATGGCTTGATGCCAACAAGTTTAAATTTGAATTTATGGGATACTTGTTTCAATAAATAAAAGTTGCAATAGTCAGTTATAATGGAGAAGCATCAAGCCACATGGAGAGACTTTATTTTGTTTTGCTTTGTCCTTTTGCAAAATGAGATAAACATTACAAATGTTGCTGTATTAGGAAGTTTAATATATCGGTGGTTTTAATGATATTGCTATTGTTTTGCTGTTTGTTGCCCACAGTGACTATGTGAGATGAACAGCTATATAGAGTAAATAAAGAAATTAAAAAGTTGAAAAAAAAAGTAATACCTCCACCTCCATAAGTTTAGTTTAAGTAGAGATACTTTAATCAATGAAACAGGAAAACAGTCTTTGAAAGGAGGCCTTCTGTTACCTGTTCTCAACATAATCATCGTTTGCTACATACTTGGGCCAATAATGGGCAAGCTTTTAAGGCAGTCAGAAAATAAATCCATCTTTTTTTATGGATTCTGATATCCCTGTCTACCTCTTTATTTAAATAAATCAGATATTCATGAAGGTATTTCTTCAATTTTGGGAAAAGGTGGAAACCTACCCTGGGACTAGATGATGAATGGAGTAAGATGGTAGATCCAACTTTGCAATTATTTCTTGTGATTTCTGAGGTGTGATGCCTAGAGTTGTGTTGCAATAAAATTTCCCTTCTTGTGCTCTTGAATCATTGTTTAATCATTGTTTCAAATGTTGAGAATTGCAATGTGGTTCTTTGAATTGATCTTAATCCAGGGTTCAAAGAAATGCATATGAATAATACCATCTGCACCCCCAAAATCTGTAACTATGAGTCTTCCTGACAAAGTCTGATTTGTCAGGGAATATTTTTTTTTGACAAATGAAGTTTTGTGATAATATTCCATGGGCTGACATTTATTTTTCAATCATAATGACAAGGACATATTTCATTGGCTGTTAGGATGCTGTGAAGAAATTCCTCACCTTCCTTCTTGGCAGTGACAACAATTGCTGGCAAATTTCTGCTCTTGAAATTTTAATCTCTGCCAACAGTATGTAACAGAACTTACATCGCAAAAACTGTTTGACACTGAAGAACTTAATAATGTGACCCCCACATTCCTGTGAAATACAAAGTTGAGAGCAATGTCTTTTTGAGTGATTTGCTGATTGTCAGCCTTTCTCATGTGAAATTCATTGGTTGTCATCACGGGCCATCCATTTCATTCTTAATCACATAAAGAAGCTCTTCCTGATTCGCCATTGTTACATTTTTTTGGCCTAGTGATGCACAGTTTTCATGTCACCACCATAAGCAATGCGAATTTGTTAGTGAATTTCAATTGACGGAACTCCTTTGACTGTCAAAAATTCAAGCATGGTGCATTGCTGAAAGTAAACGACTATATTTTTTGCACTATAAGACACACTCCCCCCCCCATAAAAGTGGATGGAAATGTCTGTGCATCTTATAGAGTGAATACTGCAGCAGGGGGGAAGGGGGTTGGTGTTTGCCCTTTCACTGCCACTGCCGCCTCTCAATGCTGCCACTGTTCACTGCCACTGGGGAATGCTGGAGCCTTCGCTGCTGAGCAGCTGAGCAGCGGTTGGATCGGCATCCCGGAATATCACCGATCAGCTGTTCTAAGTAGCAGGGATCATCGCTGCCACTGCCAATCGCCACCACTGCCATTTTTCATCACTGCTGATTGCGATCATTGCCATTTGCCACCACCACCATTCGCCAGCACTGCCATTTGCCGCCACTGCCAATTGCCATAAATTGTTGCTGCCAATCACCGCCAATATAATTTGGCAGCAGTGGCGAATAGTGGTGGTGGTGGTGGCAATCCCCGCCGCCTAGAACAGCTGATCGGCAGAATTCTGGGAGGTTGATCCAACCACTAATCAGCTTCTCAGCAGCAAAGGCTCCAGTGCTCCCCTGAGATGGCAGCAGCTCAGCTCAGTTGACCAGTGATGGACGCAATGGAGCGGAACCCTGATGAGCCATGTGCTGGGGCTGTGATAATTTATTTATTTATTAATTATATTTATATACCACCTTTCTCCCGTAGGACTCAAGGCGGTGTACATTTTAAAAGATCATTCACATGTTCAATAATGTGCTGAAGCTGACCAGGCTGTTTGCTGTTTGCTGCAAGGACACTAGCCAGATGAATACCGGATGGATGCTGGGAGGCAGAGGCAGATTTTTTTTTTCTTCCTCTAAAGCTAATGTGCATCTTATGGTCCGGTGTGTCTTATAGTCCCAAAAATATGGTACTTGCTGCAGCCTAATCCTGGTAATGCAACCTTTTCTCAAACAATTTGCTTGCAACAAAAATGAGAGAATATATGCTAAAGTACATGTCAAAGCTTCTTGCACATCAGTACTGTCATCTTTTGGCAATTTAGAACATTGGAAGCATTATTTTTCATTCATTACTGGAGGTCATCATGGATTCTGAAAGACTGCTACAAAATTGTTTATAGATATCATTCACACTAACAGAAATAGTGCAATGCAGGTCAGCTGCACTGAACTGTCTCCAAGGTTTTTATTATATTAACACTGGACTACTTTCACATGTTAATCCCCATTTTCTCTGCTTGAAAACTGCCCTTTGAAATAAGATTCTTTTTTCAAATTACAGCTAGCTGAGATGAAATAACAATAGTGGATACATTTCTTTATGCTCTATATATTTTAATAAGTTTCTGACTATGAAAAGAAATTAAACTCCACAACCAAACAACACCTTTTACTTCTTCTGTTCCCCCCTCTGCAATATGTTTAATTTCCCAATAGCAAAGTATTGCCAATATAGAATTTATATTATATCTGTGAAGTAGTTTTTTCCCCAACAAAATAATTCGTCTCTTTAAAAAGTTAAAAACGAATTACTATGTCTTGCATAAATGTATGCAGTTAATAATCTCAAAAATTGTTAATGCTATTATCTTAGCATTACCAGCAAAATCTAATCAGTCATACTCTGTAGTTAATTGATATAGTGACAGTTACCTGTAAATGTAAAAACACATTTATGCAAATTCACACATAAATACATGCAAATGAATGCCTTGACTGCTACTTCTGCGTTTAATATCACTTTTTGTATTATGGATTATGTTTTTATTTGTTCACTACCTAAAGTGCTTTGTTAGATAGGCAACTCTATAAAGTTTTTAAATGTAAATGAATAACTTTTACATGTGATTAAAAATATTTGTATCCACCTACTTACTTCTTTCTGAATTCTTTCTTCTTTCAGCTGTATTCACCCTATTTTGGAAAAGACTGCCAAGAGCAATTAAAACACAATGAAACAAACAAACGAAAATACAGAATAGATATCCTAAATACCTTCTAGGCAGAAAAACAAGATATAAACATTATAAACAAGCAAGTAAGCATACATATCCAAGGCCAAACTCATCTGATTAGTCTAATTTGAAATTATATAATTCAAGTTCTATTAAGACATTCACTTCAGGTGAAGGCCAGAGTGTGATAGGGAGTATCACGTACTGTGTTAGCCCTACATATTGAATAGTGCTAAAATCTTACCTGGAGAAAGTCACACATTGATTGGTTTCATATAATATGCTAAGTGAAAGCCAAAAATTAGGGTTTATATCAGTGGTGAAATCTGAACTAGTTTACTACCGGTTTGCTGGCTGCGCATGTGCAGTGTGCACCATGTACCAAATGTGAGGTGCGCGTGTTCAGTGCACGCCAAAAAGAGGCATGCAGTAAGTAGAACAGCGCATGGGGGGGGGGTGATCAGCTGTGGCACGCAATCTTTTTTTTTTTTTGCTTTTAAAAGCATTTTTTCTACAACCTCTTCAGCTGAAGAGGTTGTAAAAAATGCTTTTAAAAGCCTCTGACGATCAGGCAAGTCAGCTGGGATCATCAGAGCCTTTTAAAAGCATTTTTAAAAACAACCTCTTCAGCTGAAGAGGTTGTAGAAAAAATGCTTTTAAAAGTAAAAAAAAAGAGCATCTGATGATTGCGCGACTCAGCTGGGCATGGGGGTAGGGCAGGGATTTTTGCTACCGGTTCCCTGAACCACCCGCCACCATCGCTACCGGATCGGGTGATCCGGTCCGAACTGGGAGCATTTCACCCCTGGTTTATATGTTACATGAATCCAACCTTTGCGATTTGAAAATTTTGGTTTATGCCTTAGTGCGTTATAAGAATCCAGCCAGTTTTGATTCATTTAATAAACAACTGTTTAGCCATAGTATTTAATAGTGCCTGGAATCTGAATGGAACTTACCTTACTTATATTGGGTCTTTTGTCACCCTTATGGTTTACCTGCCAGCTGCTGGAAACTAGTTGCAGATTTCATGGGAAATCTACAACAGGGCAGACAAAGTGGGCATGGGACATAGTCCCAAGTTATTAAACTTTGAGAGTTACTAAGAGGAAAAGCCAATTCCTATCCTTTCTCAGCTAGAGTTGGAGGAGTTAGGGACAAGGAGACATGCCACGTTGGGGATTTTTCCATATTTTTTGAAACTGAAAGAAATAGTTAATGAGGGATAGTTGTGGCAGATCAGTTTGCCAATATTACTTCACTTCATAAATGTTTGCAGAGCTTCTGCTAATGCAGATTTTTTTTGTTATAAATTACCGAAGCTCCAACCATAGACTATCCAATTGCTTATGATTTTATGAGTATAATTAAAACAAAACAAAAAAGAAACGAAACATTACTTTGTCACTGACTTTTGTTTCAAATTTTATCCATGGCAAGGAAGTAATAAATATAGATAAATAAAATAGCTAGATTATCTCCTCTCCTAATAGCCAAACACAGTTTGTTGATAACTCTATGGCCCAGTTATCATGCCTAAAAAAAATATCTTTGCTATGTCTATGAAATTCTATATTACACTGGTTGATTCTGAGTATTAATGAACTGAATGGGAAGAAATTATGCTGTCTTATTTCTTATATTAATGACCTCATTCTGAGTAGCTTTTTACTACTCTTTCCCCTCTGATAGCCATACCATTACCTCCACATTCACATGCTGCCACGTCTCTGTTTGAAACTTCATCTGTGCAGCATCATTGCTGCATAGGGGTTGAAACTTAATCTAAGCAAGCACCATTCCCACATGGACTTCCTTCTGCTTGCCTAAGCAGCTTTGCTTGCTGCCAGTAGTTCAGTTTGTGAATGCAGAGGGCCAAGCTTGTCCTTCAGCTATGTCTGGAGGCAAACAAGAATCAAATCAGGAAAGGGCTGAATGGCCATCAATTTGTCAAGGGGGCAAAATTTTGAAATATACCCAGAAGCTTCCCCTTCACTCACTCATTCACACAGAGAAAGCAAAGAAAAATAAAAAAAAGAGAAAGAAATAATCTATTAAGAATAAACAGTGTTTTTCATGTAATTTTCCTTTGCCCAAGAAAATTCATCTTTGATTATTATTAATGGTGGGACTTCAGGCAGAACACCGAGGCTTCTACCATCCATCACCGAAGTGTTGCCATAAGGGAGAATGGAAAGCAGAGGTTTTATTGGCAGGCAGCAACTAGTATGGGCACAAGTTTTATATCAGGGATTTGTGATGGGCACCTCTAGCTGTTCCCATAGCTTAAATGTTAATGTTAAAAGCTGTCATACTAACTTAGAAATCTCTGAATGCTCTACTAAGAGCTCTGTAGCTCTTTCCCTAATAGCCTCCAGGAAATTGTTCCTCAAACTGTGGTTAGATATTCTCAGCATTTTGGGGGGATTCTGGGTATTACTGTGCAGTAAAAATATATCTTGAAAAACACTGCTCCAAAGCTTTCGTATTTAAGCGCTTTACTTTGAAAAATTTTGTAAGATCGCTGAAATTTCACGAGTTTTGGCACTCTTACAAGATTTCAATCATATTTTCCTAAAGATTATTTTTGGAACCTGCACACAGCATCTAAGCATGTCACACATGCTGGCAGTTGCATCACAAACCCATGGATTAGACACATAGCAAGTACTGCTTGTCATACATTTTATGCCAACTCTTTAAAAAGGGTCCAAAGGGAGAAACATTATTTAGTCCCTTACAAGAAAGATAATCAACAGTCTCATAAACATTTTATGCATAACCTTTTTCAGTGGGTTATAATTTAGTGAACAGATAGGGAAAGCTAATGAAGGTTTTGAAGGGGAGTTCACCGGGTCAGTTTGTTTTGTTCAATTTTTGTTGAGATCGGTGGCTATAGAAATCAAACAAACACACAAACTCTGGTAACAAGAGCTAGGATGGAGTTGGGCAGCATCCAAATTGAGTAAAATAAATAAGAATCATTTGAATTTCTGGAAACATCATTATTGCTAATAGAGTGATATAACAAAATCTTGAAATCGCCAGCTGAACTACTATAATTAATGATGAAGTTACTGTCTTACACCGCCCCAGCCCCGTCTCCCTGATTGCATTTCAGGAACTTTTTCTGTAATGATATTGCTTCCTTCTGTGATTTGACTTCCTCCTCTGCACTTCTGTGGTTTATCATATCACTTCCCCTTCAGACTCAACTTTCTTTCATCAGCATGGATTGCATGGAGAGTGATGATTTCCAGTTCTCCCTTCCTTCGCACCCCCAGGCTATGAAGAAGGGCCAGGTGCATGACACCACAGGGATGATCCTTCATGCTACTGGTTGTTGGAAAACCCACACAAAACAATTAGTGTTAAATATTGAATAGACGGGCACAGGAACCAATCAGGAGCCAGTAGTTAGAGCAGGAATATTAAGTGCGCGTCAGTGGCTGCTCCGGTTTAAAAAGGGCTGCTGTGGCTCGGATTGCCATTGTTGTTACTGGAGCTGAATAAAGCTGTTGATCTACCGGACATGTCCTGTGTCCTCTGTCTGCACCCACTATTCAGCAATTAGCACTGCTAAAAAATAAACAAAACAAAACAAAACAAAACACACTTTTATTGTTTGGCACCTGGTTATCCAGGACTATATTTGTCCACTAAAGTCAAACCTGAAAACGTTGTACTGGGAGAAGTAACTGGATGTCCCTCATTTCTGGAAAGTCAGGGGAAACAAACCCACTTTTTCAATAATGGGACTGACCATTACTGACTCTTCTTTTAGATTCATCTATCACCAATATTGTCTACTTTTTGAAAACAATTAAAAGCAGAACTTTTCCAGAGGACAAGTTTTGGGGCCTGATGCTTTATACTGTTTGTGTTTTATCTGTGTTATCTATATGTTTCTGTAAGTATTTTATAAGTATTTTCTTATTTTTTGAGCTATCAGATTTTTATGAAATTCAATGAGCAATTGATTAATTAAAATATCTTGATTAATAATTGCTCTTCTGACAGAATTATCAAATGCCGTGCTAAAATTTAATATATTTTACAATCTTGCTAGCTGCCCAATATCCCCCATTTTTCTACTGAGTAGAACTCGCCATCTGGTCACTCTTTCTTTCAAAAAGCCAAAAATAAATGTCACTTTGATCCTATCTGCAGGGAACTTCTCTGGCCAGCCTGCCATGAACAACTAACATTCATATTGCCACCCTTGCCCCACTTTTCTGAGAAGCTACCAACATAATATCACTGATAGTTCCAGTGATAAAGCAATTGAACAATGCTGCTTGCTCAAAAATAGCAGGAGTAATATAAAGGAAGAAGAAATTATGAGATATTTACTTATCTATCTGGGTTACTGTTTGTCCACCTCTGTTCAGTAAATGAAGTTAGTGTCACTAAGAGGATCTGGGTTAAAATAAGTGGAAGGAAGAATAAAATCAGTAGCACTGTTGATGTTTATTACTGATCAACCAACCAAAAAGATGTGAACAATATAAATGAAGAATAAATGGAACTTCTACATAATGCAAAAAGATGAATAAAGAAAATTATGACAGGAAAATTTAATTACTTCCACCATTTGGCAGACAGAAATTCTACCAATGTGATTCTTCTAGGAAAATTCCTGGTTTTTCTTACAGACGATCTTCTTCTTCGATGGGAGAAGAAAGGCCATCAACTTTTTATTTAAGCAAATCCAATTAGAAAGCAGATTAAGTGGATTTTAATTTATTTGATTTAGACACTGCCCAATTTCCACAAATTTTATGGAAAACGAATGCCTTAATCCTTGTTATTAACAAAAGCTAAAGTTGAGTTAAAACAGCTACATAAAACAGATTTTCAATCAAGTCATAACAAGAATAAATAATATTCCAAGTTAGGCAAAGATTATTGGAAGTTGATAAAAAAATAAAGTATTAAATGCACAATTGCAAACATTTCAAGGAGGTAGAAACAAAATCCACGTGGCTGCACTGAACACTTAGAGAAGATCTAAAAAGGAAAAAGAGCACATAGAAAAGGAAAAAAAGACAGGCAGATCACTAAATAAGATTTTTAGAGATATTGCCAGCAAAACTAAAGTACAGAATAAATCGAGGTTAGTGAAGGAAGCTAAGAACATAGAAAGACTTTTTTGGGTATGTTCAAAATAAATGAAGAAAAAAATAGTATTCCAGTTGATCAGTAAACATAGCAGGAGAATAATCTATATAAATAAAAATGTAAATGCATTTTTATCTATATAAATAATCTATATAAATAAAAATGTAAATGTAAATGTTCAAAATCGCAAATCTTGAAAGTTCTTCACCTATTGCTTTGAAATTTTGACACAAAGTTGCATTAAAATACAGGCGTATTTTTATATAGATATTATATAGATGTCAGGTAAAATAATAGTAGATAATAAACAGAAGGTGAATTACTCAACTCTTGAATATGGCAGTAAACACCACATACTTCCAGGTGCTGGGATCCAGATAACAGTAGATTGATTTACAAGATATTTTTTTAAAAAATATTGGTCATAACTTGCTCACACTAGGGTGAGAATGCATGAAGTGAACCTGGGCTTTGAGTACTGTTGTGGTATATTGACTAAAAGAGATACATATGGCCCCCACTCCCTCTGAGAATTCCAGAACTCTTGAGTTCTATTTGGCTCTATTCCCAGGCCTGTGGTTTAGGGTGTTTGTAGAACCCCTATCAAATCATTTTTGAAAGGTTATTGATATAGTTTTGTTCAGGTGGGCATGTTTTTTTTAAATTGTGTATTTTAGATGTTATTTGCCAAATGTCCTTTTGGAGTTGGGCGTGGGGGAATGCTTAAAATCCAATACATTAAATTAAATTGGGGCTAAATTAGATCTTTATGACTATTAAGCTATGAATGTGGTATGGATATAACTAAGGATGGCAAGCATCTCTGTCTCAGTCTTTCTGTCTCTGTCCCTCATTCAGTGGTGGGGTTCTACTGGTTCGTCCCGGTTCAGATGAACCGGTAGTGGGGGCAGTGGGAGGCTTCACCCACCCGACCAGATGTAATCACGGATGCTCTGTGCATGCGCAGAAATGCCATGTGCGCGCACTCCCAGTTCCGAACCGGTAGCAAAGATAAGTGGAATCCACTACTGCTCTCATTGTCTGTTATTGATCTTTCTATTTTATGTTATCTTTCTATTATATGTTTGTCAAACTAAGAAAAAGGGAAGAATGTAATAGATGTGAATGAAGGAGTCTGATATTGATGTATACATACATAGAAGTAGAGGTGCCAATTTAATTAGGAATGAAAGAGCTAAAATTAAAGTAAGGTATCAAGGAGGATCCCACAGAATTTAATTCTGGCTCTGACACTCTCTAACAATTTCATAAATGTCATGGATGAAAAAGTGGAATGAATGTTTATCAAAAAGTAGAAATGACCCAAAGCAAGATGGCATATCTAATACAAAAAGACTTTTTTAAAAAAATGATATAGCTTGAAAAAGTGGCTAAAAGTAGTAGAATGAAATTTAATAGTGACAGATAACAAAGTTCTTCACTTAGAAGATAGAAATAAATTGTCCAGGTCTGGGAATATGGTAGGAAAAATATGGCTTGATAATATTATGGATAAAGCAGATTCTGGGATTGTAATGGATCATACTGCATTTGAATATATAATAATAATAATATGACACAACTGCTAAAAAAGGCAAATGCAATTTTGATTACATGGGACAGGTAGATCATCTCTAGAATGATCTATCCCCAACTTGACCCTTCAGCTCTTTCAATGCTGAAATCAAATCCATCTACCTTCCTGTTGGCTGTCCTCTTTTCCTTCATTCTATCTCTCCCAATGTGGTCTTTTTAAGGGAGCTGAATCTTCACGTAACATGTTCAAATGATAAAAATTTGAGTTTAGTTTTGATAATTTGACTATTGGATTGTAATTAACAAGCTGTAAAACTTATTCAGCCACAGAGAAGTGAGCTGAGGCTGATTCACAGTTGGTAGAGTATAAGCAGCCTTTGAAAAGGACCTGAAGGCTAGAGTGTGCTTGTTGTCAAAGAGGTCAAATGTGGACCGACACCAGTAAACAAATCATCAGACAATGATTCCAGATGAGAGACAAGGGAGAAGGTGAAGCAAATCCAGGCTCTAAGACATGGCAAAGCAACGTAGATACATGACACCGCTGAAAGTTGTCCTCAGTGTTTTTTTTTCCCACGGAGAGAATGCAATAAATAAGCCAAACTGACCTCCCACTCAGTGCATGCTGAGACATATCACGTAGGAGCTGCAGAGTCTGTTTCCTAATAGCCCTTCCATTGTTTTTAGCTGGTTCCCTCAAATTTATTACTCCCTCTCTGCCTCTGAATCTTCACTTAAGCACCTCTGCCTAGGACAAAGACTAAACTCTGAGTCTGAGAGACTATTAACGGGTGTGGATGAGGGATTCTAAGAATTTGCTGTCTTTGACTCCAGTACTGTTCCATAGGATTGTCACTATCACTCTTTGGTTCCACTTCTTTTCCAATCCTTTTGATCTGAGGACATGTTCTCTCATAACACCTGGTAATTTGTGCCTTGAGTGAGACTCCAATTTGTTCTATGATCCATTTATTTGTTTTCATGGAATTATCAGGGGTTTTCTCCAATACCAATGTTCAAAAATGCCAATGTTCTTTTATGCTGCTTCTACAAAGTTCAAAGTTGGCTTCCATAGAGTATAATAGGGAAAACTACGGGCTGTACAATTCTGAATTTTGTGGGTTTACACATATCATAACATCTGAATCAGTGGTGGGTAGTAAAACCAGCGGGAGGCTCCGCCCACTGACCCTGATGTCATCAAAATGCACAGAAGAGCATGCGCGCGGCCCCATTGTGAACCAGTAGTAAAGGTAAGTAGAACCCACCCCTGGTCTGAATATCTTATTTTGTTTATCAAATTTATATAGCTTCTCATCACATATAATGATTGGGCAATGTATATAATAAGACAAGGAACATAAAAACCATTAAGAACCACAATATAAATTAAAATAAAAAGTAAAATGTATTTTTTCCAAGGATTTCATTTTTTTTTAAACAAAGGACCAATTTTCAGCATATTTTTGACTGCTGGTTCCTTTACTATTGGTAGTTGATCCTAAAAGGCAGAAACTATCTACCACGTCAGTGCCTTCATTGTCACTTCTAAGACTGGTTGTAATACCTGTTGTCATTAGTTTGGTCTTTATAATCATAGTTCAACGTTTTGTCACTATGTTCCTTGCCTTTCCCTATTTGAGCTTGCAGCTCATTTATATTTTCATATCAGAGTAATTTTATCACTGTAATATAGGTTATTGACGTTCTTTCAGCAATTTTGAAACCGTACTCATCCTCTTCCAATCCAGTCTCTCTCAATATATGTTCAGCACATTGGTTGAATAAATAAGTAGAGACTTTACGGTAAGTGATACGATCTTCTGACTCAAAATGTCCATTCCAGTTCATTTCAATTCACTGACGCCCAAGATGTCAAAGCGTGATCAATTCATTTCATATTTCTCTGTGCTAAGTTTTCCTATATTCATGCTCTTAACTTTTCATTTTCCCATTGTAATTCTACCTTTGCAGTTTCAGATTTTCTTTTCCTCTGTGGAAAATCATCAGCAACTACACATCCTAAAGACCTTAACAGAGCTACCCCTATATCAGTAATACTCTTATTGAGTGCCATCAGACTGGAGAGACCCATCACTTGGCACTATATTAGCAATCATTTTATCTTGTGTGGTTTTCTTGATAAAACACACGAGCTATTTACCACTGCTTTTTCCTATGCAGTATGAAATGAGATATTTTCTGTTATCACTAAAATGATCACCTGCCTCCAGCATTTTAAAATCACTGCTGCCTAATATAGTTGCCTGCTTCCTATAACTGGGCAACTGGAATGACCTTTACACCTTGTATACCCTTGTTGGGAAAATATGCTGTAGGTATACAGTCCTGGCATACTTCACTTATCTCTCCTAGGAATACCCCACACCACAATGAGGGGTAGCATTGCATGACTTGGGAGAGGGGGAAATGCAGTTTAGGGTACATCAATAAATGCATTATTTAAAACCATAGTAAGTAATTATTCCACTAGATTTGATAACCCTTTGTATCCTGTGTTCAATATTTGGTATCATATTAAAAAAAAAGATTCAGAGAAACTTGGGGCAAATGCAGAGAAGAGCAACAAGGATGATTAACGTGTATAAACTAAACTACAAGAATGTGAGGGAATAAGGAATGTTCAGTCTTGAATGAAATAAGGCAACTAAAGAGGAATATGATTCAAGTATCAAAACAAGGTCATACATACACACACACATACACAGTACAGGAATTCAGGAAGGCAAATTCTGAGCTATAAATATTCTCTTCTAAAGATAAATTCTGGTTTTAATGTTAGAAAGGTATTCTAATAGTAAGGGCAATTTGGCAATGGAACAAATTGCCAAGAAAACTAATAAACTCTTCTTTGCTAGATAAGCTAAACGTCAGTCCTGGTGGCCATATTTTTCTTTGGATTTTCAGGGTGCCACACTTAGTGCTGTGGGAAAGTGGGAGGGGAGGCTGCATGGAGGTGGTAGAGTTATTTAGCGATAACAACATTCTTTTTTCTGAGAGTCAAGGACGATCAGCCTGCACCTGGAGAGGCGTGACTGGGAGGCATCTCCAGTTGGGACAGTAGATTGATTAGACCACGTGATGGACTTGTGGGTGCAGGGGAAGGGACTTTGACTTTCCTTTCGGTGGGGAAAACCTGGGAGCTTTCAGGTTCAGGTTTTCCCAGATGTGCCAATATGACATTTCTAATAAAATGGATCTTTGAGGAGTCTTACTTGGTTGGGGGTGTTACTTGGAACCCTGACACTGAAGAGAGTCTGAATTATTCTTTCCAAGGCTGTATAGGTTATTTTCTTGCAATAGTCTAACATAACTGTCTCTGTTATCCTTAGCTCACATCTTGAGAGAATACCTGGACTAGAATTACATGGCCTGCTATCCTGAATCTTTTGTTGTTGTTGTTGCAAGACCTGTCAAAACTTTCATTTGCAGACAAATTCCCCTCATCTCCTTGCTGCTTTTCCCTTATCCCATGTTCTACATTTATGTTTTGTGAAAGAAATATAGGACTGAGGCGTGAACATGAGTAAATGTAGTTGGCATGAAGAACTGCAGGAGTAAACAGGTGTGAGATGCAAGAAAAGAATTTTGTCCCCGTCTTAATTTGCATAACAAATGTAGTGCTTGGAAGACAAGATATATAAAATGTTTTATTCTGATAAAATAAATAAAATAATTGTATAGGATAATTGTTGTATAAGAAGAATTCTACAATCTGCATTAATACCACATCATTTTTGACCAGGTGAGGCTTTCAGAATTGTATGTGAGTTTCCCAGACCTTTAGACCATTACATTAGGCAAGATGATAAGCAACAGAGAAAGGATTATGGGAGGGGGGAATAATTGGTATTTAATCTTAAACTGGCAGAGGAAAAACTGGCATAGATTGCAGGCATTCAAATTAGTTGCTATGATGACGTTGGATGGTTTTCAGAGTTTCTGGAATGAACAAACACTGGCTTATTTCCAGGGTCTGAAGATACTGTATATAATTTTGTGATAATATGAAACTGAGCCATCCTTACCCTATCAAAGAAATACAATTGGTTCCTTGTTAGGCAGAAAACAGCAACAGGTTGATACTAGATAATATTTACACTGATATAACTGGAAATAATTTTAGATAATGTCCAGGTAAAAATAAATTAATAGAAGCCAAATCAGATAGGTTGGAAAAGTAGTTTCAGAAGAAATAATGGTAATAAATAAAATATGCAAACTTTCTCAAGCTAATTGGTAGAAGAGAAGGCAGAATTGTAAAGCTGATGATAGTTAAGCTATTGCTGCAGAAAGATAGTTGCTATGCATGATGATGATGATGATGATAATGGCAATGATGATAATGCAGAGTAGTGTGCTAAAAATAATCAGTATCCCCCAAACTAATCTAATTGTGCTACTTGGCAGCTGGGACTCATTGTCACTATAACACAAGAGCTGCGGTGACAAAGAGAAACCTCAGGCTAATTTACTAAGCAAAATCTGTCAATTTGAATGAGCTTTTTTGTTTAAAAATTGGATAATAACAATCTTAGTTTCTAATGGTTTAAATTATGCATCAGCAAAAAGAACTGGATGCTTCCTCTTTTAGTTAGCATTTAATTGCCATCTCCATTGCTGATGGCAGGATGTGCCAACATTTGTGATAGATATAGAAAAGGCTTCAAGATTCTTCTGTGTGACAGTCTGGAAAATTATAGTTGCTTATATTTTTGAGAATAACATCTGGTTTCAGGTCTTTCTTTCCATGTCTTTTTTGACAATGAGAAATATCAAATAGGCTTCATCTGATAATAAATTTTCTAAGGAGACAGTAGTTACTGACTCATAAATCTCAAATGCTTTTTAAAAAATGTATTTAAAGGAAACAAAAGTTTCATGTACAAAGGTCTAAATGAAGGAAAAAAGTAAGAACTGAGCTATGTTGTTTTGATATAGGGGAATCTGGATATTAGGGTAGAATATAGGAAAGTAGAAGAAGGATTGGGTTTTGGTTAGACCCAGTATTAGCAATGAGGAGGATAGAAAACTGGATGGAAAAGCAGTAGATTGTGGAGAGGTGTAGTGGCTAGTGAGACTCAGGCAGATTCTCAGAATTCCTCACTTCTTAGAGGAATTGAGGAAAGAGAATCAGCAAATCTTGTAGACCAGAAAATCTATCAAAGGAGGTATGTTGTCTCCCAGGAACAAAGATCAAAGATGTGACCAAGAGGTTTACCAAAATATTCAAGCCCACAGGTTATTATCGCTTTATCCTCTATCATGTAGAGATCAATGATACTACAAAAGAGACTGAAAACAATATCAACAGCCTATGAGAAGCTAGGCATGAAAACCAAAGAGTTAGGAACACAGGTGGTGTTTTCAACTGCATTTCCAATGAAAGGTCAACATCCAATGAAGGAATGGAGGATTTAAGATGTAAACCACTGGTTTAAAGGAAAGAGGGATACATACAATGGTGGGATTAGGTCAGTTTGCACTGGTTCAGTCAAACCGGTAACTAACTTTTTGTACTGTTCAGCGAACTGGATGAAAATAAAGTGCAAGACAGGTTTTTTTCCTTCTTCTCTCTCCCTTCAGTTAATAGCTCTGGGCAGACAGCCAAGAACCATTTAACAGGTGAATAATTAGTTGCGATAACAAAATCACAGAAATGCAGCCGGCACATGCCTTCAATAACAATAGAAATTGACAAGATTAGGACAGGAAAACACCCAGGAAGCCCATCAATGACCCATCTAGGGATGGGATTAACCTTTTCCCTTCAGGAAGAAGGACAAGATCACAAACATTTTCATTATAAAGGGTATTAAGTAACACTTTTGTGATCAGCTGATACTCCCTGGAGTTCCCCAAGACCTTTTATAGCTACAGCAGTGTTGGCTACTTCTTGTTTCTTCCTGGGGGAAAAAGATACAGAATGGGACAATGATGCAGTTTGATCATAGAAGCCTTGAATTTAATGCATGTGTGGTCCAGCCAGCTATACTGCTTCTGCTGTGAAGCACCCAATTTAGAACATAGAGAACATAGAATAATATAGTTGGAAGTGACCTCAGAGGTCTTCTAGTCCAACTCCCTGCTCAAGCAGGAGACCCTATATTATTTCAAACAAATAGTTGTCCCATCTCTTTTTGAAAACCTCTAGTAATGGAGCACCCACAACTTCTGAAAGCAAACAGTTCCATTGGTTGATTGGTCTCACCTTTAGGAAATTTCTCCTTAGTCCTAGCTTGCGTCTCTCTTTGGTTAGTTTCCATCCATTGTTTCTTGTAATGCCTTTTGATGCTTTGGAAAATAGATTGATCCCCTCATTTTTGTAGGAGCCCCTTAAATATTGGAACAGTGCTATTTTATTGTGAGTTGTGAGTGCTATTTTGCTGTGAGTTGGGGAGATGTTTGGCAAAATTGTTTAAATGGAAAAAAGGGCATGGTTGAATTTGCTTTTTAAATTCTCTCAGCACTTCTCTAGATAAAAAGTAAAAGATCATTAAAAAAATCACCAGTATTATAGAGCTGGGGCAATTTTTGAGATTGTTTCAAATTGACAGTGCAAAAACAACAACAACAATAACAACAATACTACTACTAATAAAGTCTCTTACAATGTGTAAGAAACAAGAAAAAAGTCAAAAAAATGATTGATTCACTAATGAAGGAGGATGGCAAGGAGATGACAGGTAGCAGGATGAAAGCAGAACTGCTTAATTGATTCATTGTATCTGTCTTCACACAAAAGAAAAAAAATAGTCCAACCTATTAAAAATCACCCTAGGAGACCAAACCAGGAATGCAAGGCAAAATAGGAAAGAAAATGGCAAGAAGACATCTATTTACTCTAAACAAGTTCAAAACACCAGGACCAGATGGATTACATCTCAGGATTACATCCCTAAATCCATGAAGAAGCTGACAGATGTGATCTTGAAACCACTGAACACAATCTGCTAGACCTCCTGGAACATTGACAAATTACCAGAGGACTGGAAAAGAGCTGATGTCACTCCAATCTTTAAAAAAAAAGGGGGGGAGGGAAACATGATTCCAGGAAATTACAGACCAACCAGCCTATAATATAAATACTCAGGAAAATCCTGGAAAAAGATAATCAAGCAATGTATATATGAGCACCTAGAAATGAGCAAGCTGATTACTGGAAGTCACATGGTTTTGTAAAAATAAATCATATATATTATAGACAAACTTTGTTGCCTTCTTTGACAAAGTAACTAAATCAATGGATCAGGGAACTGTTGTGGACATAGTGCACTTAGATTTCAGTAAGGCATTTGATAAAATAGCCTACTTTTTGGTAAGATGGAACAATGGGGGTTAGATAGTACCACCACCAGATGGACTTGCAGTTGGCTGACCAAACACCTGCAGCATGTAATTCTCAATGGAAAGAAGCATCCAGTGGGGTACCTCAAGGTTAAATTTGAATTCATCAAATTTGCAGTTGACAGTAAGCTGGGAGGAATACCTAACACTTTGGAAAATAAACTCAGGATCCAGAAAGATCTTGACAGAATGGAACACTGGGACCTACCCAAGAAAATGCAATTCAGTGGTGAGAAAAGTAAAGTCCTATACTTAGGCAAGAAAAAACAAAAGCACAGACGTAGAATAGCTGATATCAGGCTGAACACTAGCCTAGTTGTGCTCATGGACCATCACTCAAATATGAGCCAGCAGTGTGCTGCAGCTGCCAAAAAAAGCCAATGCAGTACTAGGCTGCATCAACAGAGGGAACGAGAAATGATAGTACTGCTTTACACTGTGCTGTGGGACCACACTTGGAATACAGTGTCTATTTCTGGTCACCATGATACAAAAAAGATGTTGAGACCTTGGAAAGTGTGTACAGAAGAACAACAAAGATGATAAAGGGTCTTGAGGCTAAATTGTATGACAAATGGTTGAGGGAACTAGATATGTCTAGCCTACTGAAGACAAGGATTAGAGGAACATAATCACTATATTTCAGTACTTGAGGGACTGTCATGAAGAAGAGGGAATTGTCTTATACTCTAAGACACCAGAGGGCAGGACAAGAAGTAATGGATGGAAGCTTGTTGAAGAGAGATGCAACCTAGAAGTAAGGAGAAATTTTCTGACAGTGAGAACAATTAATCAATGGAATAACTTACTTCACTGGAGGTTTTCAAAAATAGACTGGGTGACCATTTGACAGGGATGGTATAAGGCTACTGCCTTGAGCTGGGAATTGGATTAGAAAATCTACAAGGTTCCTTACAGTCCTATGATTCTGAGTCTAGTTATATTACATTCTTTTGATTTCTTTTTTAATACTGTATGCAACATTTATTTTTAGTTCTAAGGTTTCTTTTAAATGTTGAATTTGTTGAAATAATCTTTTTCATGATACTAATCTGATAAAAAGTTCCCACTTTATAAGGTAACTTTATATGTGGATAACGTGGGTCCCATATTTATGCCATAATTTTGCTGTATGAATGAATGTAATTTATCAAACTATTTTCCAGTAGCTGGAAATTCAGTTTGTTTTGAAATCTTGGTATAATTGTCTCTAGAGCAGATCATAGTAAGAATAAATGCATTTCATTACTATTATTTATTTTCTCCCTGAACTGTTTCCTTCTTTTTTATGCTCTACTCCTTATCAAACTAGTAATGGGAGGTTTAAGTCATATTGTCAGATTGTCAACAAAATCCCCCACCCCACCCAAGATAAATTGTCCAAACTACCTTTAAGAATACCATTTTATAATTACACCTCAGATTCATCTGCAACAAAAACTTAGATTTGTTTCTTTATAACAAGTGGTCTCAGGGCATTATAACATTTTACAATAAAGGCCATGAACCCATATGATAAAAGTACATTGTGATTTATTGTCCTTTGATCTATCTCTCTGTAAAGCTACAGAGAGAACATAAAACTTCATTTGGGTTAAGCCCTTATGGTTGTTGGGAACAAGCTAATTGAAGAATGATCCTCTGGAGACCCTATCTGGAGTTATACCTTGTTTAGTAACCCACGGTTGGCACCTGCAAAAAAGCTGAGAAGGTCCTTATTTGACATCTCTTGGATGATACAAAGCTGATGCAAGTGTCAAGTGCCAAGTTTAATTCTTCACATGTTTAAAGTAACTAACGTTTTGGAATATCTTCAGGTAATTTGCAGAAGAAGTCAAGTGATAGGTTATTCAGCACATTTTAGTTCAGATCATTAAAAAAATAGAATGGAGGGTATAAAAAGAAAGACACATTATTTAACTGGCTGTGATAATAGACTACATAGCCTCTTCATTTGCTGCACGTCTTTTAGTTCATTTCAAATTTATATATTACATTCTCTTTCATTACACTATAATCCTAGAGGAACTTTAAATGTGGATCATTTATCCATGTAATTGCAAGTTTTAATAGGGTAGAAACCTATATATTATTGTTGCTTTTGAAATTGCTAATCTATTATTATTATTATAAACATTAAATTCTGTAATATTAATAAGTGTTAGCATTAAGAAAAAGCTTAAGAAAAAAAGCATTGTGGTGCTGGTTCTCTTTAGATAAGGGTTAGCTAACCAGCATTATTGATTTTAAAAAGCTGCCACTTTATGCTGAGAAAGGAGATGACTATATTAAAGAGTTGCAGACAAGTGTAGCACCTTTGTGGAAATGAACTGGAAGGACTACGTCTTCTTTGAGACCGCCTTCTACAGCATAGCTCCCAGCAACCGGTAAGATCCCACAGAGTTGGTCTCCTCTGGGTCCCGTCAGCTAAACAATGCCGGCTGGTGGGCCCGTGGGGGAGAGCCTTCTCTGTGGCTGCCCCAGCTCTCTGGAACCAGTTACCTCCTGAGATCTGGACTACCCCCACCCTATTGGCCTTCCGGAAAGTGGTGAAGACCTGGCTTTTCCAGCAGGCCTGGGGCCGTTGATCTCGCTGTTGCAATCTTGTGAGATCCGGCCATGAATGGTGTGCATGGGCTTTTAATGTTTTTAAAATGTTTTTATAATGTTTTTAATAATTTTTCTATATTCATTGTTTACATTACTTTTGTTATAAGCCACCCAGAGTCCCTTGGGAGTTGGGTGCATAGAAATGTGATAAATTAAATTAAATTAAATTAAATTAAATTAAATTAAATTAAATTAAATTAAATTACGTGGTTCTATCCACTTCGGTATTTTGGATCCAATTAATTTATGTCTTTAGATTGACATATTCTTGAAATACTAATTTTAATTTTTATAGCTACTGTGTGATTTTCACTGCAAAATTAATCCAGAAAGGTTTGTACTCCTGATTTATGGTCTCAATAAGATTATTTATAACACTGAAACTTCAGCTTGTTTGCTATACCTTCTAGTACCTTAAGTACTAGCTCAGAATTTTAGGACCTCTTCAAGTAAGATATCCTCAGATGGCTCACTCCTCTGAGTGGGACTTCTGCTTCATCACATTCCCAGTTCTCCATTGCAGGGGTGAAATGCTCCCAGTTCAGACTGGATTGCCGATCCAGTAGCGATGGTGGCGGGTGGTTCGGAGAACCAGTAGCAAAAATCTCTGCCCCCCCCCCATGCCCAGCTAAGCCATGAGATCATCAGAAAAATTTTAAAAGCATTTTTTTCTAAAACCTCTTCTGCCAAAGAGGTTGTAGAAAAAAATGCTTTTAAAAGAAAAAAGTTGGCCACGCCCACCCAGTCACATTACCCCCCCAAGCCACGCTCACAGAACCGGTAGTAACAAATTTTACATTTCACCACTGCTCCATTGGTGTACTTTCTCCCTTTGTACCTAAACCATGTACAATAGGTTTTTCCCATTGTACCTAAACCATATACAAGTGAATGCTTCTACTATTGTCAATGCATTTTCAGGGAAGAAAGATGTATAAACAGTAATTGCAAGATGAATGAGTGGCCTTGGATTAGTTTTACTCCTCCTGCTGTTTAAGGTCTAAACTAATTCCACTTTTACCTGTTAATTTGTTATTTTTTTCACACCTTTATTTTAACATTCATTTTAACCATTTAATTCTCCAATAAACCATCTTCCCTATGTACAGTATACAGTATACATTAACTGTACTCCACAAATTCAGACCATCTTTATTCAGATTGACTATATCTTTCCCCTTTCACTTATTTACTGGATGACACAGTAGAACTTTGCCTTGGAGAAATGTATTGGAAGTCTATCTCCAATAGATATCCTAAAGTAATAGTCACCTAGTTGTCCATTCCATTGTTTTAGGTTTTTATGCTGTACCCCCAGAGACTCCTAGCTTCTGAATCAACTACCCTATTCTGTGCTGGTATAAAACAACATAAAGATAATCTTGGGTTATGATGGCAGTTGGGACTCAGTCTGTTGTTGCTATGTGATGAGATTATAAAGCTTGATGTTGTGTTACTGCATCACTTAATGATGGCAATCCTGGCAGTCCCCACTGCTGTCATAACTATAGGAATTCCAAGTAAGGAGTGCAGAGGGTTCGGGGGTGTCACAGATGAGCATTGGAAAATGTGGGTGGGCTAGCAAGGGCAACGGATAGGAGCTGGCATGTACAAGCAGGCTGGCTAAGGCAATGTGCAGATGCTTGGAAGCACGGGCAAGCAGGGGATGCTAGAGAGCATGAGGTCCCTGAGATCTGGTACTTTGTAGTGGACTCCTCAGGAGAAAAGTGTGGTGGGAGCAATTTACAGAAGCAACTTTTAAACTTCCCTGCAGGCTTTTCCATTGGACTTTGCCTATGGGAAGCCAGCAGAGAAAATTGCAAATGGCAATCATGTGACCATGGTTCACTGTAATGGCATAATTGTGAGCTGGGTGTCCAATTTTGCAGAGAGGTAATGTCTCCTAATTCATAAGTTTGAACAGTTGTTGAGTGAATGGTCGTAAGAAGAGGACTACTTGTAAATCATATGAATCTGAACACTGCCATGAAACAATGGTGCTTTGAACAATTGCGACGTAGAACCTTCTATTCACCACACGACTGGAAAATTTCTCAGGTAAATATGAATTCAACTCTACCACTTTGATCAAAAGAGGCATTGCACATATTTGTGGGAGACTGAGATTGTAGTGTATTCTATTTACTTAAATATAACCCTCACATCTAATATTCTAGCCAGAGGGATGGAGCAATTTCTCATTTTGGAGAGAGCTTTCTGAAGTAAAGGCATAAAGAAAGTGCCATATAATGGGATTTTTTTTTCCAAGAATAACACAAACAGGTGTGTTATTGGTTTTGGTCCTCAAGAATGCACACTACAGGAGGCTTTATACAGATGTACATTATTGGAAAATGACAGTTTCCTGGAGAAAAATACAGTAGCCATTATTTTCAAATATAGTACATTTTTGTCTCAGATAGGATCTGGGATATAATTTAGACTCTTTTCATATAGTTGAATATGGTACAGTTATAACACTCTCATTGGCTTTGTGAAATTGTAAAAGTTCCAGAGAGAAGCTTAATTTTCTCCTATACTCCTTTCATCTTTATACCTAAGGCTACTTGCTAGCATATATGTTTTAGTCTGCTGAAATAAGATTAGCCATCACAAAACTCCAGATCTGCAGTGTTGGGTTATTAAGCCAAGGTATCCTTTTTTCTGAGGGACGTGGTGGCTCAGTGGCTAAGATGCTGAGCTTGTCGATCGAAAGGTCGGCAGTTCGGTGGTTCAAATCCCTAGTGCCGTGTAATGGGATGAACTCCCATTACTTGTCCCAGCTTCTGCCAGCCTAGCAGTTTGAAAGCACATAAAAAAATGCAAGTAGAAAAATAGGGACCACCTTTGGTGGGAAGGTAACAGCGTTCCATGCGCCTTCGGTGTTTAGTCATGCCAGCCACATGACCACGGAGACATCTTCGGACAGCACTGGCTCTTTAGCTTTGAAACGGAGATGAGCACCACCTCCTAGAGTCAGGAACGACTAGCACATATGTGCAAGGGCAACCTTTGCCTTTGTCTTTATCCTTTTTTTCTGACTTCTTTATCTGATTATAATTAGCTGGAAATATTAAGCCCAGCAGCTTGCCTATTAGGGAAGAAAAGAGTTAGCTACCAATAATAAAATGGGTTATCACTGCAATTTATCTAATCCTAAAATCTCTTTTCTTGGTTGTTAATAAACAGGTACTAAATAGAATAAGCTATCTAGTGGCTACAGCCAAACAATGGTTCAAACTGGGAAGCATGAGGTGCCAAGTGTTAAAGGCATGGTTAGCTACATGATATTGCCTACCATTTTCAGCAAAACATGGATTTAGAGCCAAAAGTAAATGAATTTAATGTTAGCAATTTCCAAAAAGTATAGGAACAGTAAAAAAAAAATGGTTAGGAATAGTAATTTAAAAGGTGGCATACAGTATATGAGAAATAGGAATGCAGCAAATAATAGGCATAGGCAACCTGTGGCCTTCCAGATGGTGCTGAACAACAAGTCCCAGCATCCCTCATTACTGGATGTGCTTCCTAAAGATGCTGGAATTGTAGTTCAGCCACATTAGAAACACCACAGGCTGCCTACTGCAATTTTAGGTGAGTGTCACACACAAAAAAACAGCATGTTCCTGAATTATTATTGTGGTTCCAAAAAGAAAAAAAAACCATAATGCAGTCACATTATAAAATGCATTCTTAATATCTGAGGTTCACTTTTTGATTTTAATCTCTGCAGACAATTTTTCTTGGCATTACAAACATAAGTTCTATTTTGTAGGTTCATTAAAATTGAACTAAAGAATGGAGGGGAGTAATTTTATTTTTAAAGGCTTATAAAATTAGAAGAGTTCTGGCTCCCTCCATATTTCATGACATATTTTGTGTTCTTATTTCACAGCTATACCTGATTGGTAAGGATTCACAAATATATCAGGGTGAACAGCCGAAAGTCTTTAGACACATACTGTAAGAGTGTCTCTTCTTTTTTATGCAGATATACCACCCTCCCTTTCCGTTAACAGAATAGGCTGCTTCATCCCAATAAGCCTAAATCACCTTCTTTCTTATTTTGAAAATTCAACATTACCTATACCTGTAAGGTAGTTAAAGTTGAAGAGTAACATAGCAGCCATATCTTTTCAAAACTAGATTGAAAAAGACTAGAAAGTGAGAACATGGCTTTAGTAGGAAAGCAAAATAGACTGTACTGTAATTTTACATGGAAAAAAAGATCAGCTAAAACTCATTACTAAGTGATGCAGAAGAGAGATTGAAAGTTTTGTGATCAGAACACATACTCTCAGTTTCTCAATTCTATCTGTGATAATCCCAAAAACTATGATGAGTTGAACTAGAGAAAACTAAATTGGAGACACCATGGAAGTCTTGGCCTGGTGTCTGAAAGATGCAAAGGCCTGGTTGGGGTGAAACAGGATGGGACTGAATTCCTAACAAGACTAAATTGTGGTTTGTCTAGGATCTATCTGGCTTTCTGTGAGCTCCAGTTTTAAGTTTGGATAGAGCAACACTTTCCCTGAAGGAGCAAGTTGGGAGTGCTCTTGGACTTTCAGCTTCTGCTGGATTTTCAAATGGAGGCTGTAACCCGGGGAATTTTTACTTAGCTTTGGCTGATATACAAATTATGACTTTCTCTGGTTTAAGACACTTTGATGAAAGTGAATCACCATTAAAAGATCATTGCTGGAAATTTCCTTTGAAGGCCACCCAGAAGCTACAACCGTAGAATAAATATATCAGTCAAAATGCTAGCAGAAAACAGCTGTTATTACTATATAGCACATGTAAGTTGAAGCTCCAATACTTTGGCCAGCTAATGAGAAGAGAGGACTCATTGGAAAAGACCCTGATGTTGGGAAAGATTGAAGGCAAAAGGAGAATGAGACAGCAGAGGATGAGATAGTTAGTGTCATTAATGTAATGAATATGAATTTGAGCAAACCCTGGGAGAGAGTGGAGGACAGGAAAGCCTTGCATGCTATGGTCCATAGGATCACAAAGAGTCTGAAATTAACAATCTCAACCACATACAAGGAAAACCAGATGAAAATGTTTCACAGATGGCATCTCCCACCAGCGAGAATAGCGAAAATGTTCCCCAGCAACTCTTCGAAATGTTGGAAGTGTGAGATCAGTTATGAAACATTTTATCATCAATGGTGGACGTGCCCGGTGGTGAAAAAATTCTGGAAGAAAATCAAAAATTGGATTGAAGAAATAATTCAGAATTCAATAGAAGGAAAACCTGAACAGTTTCTATTAGGGATGTCAATAGAAAACTATACTAAAGAAACAGAGTATCTCGTACTACATATATTGATAGCAGCGCATATTATATATGTGTAGTACTGGAAGGAAGAAGAATTACCACCAGATAAAGATATAATTAAAAAGATCTTGGAATGCACAGAATTGGATAAACTAACTAAAGAAATACAGGGGAAAGAGGAAACCAAATATTATAAAGAGTGGAATAATTGGTATGAATGGTTGAAAAATAAATAAATTAATTAAAGGAATGAAGAAGGGAAAGAGAAAAATGTGATAGATAAATTAACATATTAGTAGAAATGTAATATAATAGGAGAAAAAGGCTGAAATAGTTAATATTATAATATCTGTAAATATTAATATATAGTAAGAAATGGATCACTGTTAAGTAGCTGAAAAGAAACTAAGATTTTTGTATATGTTCTGTGTCTATGTATGTCTTTTTAACTATGTTTACAATAAAAAACTTTTTTAAAAATTAGGATCACAAAGAGTCAGACATGACTAGAATGCAAATTGCTCTTGGTTTATGTTTCAGATTATAATATTAATTATAATTAAGAAGTTGAACATACTATCATATGTTTTCCAGATTTAAGAATCTCACCAAACACAATTGACTTCACTAGTATATACACATCTATACATTTTCAGCTTTTATACATGTAAAAAGTTCTATGGAATATTGCAATTATTCTTTTTCCCTCTGCAATGGCTAAGTACTGAAATATAGTAAAATCATCCTGATGCTTTCAGTAAGTGAAAAGTAAATGTTATTATATAGGGTCTCATTTCAAAATATGTCTAGGGAGCGGCATGGAGTACATTAAATGGAGTAGCCTGTAAAATACAGAATATAAGGATTTATTGGTTATTGTTATGGAGAATATTTGAAGCCACCAGCCAACTTAAATAGCTAATATTAAAAAAATGAACAGGCTGTTGGTTTATAGTAAATAAAACAAAAATATAATAGACCTATATGTAATTGAAAATGGAGGCACTTTATCAGTACAGTACATGGTAGCAAGCTCATTTAAATGTATGAAATAAGATAATAAAGTAAGACAAACAAGAAGACTGCTTACCCAAGACTGCATGGGACCAATACAAGAAGAGGATTCATCAAATTCCCTAACCAGACATCCTTCCAGATCATTGGGTTTTTAACTTTTAGAATTTCGATAAGATTGATGTACCATCATGGGACCCTTGAATGTTAGATACCACTAACAACAACAAAAGAGAAGAAAGCAGTGGATTTTATGCTATAATGGTAAAGTTTCAAGAGGTATTTGGCTTTGCAACTAGAATGTTGTGAAACACGGATCTCATTCACCTAAAATGTTTAATTTGGAAATGGAATTAACCTATTTTCTGGGTTTGCCAGTGTACTTAATTATAAGCTGGCTGGGTTTGTATACATACTAAGCTACAAAACTTCTAACAAATTTAGCACTAACCAATCAGTGTTTACTTGACCTGATTAAGCAAGTGTGGACATAACCTACATAAATCTTCCTGGCAATCACTGCAGTCCAATTTGTGTCCAAAGATTTCTGAGATACAAATCATTCTTACAGCAGTATTAATTTTTTTAAAGGATATACGATTTACCCTAGACTGTTTCATATTTGGAATGCACAGCATGTACTGGAGACCTGAGTGTCAGGCCTGTCTGTTCTACTCCTCCTCCCCTTCCTGTTTACAGTCTATTATAACATAATCTGAAATCACAACCATCAATATCAGTATGAACTGATTGACAAATGTACTTATCTCACCTATTTTTCATGGTGGATGAGCCATGAAAAAAAAGAGGACAGCATTATTTCTTTTCTGAATGGATGACAGTCTTCTGCTTGAAAGTTTCCTCTGTTGAAAGAGATGCCAAGTTCAAGCCCAGTTTTGAAATCAAGACCCATAAGAAGGAAGAGAGAGGAATTTGGAAATGGCATACCACAGTTTGTAACATTTGGATAGAAGACCTAAGGACAGGTCACCTGTTCACAATCTTATTGCCTATTGTGCCATAGATTATGTTTCTATATTAGTTTACAAGGTGTCCTTGACCTACCACTGTAATGAAGTCTCCCCTTTACAGTTGTAAGTGATGGCTATTAAGTGAGGCAGCCTTGCTTAGCAAGCCCTACCTCCGGCTCTCCCTGATGCAGTTGTTAAATGAACTTATGGGTTGTTAAGCAGAGCATAGAGTGTCTCAGGGATGGGGCAAGCCTTGGGAAGTCTAACGCAGATCCAAGCCTGCATGCCACTGGGCCTCCCAAGGCCTTCCATCTCTTCCCATGCTCAAGTTTCCGTCCCTCAGGGTCCACATAGCACTTGGGACTTCTTCCCCCACCCCAGATCCTTGCAGCTGTTTCCCTCCCATTGGTTCCTCTCAGGGCTTAGTTCTCTGTCCCCGCCCCACCCCCATCACCTATAACATATTTACATTTTGAAGTTTTCCAGAGTTCCAAACTTTCTGCAGGGCTGTGTAGACCACATTAGGGAAGCAAAATGGAGCAGTTTGTCCCTGGGATACAGTATGACCTCCCTGAAGCAGCAGCCTGTTGGGCATGTCTGTAAGGAATTGTAAGAGCACTAAAAAAGATGGCCACTTCGGAAGGTAGCTATGCAGCTCAGGAACAAATGGCTTTTTTTCCTTGCCCAACAAGAGGTCTGGATATCTTCAAAAGCTAAGTGTATGATGGGTGATGGGGGTGGGGAACAGACCCAAAGCCTGCAGGGATTCAGTGGGGCAGGGTGGGGCAGAGACATGGGGAGGAATTGCTGCAATGTCCCTGTGATCAGTCATAAGGATGAATGGCTATGGAGGCACTGCAGTGGCTGTAACTTTGAAATGCAGTCATAAGTAACTTGGGTCTGCCATAACTTGAATGGTTGTGTAGTGGCTGGTCATTAAACAAGGACTGTCTGCAATCTCTTATGAAAATTTGCAGTTAGGATATATCGATATGCATTTGTACAGTACCTGAAATCAAATATTTCTGCTTTCTGCAAAATAGATTGAAGGCTCAAGCTTTGCTTGCTCTATACAAATCTATGTGTAGAGGTCATACACAAACTTGATATTTTTTCTTACTGTTTCCCCCATATTGTTATAAATGAAAAGCATCGAATATTTAAGCAGTAAAAGACACAAGGTTAATGTATCTTATTTGAATTTAACTTATTTAAATAATGACACATTCAATTAAGGATAAAGGCTGCAGAGAGTAGGAAATTAAGGATTTCCATTGATAAAACTAAGCTAAACTAAAGTTGAAGAGGTTCTGACCCTATATTAGTTCATTAATGAATCTCATCATTATTTTTATGCCAGCAATTTTAATTAAAGATGTGCCCAGCATGGAATATCCTCTTTTAGTCATGCAGGTAATTGTACATTCTAGCCAATTTCTTCCATATTTTAGGAGAGTGAACAAAGAATTTGGAGGAAGAAATCTATAATGCAATTGTAGTCCTAAAAATACACTAAAGGAAGATTTTCCTCATTTGCACTTCCATGAATTTTGCATTTCCCCTGTATCCATATTCTTGCAGTCTGTTTTCTCTGATATAATGAGTTTTGTTTGAAACAGTGGGAATATAATAAAAGGTTTTGATTCACATATTGATTCAGGAAATCTGAATTAGATATTTATACATGAGTTAAATAAATTAATAAAAAATGACCTTCCAATATCACCTTCTTCTGCATTCCTAATACCTTATCTTTTGCAAAAGCGAATTGTAGCATTTGAAAAGCATATATATTGTAGATCACTAAGTCCTATTCCTTACTCAATGTAGGAATACAAATGAAAAAAAAATGCAGGCAGATGGGTGCCTATTCCCTGCTTGAACCCATATATTCAAGAGGAGGCCAACTCTTTTTTTTTTTTTTATTGAAAAAGTTTTAACAATACAAATTTTTCCCCCTTCCCCCCCCCCTAGCCACAGATTGTAGAATACATGTAAAAAAAATATATAAATCCTTCCCATCCCCACCCTAACCCTCCCCCTCCTCCCTCTTCCCTCCCCCCCTTGACTTCCATTATATGCAATATTAATATTCCCAAACAATATATATGTTATTCAAACTTCCATATCTTTTTTCTATATTTACTAACATACTAACATAGTCATCTCAGCTAAAAGCGATATAATATTTTCTAGTCTGATACTTATTCTGTACATACTCAATCCATAATTTCCATTCCTGTATATACTTCTCATGCGTCTGATCTTTTAAAAAAGCTGAAACCTTTGCCATTTCTGCAAATCCAGCCATCTTCTGGGTCCATTGATCAACCGTCGGTAAAACATCACTCTTCCAATGTTGGGCAATCAACAACCTAGCTGCTGTCACCATATACAAAATCAATTTAGTTTCACCCAGTGTAAAGTCTTTAACTATACCCAATAAAAAAAATTGCGGAGAAAATTGTATTTTTTTCTTTAAAACATTTTGTATAACCCACCAGATTTTTATCCAAAAAGCCCTCACTTTCCTGCAGGTCCACCAGATGTGATAATATGTAGCATCTAAACAATCACATCTCCAACATTTTGGCTGCACATTAGGGTACATGCAAGACAATTTCTTGGGGTCTAAGTGCCATCTATAAAACATTTTATAAAAATTTTCTCGTAAATTTTGTGACTGTGTAAATTTAACGTTCTGAACCCATATTTTTTCCCATGTTTCCAACATAACTGGTTGAGAGAAATTTTGTGCCCATTTAATCATACAATCTTTAACTAGCTCATTTTCTGAGTCTCTTTCTAACAAAACATTATAAACTCTCTTAATGTGCATTGGACCTGTCCGCTTTATCTGTTCAACCAATTCTACTTCATATTCCATTAAACCAGTTTGTTGATCTTCTTTCCATCTCATCTGTAATTGATTATACTGCAACCAAGTCAACGATTTCCCTTCTTCCAACAGCATATCCAAAGTCTTCAATCGCCACCTGCCCTCTTCAAAGTAAAGTAACTCTTTATATAAAAACCCCCCGAGTGACTTAATATTTGTATTCCACATGGTATCAGCGAGATCCAGCCAAAACGGAATCTTATAATCCCAATTAGTTCGGTGCCTTCTCCAGACTCTCAGCAAGGCATTTCTAAGTAAATGACTGTTAAACACTTTATCCACTTTGGTATCATAAAATAAGTATGCATGCCAACCCCAAACCAGGTCATGACTTTCTATATTCAACAAGTCAATCTTAGTTTTCCCAAACCAATCACTTAATTGTATCAATGCAGTTGCTTCATAATATAATCGAAGGTTTGGGAGTTTAAGACCACCTCTCTCACGAGTATCTTGCATTATTTTCAGTTTGACTCTTGGTTTTTTATCATTCCAAATAAATTTGTTCAGTCCTTTTTGCCATTCTAGCAATGGTTTGTCTGATTTAAGCACCGGTATCATTTGAAATAAAAAGCTCAGAGGAGGCCAACTCTTGACTATTTGGCTCCACAGTCAAACTGCTCTTACTTTTGCTCATCCACATAAAGTTATCACGTCATGTATCTCCATTTGGACCAGAATTTCCTATGAGGTGAACTTTGTCTTGCTTTTCCTTAATACTGTTGTATATGACATGTTAAACTAATCTGCCAAGATCATTTTGTGCATTATTTTCACCCAATTATTTGTGTTCTGAAAATTGGATAAGTGCTTATTCCATATTTTCATCTGCGCCGGTAAGAGTATAGAATCCTTGTGGCACTTCACCCCATATTTCTCTCTAATTTGATGAGAAATTTTGAATGTGATTTTCAGGCCAAGTCATGCCACCCAATGAACCCTTCTGTAATTAAAAGGTAAACAATAAAGAAGTCATTGCGGGTTTTACTCCACTAGTCATAGCCAGGGGGCAGTGCTCATCTCCAATTCGAGGCCATTGAGTCAGTACTGTCCGAAGACATTTCCCAGTCCTATAACCAGCATAATATCACGCTGCAATATGGAGTGTGTGGCGAAACACGGAATGCTGTTACCTTCCCAATGAAGTGATATTTATTTA
The DNA here is from genome assembly GCA_012654045.1 of Ptyas mucosa. Taxonomy (NCBI): domain Eukaryota; kingdom Metazoa; phylum Chordata; class Lepidosauria; order Squamata; family Colubridae; genus Ptyas; species Ptyas mucosa. Next base: position 16,828,410 of record WNWU01000018.1, on the reverse strand, counting down.
TCTACTTGCATCTACAAACTTTAGAACTGCTAGAAAGCAGGAGCTGGGGCGAGTGATGGGAGCTCACCCCATCATGAGATATTTGGGTCTTGACTGGGCAGTTGGCTTTCCAGATGAAAAGCCGAATGTCTTAACTGCTGAGCCATCACACTGCCTCTGTAAGTGGCTAATCTATATTTCATAGGACGAGGGACACTGTTACATACTTTATTCAATTCAAGATATATTATGTATACATCAGTTCCACAATCTATAAAACAGCAAGATAATTTCATGCAAGATTTATTCTTTAGAAATATTCTTTAGCACTTTTCAAGTTGTTTTCATTGATCCTTTTTGGTGTCTTCTAGAATCTTCAGAAATTGACCTTCCTTTCTCTTATTTTTGAAGGTAGAAAGAAATTTCCCTCCTCCCGCCTCCTGACACTTCATCAGAATGTCTTAAACAGAATACATACCTGATCATCAGCCTGCTTCTTCAACAGCTAGGATGCAGTTAATCTGATTTAAGAAATTTAAACTCTTTCAAATAAAGAAGTATACCATGACTATATTTCTTTGAATCTTATATTTCAATACTGTCTCTTTATCTTGTGCACAACTTTCTGATGGAATACATACTTTTTCTATTAGAAAAGATTGAACCAAAATAGAGATTGAATAACTCTGCCTTTCTTTTGTCATCTTTTGGCATTTGCTATCTTAACTGAGCAGCTTGTATATATGATTCTTTGGTTTTTATTTTGAACATATCCGAAGGAGACCTTTTTTGTTTGTATTGTTTGCTAATCTCATTCTGATCTTTCACTTTCCTGACAACCATTCTACAATTCTGGGCTGTTTGCATGCTTCCTTTCTGAAAGGCCCTTTTTCCATATCCTACATATGTCCTTTTATATTTCACTAAGCTTTTTGTGCCGCTACATTGGTTTCTTCATGTTTATTTTGTTCATTGGGATTGTTTAGAATTGCACTTCTTTTTTAGGAACTTCAGCCATCTTAAGCTCCCATTCCCATTACCTTTTCCTGCCATAGATTTCTATTTATAATTTATCAAACAAAAACTATAACATCACACAACTTCCTGCTATTTCCATTTTTGTAAATAGAACTTTCCTGCAGTAGTCCTCAAATTACAATGATAATTGGGGCCGGAATTTCTGTTGCTAAACCAAGTCATAAAACATAACAATACATGACCTCATCAGTTAGTAACAACAATTCTGGCACTCCAGGATTCTATTAACGAAATCTCACTATTCTTAGGCAAGGACCCATCTTGATTCAAGCCACTCCCAGCTTGATCCCTCCAGCTCCAAGTCTCACCACTCCTTGAAGTGATGTCCCGGTGCCTGGAGGCCGTGCGGGCCTGGATGGGGAGGAACAGGCTCCAACTCAACCCTTCCAAGGCCGAGTGGCTGTGGCTTCCGGCGTCCCGATATAACCCGCTGGTGCCATCGCTGGTTATTGGGAGCGAATCATTGGCCCCATGGAAAGGGCTCGCAATTTGGGCATCCTCCTGGATGCACGGCTGTCTTTAGAAGAGCACATGATGGCTGTGGCCAGGGGGGCTTTCTATCAGGTTCACCTGATATGCCAATTGCATCCCTTTCTGGATCGGGACTCCCTACGCACTCTGGCACTCATCATCTCCCGCCTGGACTACTGTAATGCTCTCTACATGGGGCTCCCCTTGGGGTGCATCCGGAGGCTCCAGTTGGTCCAAAACGCAGCCGCACGGGGGATTATGGGAGCAACGGGATGCTCCCATGTGACACCTCTCCTGCACGAGCTGCACTGGCTTCCTGTGGTCTTCCGGGTGCGCTTCAAGGTGTGTGCTTTAAAGCGCTCCATGGCTTAGGGCCAGGGTACTTATGAGACCACCTTCTGCTACCAATAGCCTCCCACCGGCCAGTACGTTCACACAGAGAGGGCCTCCTTAGGGTGCCATCCACCAGACAATGATGGCTGGCAACCCCCAGAGGCACAGCCTTCTCTGTGGTGGCACCCGCCCTTTGGAATGACCTACCCCCAGAGATACGCACGATACCTGACCTCCGGGCTTTCTGTCGAGCCCTGAAAACACATTTATTTTATCTAGCCGACCTGGCTTGACCCTACTGTTCTGGTTTTAAATTGTAAATTGGTTTTTAACTGGGTTGTTTTAAATTGTGGGCCAAAACTATTTAATTATTTTAAATTGTTTTTTTAAATTTTATATGCTCTGTTTTATTTTGGCTGTTCACCGCCCTGAGTCCAGCTGGAGAAGGGCAGTATAAAAATTAAATAAAATCTAAATCTAAATCTAAATCAATAAGATTAGAGACTGCCTCCTTTTCAATTACCCACAGCTGCCTATGTATCCTACAACTCTGCCTTTTTGGCTGCACACTGCCACCTCTGCTGGCCATGCTGCCATGTGCTTGCTGGCACTGCCACCCTACATTTACTAGTCCATCAAGGCCATCCTCTACTACTTTGTAAAGGGGAACTGAAGGAAGTAGATTATATGGACATTTTCCAGTCAGTTTCTAGAATAAGATACTGGACTGAGATAGATTTGGTAATATTTGTGATTATCCAAGGGTGGGTTTGTGATGGTCAATGGTATTGAAGACCTTCTTTGATATCCCAGTGACCTTAGCAGTGGTGGGTTGCCCCCGGTTTGGACTGGTTCGCAAGAACCGGTAATAAAACTGGTGGGAGGCCCCGCCCACCACCCCAGATGTTGTAATCAGTGATCTGCGCATGTGCAGAAGCTTCTGCGCATGTGCGAGTGAAGCAAGCGTGCACGTGAGATCCCGTTGCGAACCAATAGTAAAGATAAGTAGAATGCACCCCTGGACCTTAGATATCATTGACTATGGTATCCATTTGGACCAATTTTGAAATTTGGTACTGGTGGACATTACTTTGCAGTGGTTTTCTTCCTTTCTTCAGGGCCAATTCCAGTTGATGTTGGGAGGAAACTGTCTATCCCAGAACCAGCTTCTTCTTTCTCCTCTTTAACATTTACATGAAGGTGTTGGGAGAGGTCCTCTCACAGCAAAGATGGAGATAGGAGGGATATCAATATATTGATGATACCTAATTGTACAGTTCTGCCCTGGCTGCCCAAGAGAAGCTATCAAAGCTCCGTCTCAGTTTCTGGAGGCTGTGGGAGTTTGGATGTGTCAGATGTCTTTACTAAAGCAGAAAGGAAACACAACAAGTTTAACTAATTGTACTTTACTTGTCTGATTGTTTCATAGGCAGCATCTCCTTCTCTTTTTCCCCAACAATATTCCTCAAGAATAGACTTCAGATCAATCCTTCCAAGACTGAATAGCTTTTGGGCCACATGGCTCCAGGAACTGGAAAGCTTTCATTTTTGATTCTGAACAGGATTGAGCTGATCCATTTGGACTCAGTGCAGAATTTTCTTTTTTTTCTTTTTTCTTTTTTATTAAACAGTTTTATAAAAGATACAAACATTTTCTCCCCCCTCCCAACCCCCCTCCCTCCCTCAATCCCACCCTTTTATCCATCCCCCCTCCCATTCCCCCTCCCCCTCCCCCCACCCCCCCTGAACTTCCCAGAACAAGCACAGGGTATAGCATTCACAAACATAGAACTAAAATATGCTAACATTATATTGACCTCAAATTATCCCTAGGTCTTTAACTCCTTATAACTCAAAACACTATAAACATAAACTATAAACTATAAATTAGATTAAATATTTCATTCATAAGCTATTTGAAGTTTCTTAGTCTGATACTTATTTTGAATATAGTCAATCCATCTTCTCCATTCCGATATGTATCTTTCGTTTGAGTGGTCTTTCAGATATGCTGAGATTTTTGCCATTTCTGCCAAATGCACTACTTTTAATGTCCATTCCTCGATGGTAGGTAGATCTTTCTTCTTCCAATACTGTGCTACCAATAATCTAGCTGCTGTTATTAAATTTAAAATCAACTTAGTTTCTGTTACTGTACAATCCGTAACTATTCCCAACAAAAAAAACTGTGGCGTAAATCTAATCTTTTTCTTTAAAATATTTTGAATAATCCACCATATTTTTATCCAAAAAACCTTAATTTTTTTACATGTCCACCATATATGATAATACGTAGCATTATCACTCACATCGCCAACACTTAGGTTGTAAGTTTGGATACATACATGCTAGTTTTTTTGGATCTAGATGCCATCTATAAAACATTTTATAAAAATTCTCTCTTAAATTTTGAGCTTGTGTAAATCTTACGTTCATAACCCATATCTTTTCCCACGTTTCCATCATTATTGATTCACCTATATTTTGTGCCCATTTTATCATACAATCCTTAACTAGCTCTGTTTCTGAATCTATTTCCACTAATGCATTACACAACCTTTTTATGTGCATTTGGCTTTTATCTCTTATTTGTTTTATCAAATTCTCCTCCTGTTGGAAAATACCAATTTTTTGATCTTCTCTCCATCTGATCTACAGCTGACCATACTGAAACCATGTTTTAATTACTCTTTCTTCTCTTAGTTGTTTGATAGGTTTTAATTGTAATCTTGTTCCTTCTTTATACAGAAGTTCCTTATATGTAATCTCACCTTGTTTTTGCTCTACACTTATGTTCTCTATCATGTGTCTGGGTGCTGTCCAAATTGGTAACTTATCATTTAATTTATATTGATACTTTTTCCAGACACGCAATAAAGCACTCCTTAATATATGACTTTTAAAAGTCATGTCTACTTTTTTATCATATAATAAATAAGCATGCCAGCCGTAGACAGACCATATCCCTCTATATTTAATATCCTTTCCTCCGTTAAATTCACCCAGTCACTAACTGCTGAAAGAGCAGCTGCTTCATAGTACAATCTTAAATTAGGCATTTTAAGACCTCCTCTTTCTCGAGTATCTTGCATTATCTTTTGCTTTACTCGCGGTTTCTTTCCTGCCCAAACAAAGTTATTTATACCCTTCTGCCACTCCTTCAAATTTTCATCTTTTTAAAGTATAGATATCATTTGGAAAAGAAATAAGAACCTAGGTAGAACATTCTCAGTAGAAACACATTTTTTCCAACAAGCTGGGCTGGCTTAAGAAGAAATTTTAAATATTTTAATTGGTTTGTTAGTTTTAAATTTTGGAGCCAAATTTATATATATTTTAATTGTTTTTAATATTTGCATTTCATGTTTTTATTTCTGGCTGTACACCGCCCTGAGTCCTCAGGGAGAAGGGCGGTATATAAATTGGAAATAAAAAAAATTAAAAAAAATTCATCTTTACTGCAGCTATCCTTCCCAGCAAAGACAGTTGTAATTTTTTCCAACTTTCCATCTCTATCTGTATTTTTTGCCACAACGGTTCATAATTATACTGGTATAATTTCATATTCGTAGTCATGATATAAACCCCTAAATATTTAACCTTCTTTACTACTTCAAATCCTGTTACCCTTTCTATCTCTTCTTTTTGACTTCAAGTCAAATTTTTAGCTATTATCTTTGTTTTGGCTGTATTTATTTTAAAACCAGATACTTGTCCATATAAGTTAATTATATCCATCAGAGCCGTAGTTTATTTATTTATTTATTTATTTATTTATTTCCAATTTATATACCGCCCTTCTCCCTGAGGACTCAGGGCGGTGTACAGCCAGACATAAAAAACATGAAATATAAATATTAAGACATTTAAAATATATATAATTTGGCTACAAAATTTAAAACTCACAGACCAATTAAAATATTAAAAATATTTAAAATTTCTTCTTAAGCCAGCCCGGCTTGTTGGAAAAAATGTGTTTTTAGGGCACGGCGGAAGGCACTGAGGTCATGAATTCTCCTAATCTCCGGGGGCAACTGGTTCCAGAGAGTGGGTGCCCCCACAGAGAAGGCTCTCCCCCTGGGGGTCACCAGCCTACATTGTTTGGCTGATGGCACCCTGAGGAGGCCCTCTCTGAGGGAGCGCACGGGTCGATGGGAGGTCATCGGTGACAGCAGGTGATCTCGGAGATAACTAGGCCCTATGCCATGGAGCGTTTTAAAGGTGATCACCAACACCTTGAAGCGCACCCGGAAGACCACCGGAAGCCAGTGCAGCTCGCGCAGGAGCGGTGTTATGTGGGAGCGCCATGCTGCTCCCGTCACTACCCGCGCGGCCGCATTCTGGACCAGTTGGAGCTTCCGGGTGCTCTTCAAGGGGAGCCCCATGTAGAGAGCATTACAGTAGTCTAGGCGGGAGGTGACAAGGGCGTGAGTGACTGTGCACAGGGAATCCCGATCAAGAAAGGGCCGCAACTGGCGAATCAGGCGAACCTGACAAAAAGTCCCCCTGGCTACAGCCGTCAGATGTTCCTCCAAAGACAGCTGCCTATCCAGGAGGACTCCCAGATTGCGAGCCCTTTCTGTGGGGGCTAAAGACTTGCCTCCGATAGTCAGTGATGGAGTCAACTGACTATATCGGGATGCCGGGAACCACAGCCACTCCGTCTTGGATGGGTTGAGCTTGAGTTTGTTTCTCCCCATCCAGATCCGCACGGCTTCCAGGCACTGGGACATCACTTCAAGGGCATCATTGGGGTGGCCTGGGGTGGAGATGTACAGCTGGGTGTCATCAGCGTACTGATGGTATCTCACCCCAAAGCCACGGATGATCTCACCCAGCGGCTTCACATAAATGTTGAACAAAAGGGGCGAGAGGACCGACCCCTGCGGCACTCCACAAACGAGAGGCCTCGAGGTCGACCTCTGCCCCCCTGTCAACACAAACTGCGACCGGTCGGAGAGAAAGGAGGAGAACCACTGTAATACAGTGCCCCCCACCCCCAACTCTTCCAGCCGGTGCAGCATCATACCATGGTCGATGGTATCAAAAGCCGCTGAGAGATCTAATAGGGCTAGGACAGAGGAACATCCCCTGTCCCGAGCCCTCCAGAGATCATCAACCAACGTGACCAATGCAGTTGACTGTGCTGGTTGGGCTAAGGTAACAACCAAGTCATCTGCAAATGCTCGTAATTTGTATTCATACTGTCTAATTTTAATTCCCTTTATTTTGTCTGACCCACGTATTTTACTCAACAAAATTTCCAGCGACAAAATAAACAATAATGGGGACAAAGGGCAACCTTGCCTTGTTCCTTTTTCTATATTAAAAATATCAGTTAAACCATCATTGATTATTATTTGCGCTGTTTGTTTCTGATATATTGCCTTAATAGATTGTGTAAAATATTCTCCAAATTGCATCCTTTCCGTTAATTTCAATAAAAATTGCCAATTCAATCGATCAAAAGCTTTCTCTGCATCAAGGAATCTTAGCACTGTAGGGACTTAGTTGTTCCTCCCCAAATACTCTAATAAATTAGCAATATGCCTTACATTACTTTTCATTTGTCTACCACTTATAAAACCTGTTTGGTCATGATGAATCATTTGTTGCATAACTATCATTAATCTATTTGCTAATACTTTGGCAAAGATCTTATAGTCTGTATTTAGAAGTGATATTGGTCTGTAGTTTTTTGGATCTGCATGGTCTTGACCCTCTTTTGGGATTAAGGAAATAAAAGCTGTCTTCCAAGATGGAGGTACCTCTCCTCCCTGTTGTATATTATTAAATAATTCCTTCAATGGTTCCACCATTTCCTCCTGTAAATTTTTATAATAAACAGTTGTCAGACCATCCGTCTCAGGAGCTTTGCCCACTTTCAGATGTTTAATTGCAAACAAGATTTCCTCTGAAGTTATCAATTGATTTAAGCTATCCCTCTGCTCTTGTGAAATTGTATGAATATTCTCTTTCTGTAGATATCTATCTATATCTATATCTTGAATTTTATCACCAGTATACAATCTTGAATAAAACTCTAAAAAAGATTTTTTAATCGGCTCTTGCTGAAAAACCTCTTTCCCCTTGTATTTTATTTTCTCTATAATCCTTGATTTCTGCTTCTTTCTTAACAAATATGCTAACCACCTACCTGGTTTATTAGCATTGGAAAAAGTATTATGTTTAGCATATTGTAAATTAGTTGCCATTTGATCTGCTATCAACATATTAAATTGCCCTTTCAGTACATTAATTGCCTCTTTAATTTTCTTATCTGTTGGGTTCACTATCAAAGCTCGTTCTTTTTTTAATCTCTTCTTCTAATTCCTTTCTTCCCCCCCCCCCTGCTTCTTTCTAAGTTTATTATTCAGGTATATCAAAATACCTCGAATATATGCTTTACTTGCATCCCACACCATTTCCATAGATGTACCCTTTTGCATATTTATAATAAAAAGTTCTTTCATAAACTTTTTACATTCTTTTATATTTTCCTCATATCTAAACAAATTTTCATTTAACCTCCAGGACTCTTAGTTCCCTTTCCATACTCCAATTCCATCCAAACTGGACTGTGGTCTGTTAGTGCAGAATTCTCTTGGACTCACAGCACCTGCTAGAAGAAAAGTGGCAGCTGTGGCAGAAAGGCAATTATAGAACTTTATGTTATGAACCACTTGTGCCTGTTCCAAGAGCTGGGAATGTTCTTATTGTCAATTACACTTTAGTGACTTTACTCAGGTCTTCAAGGTAGACCAGACCAAAAAACTAAGGTTCTTCTTTACTTCTTTCATTATACAGTAATACAATCTTACAAGTCTGAATATTCCTTCCCTCCTCCTTCCTTTATTCTAAAGAGATCTAGGGAGGGTCAAGTTTGAGAAGTTTTCTCAAATTACATTTCTGCTTTGGACTCATATTTCTCTTATATGGCTGTTGTCTTGGCTGTGGCTCTTCCTCTGGTTTTCAAAGTTATTCTCACAACCCATTGTATCTCCCAATTACATTTTTACAACATGTTTTACATAAGACTGCCATTGAAGACTGTTCAGAAGCTTCAGTTGTTTCAGAATGTAGCAGCATGAGTAGTTATGGGGATTTCTTGCTATGTCTATGGGATTCTTTCACTCTGAGAGCTACAACAGCTTCCAAAGGCTTCTAGATGCAATTCAATGTACTGGCGATCAACTATAAAATTTAAATGGCATAAAACTAAATTATTAGTAAGATAGCCTGCTCCCTAAAATATCAGCCCATCCTACATGTTCTGGGGAGGGCACACTCTTTTTGAGATAATGCCATTATGGGGCATTATGGGATCTTGAAGATTTCTCCCTTTTTTTCAGGTCTTTAAAAAGATTGTTAATACTCAGTTCTTTCCCCAGAATTTGGGCTCAGGTGAATGGTATGCAAATAAGTTACAGTATATCTTAGTCTGGTCTGTTTTAGTAAGTTTTTAATGTATTTTTTTTTCCTGTTTGGGGTTTGTATCTGGTTTTTTTCTCTTCTGTATGCCGCAGAGAGTCAGTTTGTTATCAAACAAAAACATACAATGCTATATACAAATTAACCAGGATCTACTTTCTGCCTGAAGGTGTATCCTCTATCAAGATATGTAGACTATTGAAGGGAAAAGGAGAAAGTCTTGGATGCTCTCATTTCTGTCAAGTTCATTTGCTAATTTTGCGTCTACTTTTGTTTGACAAGAACAAGAAACCAGATCAGGAGACTTTCTAATTGGGGATTGTTTTGTTTCAAGCACAGTTCTCAGATTACTCATCCTACATGTTTCTTGTCATAATTAATGATATGTGGAGTTTATATTGTGTTAGCTGTAAAGTTATAGGTGGACCTTTGGATGAAAACTGGAAGGAGGGAGGGAGCATATATTTTGTCTCAGTAGATGGCAAAATACTGATTTTGTCTGAACTTGGAAGCTAAGCAAAAATGGGCCTGGTTAATATCTGGGAATTCTGGAATTGATTGGGGGTGGGACACCAGAAGAAACTACAGGTAGTCCTTGACTTACAATAGTTGATTTAGTGACTGTTCAAAGTTACAACAGCACTGAAAAAAGTGACTTATGACCATTTTTCACAGATACAACCTTTGCAGTATCCCCATGATTATATGATCAGAATTCAGATGCTTGGCAAATGGTTGTGACTGTTGATGTGTCCCGAGATCATGTGATCACCTTTTGCAACTTTTTGACAAGCAAAGTCAATGGGGAAGCCAGATTCACTTAACAACTGGGTTACTAGCTTATCAACTGCAGTGATTCACTTAACAACTGTTGGCAGAAATGTCTATCTGGGTTCAGTTCCAAGTGGGGAGAAAGACACTGGAAACATGGGGGCTGCTTAGAAAGCTGGTTTATTGGGCAGAACCATTAAGCACATGGTCCTGGTACAGTTGAACACATGGAGTGAAGATTGAGTGTTATTTATACCTCTCTTGGGCCTTGCCCTTGAGCTTCCTGTTCCTGTGGCAAGGGAAGGTATTCTATTGCTTGCTGTAGGGGTCATGTGCAAATCCTAGGAGTTTGTCTGAGATAAGTCTTGTTGAATTGTGCTGGGTGATATAATATCCCCAGGTGCCATGCGGTGAGGTCTACTGCTAGATGAGTAGAGGGCTAATCCTATTATGTCCTGAGGATTAAGGTCTTTTGTCCTGTAGATAAGATGGCCCAATCTTTTGTCTTGTAGATAAATTGGCACCAAAATATCTGCTGCAGGCAGGGAGCTGGGGTGAAGTTTCTGTCTCCAAGAGCATGTTCCTCAATTTCTCATCCAGGAAAATATAATATTCTGCCTTTTTAATATTTTCAAAAATATTTCATTCTTCTAAGAGGGGTGAGTGCTAACTTTCTTCTCAACTGAGGCAAGAAAGGTCATAAAATGAGGCAAAACTCACTTAACAAATATGTCACTTAACAACATACGTTTCTGTCCCTATTGTGGTCGTAAGTCAAGGGTTATCTGTATGGCAGAGGTGTGTCTATGAAGTTGCCTGGAATCAATTCTGATTCAGACCTATCTTTCCTTTTTCTTACTTTCATTTCAGTACACTGCAAGTACGCCTTACAACTATAAATTATTTTTTTTTAGTGGTTATCCTCATAGTTATAATATTATAACTATGTAAATAAGCACTAAAAGAAAATAAAAAATAAATTTATTGCTAAATATGTCTTCAAGTATATAAACAAGTAAGGCAGGGATTGAGTTTCTCTCTCAACCCCCACATTTTTAAAAAAGTAGTGATTGTTTTAACAAAGGAAACATAATTAGGTATAAAATATACACATGTTTTATTCAGAGCACAATATCATCATCCTCTTCCTCTTCTTCTTCCTCTTCCTCTTCCTCCTCCTCCTCAAACAACAGTTTATGGAAGATTCATGAATGATAGATAAATATGTGTGCATCTCTTCCTGAAGCAATTTCACAGGCCTGGGGCTCAAAACAATATTCAATTTATTTAATTCCTGATCAAACCTGAATGATACAAAGTGAGGGTCCATAATTTATAATATTGCATTGCTAATATTTTCAGCTTTCCTAAAAACCACTTGGGTAAATTGCTTGTCTGCATTAGGCTACTGCAAACTCATTTAAAATCTGAATTAAAATAGTTATAAATATAAGTGGTGCTAGTGGGAGTTGTTTCTTCATAGATACCAGACCTTTCAAGGTTGCTCAGTTAATGCTTCACTGGATCTGTTTGGTTTTGCCAATCATGGCAAGAATCATGATTAAGGTTTTCTGTGCACATACAGTAATTGTACTACATTCACATACTTGAGAGCTTGTAGCCCACATTAAACCTTCTGAAAATTTAATAGTGGAATGGAGTATGGAATCCAATACATTGATGGAGATGGTCTAAAGACTAACTGGAGGCAGTTGAATACACCAGTGTTTCTTAATCTCAGCTACTTTAAGATGCTTAGATGTCAATTCCCACAGTTCCTTAGCTAGCATGTGGAGAAACACTGTAATACACTAGCAGTTTGCCCTGTAAAGTTAAAAGACCTGATCATACAGAGCACTATAATCATTGAAGCTACCTTGGAATTTCAGAGAAGAAATTTTGAAAAAGTATCCCACCTGAGATCTGAAGAATCTCTGCTTTGATAGAATAGAATAGAATAGAATTCTTTATAGAATAGAATTCTTTATTGGCCAAGTATGATTGGACACATAAGGAATTTGTCTTTGATGCATATGCTCTCAGTGTTCATAAAAGAAAAAAAATACATTTATCAAGAATCATAAGATACAACTCTTAGTGATAGTTATAGGTTACTAATAAGCAATCAAATCATACAAGGAAACAAATAAAACAATATAAATCATAGAGAAACAAGCAACAAAGTTATATTCATAAGTGGGAGGAGATAGGTAATAGGAAGGATGAGAAGAATAATAGTAATACAGTCTATAGTAATAGTATTACAGTAATACAGTAAACAATTTGACAGTGTTGTGGGAATTAGTTGTTTAGCGGAGTGACTGAAAAGTCATGAAGATGTGAGTCTTCCTCCAAGCATTGGCGATGATGGAGCATGAGCTGGGAGGTTCTTTGATCTGATACCTGGGGAAAGATACTTGTCCTTTGGCCTAGGTTTTTATGGATTGTTGAGATGCCAAAGATTATCGGAGATTGGTGGCCATATAGATCCTGAAATAAATGAATGAATAAATAAATAAATAAATAATGCAATCTATAAAAGCAATAAATGAATGTATACTTTGAAGAGAGAGAAAATAGCGGAGGGGAGGAAAATCAAAATTAAAGCTTAGAAAATGAGAGCATCTTCTTTTTTCTTGCATAGTGAAATGGATTTATGTGATAATTAAAAAGGCAATATGATGGATAGATGCACAAATTAAGTGGATTATGTGTAACCTTAGATTGGGAGGTTTGAGAGATGGAAACCTACTGGGTAATTTTGGACCATTACTTCATAGGTTTGGTTTTCAGGAAAAATTGGAGGAGGGAGTACAAATCTATGTTGCCTTGGCAAGATATAAATATAATAAATAAAGAAAATAATTATATTCAATGCCACATAAAATTGTGCTTTAATTATAAATCTAGTTAGAATGTCATGGTGGAACTTGTGTGGAGACTATGAGGGGTAAAAAAGGGGGAAACTGGGGGATGGTGCAGGACCTTGAGGTATCAAATGGGCATCTTCTATAGTTCTTGATCAAGTTGGACTTCCCTTAAAAGACTAGGTGTACATTTGCAGGTGTTTCTGGGCTTGAGGCTCTTTCTAGACCATCAGCTAGAGACTGTGGTCATGAAATCCTTTGAACTGGTCCATCAGTTGCTTGCCTGCCAATGCATTCTATCTAAGATGGAATATTGTGTGTTCTCTTACCCCAAATGTTGTGAGGATAGAGGCCTGGGTGATAGAGATCTTCTTAGTAATGGTCTTACTAAGCATGCTACCAGGGTCATAATCACCCCATCATGTTTACATGTGTATGTGAGTGTGTGCACATGTGCATGTGTATCTTTAATAAGTCTTTACTTGTGCTTAAATTAATTCCTGCAGTATTCTTGGCAAGACTCTCAGAAGTATCTTGCTCTTGCTATCTTCTAGGGCTGAGTGAGAATGACAGGCTAAATGTTTCCTAGATTGCTTTGTGCCTAAGGCAAGACTAAAACTTATGAACTTCTGGTTTCTAGCCTGGTAACTTAACCATTACACCAGCTTGGCTCTCTATGATATTATTTAGGATGTTTGTAAAAACTGTGTTTTTCTGTAGGGCCCTTTGACATATATTTTTCAGTAGCCTGGCATGACTGCTGTTGTATTGGTGTGAGTTAGCAAATGGACAGAGAAAAGGAGAGAAGAAGTTCTATTCCATTCTTGAAAGATAGCTGTCACAAGAGCTGATAAGCTAACTGAGTTGTCAAGGCTATTATGGCTCCCCATAATACAGATGCAGAGGTAGCTGCTGGATATGTAAATGTCAGGAACTAGAGCCATGGGAGTAGCCATCACTTTAGTTGTTGGGGGACATACTGCTGGTCTGACCCAGAGCTGGTGAGAAAGAGACTGTTCAAAATGGAGTGTGTGAAGAGAAGAGTTGGAGAGTGAAGTTAAGTTGTATATGTATATGTGTGTGTAGCAGTTGTTTGTTCCTGGTCAATGAAAGAGAAAAAAGTCCACAGGTAGCTTCCCTGGAGAAATGGAATGGAAATTCCAGAAAGACAACTTATTCACCAAGACAGGAAGGAGGAAAATGGCCATCATTGGCAAAGCCCTTGGAAAGGACTGGATCAAAAACTCTGAAAGAGATTCCCACCCCAGTGGAGGAAAAGTTGATTGACTGATCACCAGATCAGATTTCTTTCTTTTCAGCCAGGTTTTCAAATCCAGCATATTCCTTTCTTTTCACTCTCATGATAATTCAAAAATGGGTAGGGAGATGGAGTGAAGGACAAGAGGGTGAAACATCAGAAGAGTTAGAATGGAATAATCTCTGGATGAGAGATTTAGAATAAATCTGACATCAGGATTGAGTTCTATATACTTGCTGTAAATACCTGTTCTAAATATCTTCATTGTATAGCATTAAAAAAAGCATAAAGTCTTGTTTCCCTGTGTCAGCTGCCATCCTTGCAAATCAAAATATACTTCTAGATCTAAAAGAATCCAATCAAACTTGACACGTCCTTGGAGATGAAAACCTCAGTTAGTTAGATAGATAGAAGGTTGTAATATTCTGATTTTGGTTTTTTTAATGTGGTTTTAATTATTTTACTGGGTAATTTTTAAATATATTTTTCTGTGTCACATAGCCACATAGAGTTGACCAGGCATATGCAGAGTACTCTGTATTAGCAAACAAATCATCAAAACCTCCCAAACAAGCAACAAGTATATGTAGATTTCCATCAGCTTCATTTAAAATGAGTAGCAAAACTCTTTTATGAAAGTTCTATTTATAAGAGTTTCATCCAGCCTTCTGCAACATGGTACCTTCCTCATGAGATGGAACTGCAAGTCTTAGAATTCTTACAAAACAAATGGGCTTAGTTTTATCCAATCAGAAGAGTTAGTTCAAAAAAAGATTTCATCCATTTCTTGTGATGGATGAAGAAAGTTGACATGTGACTCCTCTCCTGCGTGAGCTGCATTGGCTCCCGGTGGACTTTCGGGTGCACTTCAAGGTGTTGGTGATCACCTTTAAAGCGCTCCATGGCTTAGGGCCGGGGTATTTACGGGACCGCCTTCTGCCACCAATTGCCTCCCACCGGCCAGTTCGCTCCCACAGAGAGGGCCTCCTCAGGGTGCCGTCAGCCAGACAATGCTGGCTGGCGACCCCCAGGGGAAGAGCCTTCTCTGTGGTGGCACCTACTCTCTGGAACGATCTACCCCCAGAGATACGAGTGATCCCAGACCTCCGGACTTTTCGTCGGGCCCTGAAAACACACCTTTTTCAGTTAGCCGTGCTGGCCTGATTTTATTTGGTTTTAAAATTCGACATTGATTTTAAATTGGAATATTTTAATCTATATGGGCCAAATTTTATATAATTTATTTTAAATAATTAGTTTTAACTTTTTTGTATAATTATTTTATTATGGCTGTTCACCGCCCTGAGTCCGAAAGGAGAAGGGCGGTATAAAAGTTTAATTAAATAAAAATAAATAAAAAATAAATAAAAATAAATAAAAATGGGAACAACGGAAGATTCCAAATATGGCTGGTTTCTCTTGAGCATCACAATTAGTAAGAACAAGCAGAGAAATTTGGTTAGACCAAATTGATGAAATATCTATCTATTTATTTGTTATTCAAATTGATATATCCTGTTTCCCTGAAAATAAGACATCCCCTGATAATAAGCCCAATCGGGCTTTTGAGCACACATGCTAAAATAACCCTTCCCCCAAAAATAAACCCTCCCTGAAAATATTTAAACGCAGAGCTGGAAATCAGGTAAGATGGCAAGAGGAGCCCCATCTTGCTCCATGTGCCCCAAAATAATAAGACCTCCCTGAAAATAAGGCCAAGCGCTTATTTCGGGGTTCAAAAAAATATAAGACAGGGTCTTATTTTCAGGGAAACACGGTAGATGTCCATTTAATCCATTTACATATGGGCAGAAAAACCCCAATGCAACAAATTAAAAAGAAGAAAGAGAACATGAGAACATACAAAAAAATAATAATAAATGCATAAAGCTCACAGCTGAGGTAATCCCATTCATCAAAACACCCAGAACATCTACATTGAAATTGAAGCCATCCTGAAGTTTGCATTTTTTAACAATTAATTTGCAATTTTTAAAAGCTAGCTGTCTAGGAATGAAGTGGGAAATGGCAACAACAACAACAACAAAAAACAACAACAGAAAAGTTTCCTACATTAAGAGGCAGTAAGAAATTTGAAACCATGCTATCTAAAAATGAAATGGTGAAGGCATAAATCAAGGGAAGTGAGAAACAAGAGGCAACTTCTTTGATGCATTGGTTTTTAGAAAGTTTAATTTCAACTGACTCTTCAAAAGCAGCCCATATTTTTGCCTTGCGGAGCCATTTGTAAAAGACCACACATCTCAAAAAGCAGTAGATATCTGTAATCAATCTGGCTGGTCTGTCTACATAACTTTAGCACAGCAAAAGGAGAACCTAATTAACATTTATTTATAGCTGGTATTCCACATCTGTAGCACGGTAGAGTGATATCCTTGCTGATAGAGTTCACAAACAAAAATAGCTGTGTAACAGTTCAAAGCAAGCGTAATGTAAACCAAGAGTAAGTTTACATTTCAATTCCATTTTATTTATTGAGGGAAAATATTTCTGTTGTGGCTGTTGTATTTTGGGAAGGTTTCATATTTTTTTTGGACAAATTTGGGATAAAATAGTATCTTGTACAGTATCTGTACAAGATAGTGTAATAAATTATTTCTGAGAAAGATAAGGACAATTATTGTTGCGATTATTTTTTGGTGTGTGTGTGTGTGTGTGTGTGTGTGTGTGTGTGTAAATATTTACTAAAATTCTGCCACCCAGAAAAAAATATTTCTTTGTGGTTGTGTTTGTGTTTGTTGAGAAACTCCACTATTTATGTTATGGATTAACATTATGTAAAGAAAGATAGGAATTGATTTTGTATCTAATTAAAATGTCAATTAAAATCTGTATTTTGGATATTCAGACTGGCTGATTTCCAGAGCTTTGGAAATTTTTGTCCACTTTTTGGTTTTGTCTAGGCAGAGGGTATATGTAAGTAGCCTTTTTCAATTTTGAATGCTATCAAGAACCTTTATAAACTTATGAAAGTAACTTTAGAATAGAATGGAGCTGAAAGGGTCCTTGGAGGTCATCTAGTCCAGCCCCCTGCTCAAGCACGAGATCCTATACCTGTGATAGCAAACCTATGGCATGCGTGCCAGAGGTGGCATGCAGAGCCCTCTCTGTGGGCACGCATGCTGTCACCAGCTGCTCTTTTGATTTCCAGCGCACATGCTGGTCTTCGTGCGCACTGGAAACCTGAAGACCAACTGGGCTGCATGCACATTCACGAGTCCTGGTTTGGGCATTCAGTGCCAAAAAGGTTCGCCATCACTGCCCTATACCATTTCAGACAAGTGATTGTCCAGTCTCTTCTTAAAAACCTCAGTGGTGAAGCACCCACAATGTCTGAAGGGAAGCTGTTCCATTGGTTAATTGTTCTCACTGTTAGGAAGTTTCTCCTCAATTCCAGGTTGCTTCTCTCCTTGATTATTTTCCATCCATTGCTTCTTGTCCTGTCCTCTGATGTTTTGGAAAATAAATTGACACCTCCCACTCTTTGTGGCAGTCTCTCAAATACTGGAATACTGCTATCATGCCCCACCCCCAGTCCTTCTTTTCTCTAGACTAGCCAAACCCAAATCCTCCAGCCATTCTTCATATGTTTTAGTCTCCAGGCCTTTAATCATCTTAGTTGCTCTTCTTTGCACTTTTTCCAAAGTCCCAATGTATGTGGTGACCAAAACTGGATGCAGTATTCCAGGTGTGGTCTTACCAAGGCTTTATAAAGTGGTACTAATACTTCACATGATTTTGCTGGTCGATGACCGTAATAAAGTTTTATTCTATTCTATTCTTCACATGATTTTGATTCTATGCCTCTGTTTATACAACCAATGATTGTATTAGCTTTTTTGGCTGCTGCTGCACATTGTTGACTCATGTTTAAGCAATTATCCACTAGGACTCCAAGATCCCTCTCACAGTTACTGTTTTGGAGCCAGGTTTTGCCTAATCTGTACTTGTACCTTTGGTTTATTCTGCCCAGGTGTAGAACTTTGCTTTACTCCTCATTAAATTTCATTTTGTTGGATAGGGCCCATTATTCAAGTCTGTCAAGATCTTTTTGGATCCTGAGCTTGTCTTCTGGGGTGTTGGCTGTTCCTGCTAGCTTAGTGCCATCCACAAATTTGATGAGTTCTCCTTCTATTCCCTCATCTAACTCATCTAAGTCAAGTCAACGTTGAGTACAACAATGAAGGATCATATGATGCTGCCCAAATTCACTACCACTGGATTTTGATTTTTCTAGTGACTTAGAAGGTCATGCCAAATGTTCAGCAAGGACACTTCTAATTTTTTTCAAAACTGTCATATAGGACTTGAAAGTATAGAGTTGCTTCAACTCCAGTGGTGAGATTCAGTCGGTTTGGGCCGGTTCAGGTGAATTGGTAGTTAAATTGCTGGCTAGCTCCGTCCCTTCCCGCCCTTTCCAGGAGTCTCCACATGCCCCATTTTGGCTCCAGGAGGCTTTAGGGAGGCCTCCTAGGCCCAAAATGGGGTGCAGGGGATGTGGTGTGCCCCCCGGGGCCCATTTTCGCTCCCAGGAGGCTGCAGGGAAGCCTACTAGGCCCAAAATGGGGTGTGGGGGAGGTGGCCTGTCCCCCCCCCGCCATGGCCCATTTTTGTTCCCAGGGGTGTGCAGGAGGCCGAGTGCTGCCTATCATACCACCTGTCCATGCCCACCCAGCCGGTCATTATGGCAGAGAACCGGTTGTTATATTATTTGAATCCCACCACTGTTCAACTCCGTACTTCAACTCATTACTAAATTGTTATCCTCGGCTATGAATTGGATCATTTTATGAGTGTTTATGGTTTATGTATCAGCTGTCTAAGGACTTGATCCTTAATGTTTGATGCAGACCTTGTTGCCAAATATTGGCAATACGGAATATTGCTATTCCAACCTTGACTTTAAAAGATTTGAAGGAACAAGTCATTAAAAAATGAAAATGTTGCAAAAAACTTCAGTGAACATTTTGTAGAAATGTTGCTGAGAGTTTTCACCTTTTTAAACACTTAAAATAAAAGGTTCATGACAATGTGCAAACAACACTAGCATAGAAACACTAACCTTAGAAACTTTAAGATGTCTGCACTTTACCTCCCAAATTCCCCAGGCAGCCTGCCTGCTTCCAACACTCTCCTCTAAATGCAGGAAAGTGGCAGACACCAAGTGGCAGGTCAATTGCAGGCAGATATTGGCAAGCCTGTCCCCAAATGCTTGCCTCCAAAAGCAAGTAAGCAGGAAGAGGCAGGCAGCAAGTGACCGACAGCAAACAGCAGATAAGCAAATGACCAGCAAGCAAATGGCAGGCAGCAAACAGCTGGTAAATGGCAAAAGGCAACAGAGGCAATTCTCCAAATGCAGCCAGAGCAATAAGCACATTCCATCTCCCAGCTTGCTTCTCCCAGCGGTGAGCCCAGCAAGTGACAACCCAAACACACATGCATAAATACATTAAGTATAAACACATAATACATTCAATGCAATCACACCAATGTCTCAAATGAGGACATGCATGGCTCTTGCTCCCTCTAACATATTATCCAGAAGTCCCTCCACAGAGCTACTATCAGTATGGATATCTATAAAGAGGAATTATATTAAATGGGCAACTGAAAAATAAGGCCCATTCTTTAGAACACAATTCTGTAGTGGTTTTTGGAAAACCTGAGAAAATAACAACAGAAATTAATAGCCTCAAAACAAATGCTATGTATTTTCTCTTTCATGTTTTGTTCCCATACTATTTTTGAGCTTTCACTTCACGGTTGTAGCTAATTGTCTGGAGGATAGCATTTTCTTACTTGATATCTACACAAATCCCTGTACCTTATATTTTGGGGGAGTGTCTAATTGCCTGCTACTGTCAATAAAAGATGAATATATTTTCATTGCGTGTTTCATTTCTTCTATTTTCATGTTAGGTTAGAATGCAGAATATGGCAAACAATGGTATGCAATATGATTTCAGAATTGTAAGCAAGAAATCAGTACATCTCATTATATTTTCAGCTTACAAATAGCCAAAGATTTAAGGGGGAAAAAAGAACAAAAGATGCGCTAGCAACCGAAACATAACAATTTTAGTTCATCTGCAATGGCTTTTAATTTACTTCCCAATCCAGTTAGTGATTACTTTGCAGCCGTAAATAGACTTGGCTCCTAATTTGTTATGATAAGATGTTATATCAGTGAACAAAAAGCTTTAAGATTTTAACTATCGTTTCCATAAACCCAAGTAACTGGGGATTATAGCAACTATAGTCCAAATGGATTTGGGATGTATGGATTCCTGAATACACCTGTTTTACATAAGGCCAGTTGAAAACTTTTACCCATTTTAGTGATTTGAGCCATTCTTTCTAGTACTATTTAATGAAACCCTCCCAACCTGAATGTCTTCCAGATGTTTCATCCAATTGCCACTATTATCAGTAGTAGAATTTCTGGAAGTTAATGTCTACACACCTGGAAGGTGCTCAGATTGGGGACACATTGCTTTATATATTTATAGTTAATAATTAATTCTCAAATTGGAAAATGAAGACTGGTCAAAAGAAATGGAAGATAGAATACTGTTGCTTTTCTGCTAGGGAACTTATTTGATCAATAACATTATTTCCAACCCCTAAAGGTTTCTCATATGCATATCAAATTTTATATTTGTAGGCATGGATTTATGCTAAAAGCCACAAAGGTAGAACTGTTGCATGAGGTCAATTGTGCTCAGATTTCTCTATACACTACAGCTTAGGTCTTGTAGAGGAGAGAAAACAGTTCCTTATCACAACTGCTTACATAAATAATACCAGTAATGAGGGAGTTTCAAAAAGATGCTGATACCTGTATGTGTGAGGGTTTATCTTTGTGCCTAACCACTGAACCCCTTCTTCTGTTCACTAAGCCATAGAAATTTTGGACAGATTTCCAGAGTGAGGCTGACAGCAGTGAAGCTTTAGCTGAAATAATTGAAGTAAAGTTTTTAGGGCACTTACTAAACTATTTAATTTTGTGCATGAAACTGCAATCCCAATAACTGGACTGTTCCCATCACTATCAGTGTGCCAATGCCCTCTTCTGGAGCAATAATAGTAATATCCAATTGGATAGAATGGATACCAATAAACAATAATTTTGCAAACAATAATAACTTCCATTTAAGTAAGAAATTATCCAAACAATGTCGTTGCTTTGCAAACTGAATGGGAAGAAATAAAATTGAAAATATGAGCACTCTAATATTGATAATACCAAAAAGAGGAAATGTGCATTATGATGCCATGATGTAAGCTCTGCCTTTTGCATTTGCATCTATATCAGGGGTGTCAAACTCGATTTCATTGAGGGCTGCATCAGGGTTGTGTTTGACCTCTGGGGTCCAGCTTGGGTGTGGCAGCTAGTCGTCACTTGTGTCGGGAATGCCTGTGGTGGCCTGAGCGCTCTGCTAGTGAAAATGAGCTCCCAAGCTCAATTTTCAGCTGCAACGGCCTCCTACAACCCTCAGCCAGTGTAAATGGAGCTCATGGCCCTTGCGAGCTCCATTTTCAGCTGCAATGGCCTCCTGCAACCCTCAGCCAGCGAAAACAGATGCCTCCCAAGCTCCATTTTCACTGGCAGAGGCACTGTGGCCAGTTCTTTGCTATTTCCGGGGTGGCCCTGTGGTCCAGATCTAAGTACCCTGCAGGCCAGATCTGGCCCACAGGCCTTGAGGTTGACACCCCGATCTATATGATCTCATCCAAGTTCATATGGGATGGTGCTTGTGTCACAATGTCCCTACATATATTTTGTCACTTGTTTCTGTTTACCCTCCTATGTGGATACCTAAGAATGAGAAAAGAAGAAAGCTGATAAATTCATTCAGAGGGTTTGAGTGCTTAAGTCTAAGAAGTGAGGTTTTTAATCTCTGGGTATTCAACAATGCTTCTGCTGCTGAATTGGGGCCATCTTTTATATTTTCTGTCAGATATCTCATTATTAGCCACTGCGGCTTAACATAGTCTTTTCCATGCTGACAATAGATTTTTAATAAGAACTTATCAAAATTCACAACAGTCTTCATAAAAGGGGTAGAAAGAGTTTAAGAATAAAAAGCAAATGTGATTATTGGAGAAAGTAAAACTGACAGTTTCATCACTCTCTGCTCCCCATTGAATTAGCATTTGAAATAGCACCTTTTAGATATCCATGTAAAGACACTTTCAAGTTGATCTCAACTCCTAGTGACTAGATGGACATATCTGTGAATTGTTCTTGGTAACAATATGAAAGTGATTTGACACTTACTTTAGTTCCTCTATGTCTAATTTCCCAGCCTTCCTATGACTGGTTTCCCTGATATTGCTCTGCCTATGAATTTTTTGAGTTGCAAACTTCTGCCAATACAAACACACCTGTCTGCAAGTCCAACCTGGAAGATCCTGAAAGTTGGGAGAAGGTGGGAATGGGTTTATTTCCAGTGTGCCACTTATATATTTGGAAACAAACCCTTTCCTGTCTTCTCCCATCTTCCATTTGCATACTAATTGCAGTTTTTCTCACATAGGTAAGAATTGTACTACATATGCTTTTATGCTTGTTGGGCTTGCAGACAAAACAGAATAATGAATGGCCTCTTGGAACATAACCTGTTTGTAAGTAGACCACTGTCTATACTCTCATAGCCAAGGCTGAACCAGGACTGATACTGATTATCTTTTTGTTAGATGGTTCCATCACCACTCATAGTGGAATATTAAACAGAGTCCAAGTTATCAGCTCTTTTGGGGGCAATGGCTTAGTTGGGAGCCTTGGTTTTAACAGTTGTATTAATAAACTTTTGGACCAAAGTGGAAATAGGTAAAAAAAATTCCTAAATATTCCCTTTATTAATTCCTAATCTCTTCCCATCACACATCTTGGATGCCAAAAATAAGAATAAGAAATATTGCTATTGTTTGGGGAAAAACATCTTCAATAAAATGTTGACAGGCAAGTAGTAGGATCATTCATGAAAAACTTTGAGGCAAGATTTTATTCAATGTGAACCAACAAGCCAAAAATGTCATTGTGTATAACTCTGAGCTGCGTGATTATTCTTGCAACTCAACTGCACAAATTGTATCCGACAAGTTGTTTGACGCAGGAGCTCATTCTGTGAGCAAAAGACTAGAAGGCAGATGTTCTGCTAATCTCTCTTGATTGTCTTCTGATTGCCAGTTCAGTTGTCCTTCTTCAGTCATTTAGAATGGTCATTTGGGAAATCTGCAAGAAGTTTCATAAAAATAGCAGAAGGTAAGTACTATACATGAATGTATATCTCAGCATTTCTATTTTTCTCTCTTTCTTTTCATAAGGAACCCAATTAGCAAATGTAGAACTTTGCCAAAATACATTGATCACTGGAAACTTGGAAACTGCAAAGATAATCAGCACCGGCAATCTTCCCAGTGAGTGAATAGATACTAGGCAAGTATTTTATGCTTAGACAAAGGGTTTCTAGTCTCAGCTAAATTAACATTCCTTCTAATAGCACAGTTGAATGGTTGAGTGTCTATCATTTTGGAGATGAAATGGAGAAGCCCAAAAATAAAGGTGTAGTTTCTATGTACTAACACAGAGATGAAGAATATCTGGCCACTGAGATGTTTGCAGTCCAAATGGCCTCATCCATTTTGCAGCCTCCCAGTCTCCCCACCCAATTGTTAAGTACAGGTTGCTCAGCTCTATATTAGAAGGACTGGCTTTGTATCTAGAGATAAATCTCAAGGAGGTTCAGAATTATTATTGTTGTTGTTGTTGTTGTTGTTGTTAACAGAATAACAGAGTTGGAAGGGACCTTGGAAATCATCAAATCCACCCCCTACTCAAGCAGGAGACCCTATACCATTTCAGACAAATGACTCTCCAGTCTCTTCTTGAAAGCCCCCAGTCTTGGGGTATCCACAACTTCTGAAGGCAAGCCATCCCACTGGTTGAATGCTTTGACTATTAGGAAATTTCTCCTTAGTTCTAGGTTACTTCTCTCCTTGATTAGTTTTTATTTATGTTATTTATGTTATGTGTTATGTTATTTCTATTTATTTCTTTTTATTTATAATATTATTCATTTATAATATATGCAATATATTATATTACATTAAGTTTATTATTTATTTATTTGTCAAGCATATATAAGATAACAGGTAAAAGTATAAACATAATTTGAATACATGAAAAGAGTAAGAGTAAAAAGGAATATTAGGACAGGGGTGGTAGGCACGCTGGTGCACTTATGCACGCCCCTTATAGACCTCTTAGGAATGGAGTGAGGTCAATAGTAGACAGTTTAAGGTTAAAGTTTTGGGGGGTTGGGGAAGAAACCACAGAGTCAGGTAGTGCATTCCAGGCATTGACCACTCTGTTACTGAAGTCACATTTTCTGCAATCAAGTTTGGAACGGTTTACCTTGAGTTTGTATCTATTATTTGCTTGTGTTGTTGTGGTGTATAATATTACTTATTATATTATTTATGTTATTATTGCTATTAATATTTATTAATAATATAATAACAACACAGACTGAACAATAGTTAACAAAACAGTTGTTTTGACTTTCTTAGAAAGACAAAAAAGTCTGGATAGTGAACATAGCAGTATCTGGAGACAGTAGAATAGAAGAGCTTTCTTTCTCTCTGTCCAACTATCCCACCAGTTTGTTGTTGGAAATACTGGAGAAGATAGTATACTCTATGCTGCCTAGAATTCTAGGAGGAAAGCCAGGATATAATTGAAACTAATGTAGTTGGACTTTGGTTAGTCACATCTCTAGTTGTAGGTTTTAAAAGCCTTTTTTATTTTTGTTTGCTTTTGTATAACTCGGAGATTTACAAATGCTTTACAATCAATATGCAACCAAAAGCTTCAATGTGCAAGAAAAGAATTTCAAATGTTCAGAATGACTGTGAGACATGTGTCTCAAGACAATAGTGAAGCTTATATTTTCCATATCAGAAGACAAAGCAAGTAATATCTTTATGGAAGCCTCTGACTGACATGGATGTATTTATAGATATTAATTCAAGTTAACTGAATTCAGTCTTCCGGTGTCTTTGAATGGAGCCCAAGTGTCTTATGTTACTCTATTTCTTATTGTAGAATCATAGATTTATAGAATTGCAAGGTTCATCTAGTTCAACTCTTTGCAATGTGCAGGAAAACCAATTAAATCTGTCATAAAAGGACCTATCTTCTTAAGAACTTCCAGAGATGGAATAATCACAAATTCCATAGCTAGACTGTTGCACTGTTATATAGATCTTACTATCAGAAACTTTTTTCATAATATATAAGCAAAATCTAGGTAAACCCACTAAGTGTGCCTTGGTATGACATGAGATACCCCCATGAGTTTTAAATCTCATGAAGTTCTAAGTATATCAGGAAACCTTCAAAAGATTGTTTTCTTTAATATATCACTTTATGTAAATCACGTGATAAAAAACATCCACGAAAGAGACTGAAAACAAGATGGACCGATGACATCAGCAAGTCTTGAGGGCCCAATTGGCAAAAGAAAGCTCAGGACTGTATTGGTTGGAGACATGTGGAAGAGGCCTTCATCCTGCAGTGGATGGACAGTGGCTAAAATGATGATGAAATGATGAATGAAATCACACAGTCCTATATATTTGAGAACAAAAGATGAAAATATAACTTCTAGAGAAGTCTTTGATTTATTGTCTATACACATTCTCATCCCTTCCATGGTTTAATCATTTCCTGAAAGAAACAGTGTATATATTGTCATATCCTTCAGCTTAAGAAGTACATGATTATACTCTTATTTATTTTTAAGTGTTTAATAATCAATTTTGTTTACTCTCCATTCTGACATGATGAATCATAATGAATATATTTGCATGATGTGAAGTTTCGCATATATTCATTTGTAACTTAGCATTTTTATATGTACCACGGAAATCAAGATGTTCTGAGCAAACTGTTCTTAACTGCACACAGAGACATTGTGCCAGTTCCTTCTGTCATCCCTTGAATTCCACCATTCTCTGCAAATGTCGTCAGTGCTTACTCTGCTGAAGACCTTCAACAACTTATGGACAGTTTTAGCAAGGCCTGCCATGACAACAATCAGCCTGAAAAAAACACGAGTCATGGGTCAGGATGTGGATTCACCTCCCTGTATTACAATCTCTGCACAAGAACTGGAGCTCGTCCATGACTTTGTGTACCTCGGCTCAACTATCTCTGACACTCTTTCTTTAGATACTGAGCTGAATAAATATTGGTAAAGCGGCCACCACATTTTCCAGTCTTACAAAGAGAGTATGGCTTAATAAGAAGCTGATGGAACATACAAAGATCCAGGTCTATAGAGCCTACATCCTGAGCACACTCTTGTACTGCAGTGAGTGTTGGACTCTCTACGCACAGCAGGAGAGAAAGTTGAACACCTTTCATATGCGCTGTCTCCAACGAATTCTTGGCATCACCTGGCAGGACAAAGTTCCAAATAGCGCAGTCTTGGAACATGCTGGAATTTTTAATATGTATACACTATTGAAATAGCGATGTCTACGCTGGCTGGGGCATGTCGTGAGAATGGCTGATGGTTGGATTCCGAAAGATCTCCTGTATGGAGAATTAGTGCAGGGAAAGTGCCTCAGAGGGAGACCACAGCTGTGATATAAAGATATCTGCAAGAGGGACCTAAAGGCCCTTGGAATGGACATTAACAACTGGGAAACCTTGACCTCCGATTATTCAGCTTGGAGGCTAAAGATGCAGCATGGCCTTCTCCAATTTGAAGAGACACTTGTTCGGCAGGCTGAGGCAAAGAGGCAATCCCGGAACCAGCGAAATCTGGGGGCTAGGCAGGGGACAGAATGTATCTGCCCTCAGTGTGGAAGGGATTGCCACTCTCAAATTGGCCTTTTTAGTCACACTAGATGCTGTTTTAGGACTTCTTTCCAGAGCACGATACCATAGTCTCTTGAGACTGAAGGATGCCATTGAATGCTGCAAATAATCCTGAGAGCGAATTTTTCTCTACTTTGATATCTCCCTCTTCCACTACTATAATTCTCCAACTTGGAGATGCCTCTGTGTATAGTTAAATAAAAATGGTCTTCTGAAATTCTGAAATAATTATTCAATAACTTCTTAGATGCAAGACTTAGATTTCCCTATCATTTTTTCCTCCCTCCCTCCTTTTCTTCCTTCCTTCTACAGTGCTTCAAGTGATAAAAACATACAACTGTTATTGCCTTGTGGTGGCTATGTTGGATTTTTCACCATGCCATAAATCAAATGCTGCTTTAAAATCTGCTGGAGAATATTCAGTGAAGTTGTTTAAAACAGAATAAATGTAGTTTAGAATTCAATTGTGAAATTCTTTGGTACTGAGATTGGTTGCTTGCTTGTAGATGTTTCATTACCTAACTACCCATCATGCACATATGATTTTACTTAGTTGATAACATCTAATTTTATTGCCTAGTTACTAAAACATCTGAAGCACTAGTTAAGTTCAGAGAGTGCCAAGAGGTTCACCGTTGTTTAAAAAATATGAAACAGAAAGCAGTGGCAGGTCACTAATAACGTTTGAGATGTTACCTAATTATAGTCCCCTTCATTTCTCACAATCATTCAGAATAGAGCTGGAAGGGATCTTGGAGGTCTTCTAGTCCAACCCCCTGCTCAAGCAGGAGACCTTATACCATTTCAGACAGATGGCTGTCCAGTCTTTTCTTAAAAACCTCCAGTGATGAAGCACCCACAACTTCTGAAGGCAAGCTGTTCCAATGGTTAATTGTTCTCATTGTTAGGATGTTTGCCATTAATTATCTCCTTGATTAGTTTCCACCCATTGTTTCTTATCTTGCCTTCTGGTGCTTTGGAAAATAAGTTGACCCCCTTTCCTTTAAAATCATATGTCAGAGAACATCAAAAAGTTATGACCCAATAACATAAAGATCTTCAGTGATGAAGAGTTCTCAGGAAAGTCAGAAATGCTGAGGACTGTGGGACTGTGCTGGCTTCATTGGTGGAGAGCAAGCAAGAGAATTGAAGGGATGGAACTAGGAGCATCTGCAGCCATGTATACTTGCATGAAAATTCAATTCTTTTGCAAGAAGTGATAGTTAACTGAATCTACTTTCAACTTATTTCATTTCAACATTGCTCTATGGTTATGTTTGTTTTGGTTGGCCACCAGATTGAGGGCAGATCATCTGGAGAAGACCTATCAATGTATTGATAAGAGCTAATCAATATTATGTATGAAATATAATTCCAAAGTATATTCCAATTTAAATATATTAAAATATATTCTTGCCTAAATACATATTTTTAAAATGTGCTCTGAGCAGAGAATTGTAGGAACATTCACAAACTATTGATGAATAATGTAGTACCAATTTGTACATTTGTTTGGAAAGTTCAGATTAGGTAGCAGTGGAATTTACAAAGTTTGAATCCTTTAAGCATTATTTTCTAGAAGAAATTGCTGGTTCACTTGTCTGGGAGCCAATTCTACCTTTAAATAGAGTGAGGAAGTCACCTTAGGCAGCTGATTTGGGGTTCATATTTTTTTTCTCAAGGAGACTTGTGATTTTTTTCTTCTGCTTTAGAAGACAAAAAACTTTATCATTTAATTGGCTGCCATAAAACTTGACTGAGGTGTAAGGTGTGGAAGAAGTCCACTTTTTCGCTCCTGATTAAAGCAAAGGAAATTGTTAACAGCCTTAATGTATATCAACCTTACCAGGTGGACTAGACAGGAAAGATGCCCAAATAAGCCAATTCTATTTTATTATAAATTTATTTAATAAAAACTTGCAAGTATGAAAGTATAATTCTCCTACCATCTCATTTATAGCCTGAGAAGGAGATCCCCTTCTAAGCATCTTGTTCTCCCGCTATCCCACTATCCTGCTGCAGACTTCTTTTCTCTCACCATTTCCTAGGCAGCACTGCTTCTTCCTATCTCCCAAAGACTTTCCCACATACCATCATAATGTACTGTATTCCTGGACCTAGACATTACTAATATAGCTAGTCAGAGGCACTGGCCTGCTGACACAAAGAGTCAATTAACTTGGTCTGAATTCAGGAAGACTTCTTATCCTCGGGCAGCTCTTTGGTCTATCTTGTTCCCTATTGCCTGAACATTCAGAAGAGATTTTAGAGGGTTTCCGAGTCATACTCAAAGATGCCAAGATGTTCGTATGCAAAGGAGTATACTTAGATAGCCATTTTTCAAAAGAAATGGCTAACCTTCCCAACAAGCTTTAGGAACCACAACTTGTGCTCATAATAAATACTTTTAGAAGGTGATATTGAATAGTAAGACCCCACCTAGAGTACTGCATCCAGTTTTGGTCACCACACTATAAAAAAGATGTTGAGACTCTAGAAAGAGTGCAGAGGAGAGCAACCAAGATGATTAGGGGACTGGAGGCTATAACATATGATGAACGCTTGCAGGAACTGGGCATGGCTAATCTAGTGAAGAGAAGGACCAGGGGAGACATGATAGCAGTGTTCCAATATCTGAGGGGCTGCCACAGAGAGGAGGGGGTCAAGGTATTTTCCAAAGCACCTGAAGGCTAGACATGGAATAATGGATGGAAACTGAACAAGGAAAGATTCAACCTGGAAATAAGGAGAAATTTTCTGACAGTGGGAGCAATCAATCAATGGAACAGCTTGCCTTCAGAAGTTGTGGGAGCTTCATCACTGGAAGCTTTCAAGAAGAGACCAGACTGTCATCTGTCAAAAATGGTGTAAGGACTACTTGGGCAGGGGGGTTGGACTAGATGACTTCCAAAGTTCCTTTCAACTCTGTTAATCTGTAAAACCTTAATCTGTAAAGATGTTAACTAACTGACCTGGGTACTGGAATTATGAGAGGCATAACCTGATTTGCTGGGAAGCCATGACTTTAAAACTTCCCGTGGTTTCAGATTGTATTCATGCAGGCCAAAATGGTCTGTATGGGATGCACATACTCAGAAGTTTCAGGTTGACATGCTTTGGAAACAGAAGCAGTTGTGATATAATAAGATGGATAACAGAGCACTACCATAAACATATGTTAATGTCAGGAGCCTGTCTGAAATTTTAAAACTCCCTATTTAGCTCATTTGCAAATTTAGCATGTATTCCACAATGAAGGGAGCTTTATTCTAACCATTCCCAGGGCACTGTAAATGATTAGCATGTCAATGTTTTATCTTGATGGTTTCTATATGATTAAATGTCCTCTATTTTTTTAAAACTGCAAAACATACAGTAAGATCTATTCTTTTTCTCGGTATAAAAGCTTGGTTGTTTTTTTTTAAGTCCTATCAGAACAGCAGCCAATGGTTTACAAATTATAATGGAAAATGAAGATTTATTTTTGAAGCATAATGCAGTTGGTGGATTCCCAAGACTCTTAAAGTCTGTTCTGCATTCACAAAGCAGAAATGTAAGGGCAAAAGGGTAACCCAGACAACAATACTTAATTTGTTTTGATTCTTGTTACCATTGGGTTGACAGTATGAGGGAAATAATGATTGCAATAATAAAAACTATACATTGAAGAAGTAGGTTAATGAATACTACTAGTATAAAACAGGAATCAAAGCAGAGAGGTGCATTTGTGAAGTGAAGCCCTGACAAAATTTTGTATCTCAGGTTTACCTTTAAACTAAATTATTTTATTTTGCTGCTAGGACTCAAATTGAACAACTTTGGGTTTCTACTATTATCTGCTGACCTCCATTTATATCAAGATGATTTGTTGTCCTTAGATCATATATAAGCCAATTTGGTGCAACCTATATTTATTTTTTTATTAAAGTTTATATATTCTCTTGCCATTTGCAATGTTAGCTGGAGCTGAGTAGACTTAAAATACGACTAATTTGAAGGGCAAAGAAATTGCCTCTCCATGTCTAAGTCCTAGATGCTAATCTCACCCTTCCAATCTAGGCACTGACAGATACAATGCTCTTGCATCTTCAGGCAACAAGGTCTTATTGTCAACTCTGGCATATACTAGACAGAAAAGTTATTTGGCTTTGATTCCTGATTTATCCCTAGTTCCTGATTTCTGCTTCCAAGCTTATTCAAGAACCTACTTTTTCAATGTTTTACTAACCTCTGCTCTTTCCCAAGTTTTTTTTGGGGTGTGTGTGTGTGTGTGCATTGGACTTCAGCAGTTGTAGGTCACGTAGAAGAAGCTATGGCTTAGTTCATGACAAACTGTAGTTTCATTTACTATTAGAACTCTCAAGAGAGAAATTAGGACAATTACCATATGGGAACTTACGTTATGCACAGAAGGTTCAATTCCTGACATCTTCGTATCCCAGGAGGTGAACTGGGAGAGTAATGGCAAATCCAAATAGACAGCTACACAGAGCAGTAATAGTCTAGACAGGATAGAGATATTAGACAGGCAATAGAATAATTTCTTTTACGTTATATGCCTAAGATTGTACTTTAGTTCCAAGACTAACTTGGAAAATGTTGGAATAGCAATAGCAGGTAGTCATACTCAAAAGAGCAGCTAAAGTTATTCTTAGACTTTTCAAAAGATAGTAGCAGGGGTCATGAAGGGTGCTGAGCTAATTAATTTTTCCGAATATGTGTTGCCTAGCAACTAGTAGACCTCAAGAAATATGCTCCTTACTTTGTATTTCCTGCATATATGAAAGGTCTGTTAAAAAAATGGCAAAAATTTTGCTGACCGATTTTGGGTAACACATTGAACTACTCATTCTAATTTAGCATGTTGGGTTAATTCAGCCTATAGATACTTCATGGTTTAGTGCAAGATTACCAGATCTGGGCTACCACACTGTAGATAACCACTGAAGAGCAGTCACTAGTTATATTTTTGTGTCTTTTTGCTGCCATCTTATGTCCAAAGTACTGCATATTTGGACCAAAGTGTGTCCAAAGTACTACATATTTAGAAAACTAGGTTCCCCCCCCCCAAGGTATGCAAGAAAATTATGTTTTTTCAAGGTTCAGGACTGAAAACAGGAATAAAATTATTTTGCATACCTGTATTTACAAAGATATGATCCATCCAAGTGTAATGACCCGGGGCTGGGCATGGAAACAACGCAGCCAGAATGAAGGCTTAACTCCCCTTTATTGCTCCAACTTTTCCCCAAAAGTCCCACTGTTCACTGCAAGTCCAGAAGCCAAGCTCTAAACATGCACCTCCAATAGTTCCTGGCTGCTATTAGTCCAGAGGAGCAGCACAGTTCTGAGAGCAACCACAGTCCAGGGAATTTGGTTCCAAGGAGTCCTTGTCACAGGAAGAGTTCACTGGGACTGCAGCACAATCTGGGGCAGAACTGTGTCAGCGCAAACTTTCACATAGCCAGGCCAGGCAAGCAAAGCAAGCAAGACAATCAAGGCAAATAGGGCAAGGCAAGCAAAGTATCCAGATGTCGGTAACAACACATGACACTGGAAAAAGGCAACCCTTGTTCCCAACAAGTGCCCCTCCCAATGGCGTCTCTTTAAATCTCATTCCTCAGGTGAGCCTTGTGAAGAGAGATAGGGTGCCCTCCTCCCGAGTCATCAGGTCACTCTGAGCTGATCCTGCCTCCTCTCCATTCTCCATGCTTGGGGATCAGGGGGGAGGTAATTGCTCATCACTGGAGCTCCATCGCTCCTCTGCTCCTCTGCCTGCCGTCTCCTCCCCCCTTGCTTGGTCATCCTGCACACTCTCTCCTTCACTGGCAACCCTTCCCAGGCCTGAGAGACCTGGGACTGCTCCTCCAGTCATTCCTCTGTTGGCCCTGGCTCCGTCTTGTCCTCCTCCTTGGACCCAGGCTCCAATGGGGCCATGACACTAAGGCAAATCCAGTCCTTGTTCTTGATTGTTCTTTTGACTCACTAAAAACAACTCTGACTTAAATTTCAAGTTGTTCATCCTCTTTCAATTCATTATTGATTTAAAAGTCCACTGCAGAACTGAATCTACTTTTCTGAATTTCAGTTGCAAGAAAATAAAATACCACTTTGAAAATCTCTGATCTTTATTACTGGACCTGCTGTGTGGAGAACCATCACAAGGCCCTCTTAATAGTGGATTTTTTTTCACTCTTGTTCAGTGGGTTAGCATTATAGCATTGTTTAGATATTCATTATTTGAAAGAAGACACAGGGCAGACTCTTAAGATCTATTGAAAGGATTACAAATTTGAATGTATTCTGGAATAAACATGAGAAAATATTTATCTCCATATATACAGTGATAGATGATTTGTTGCCCATGGTTATGAATGTATTTTCTATTAATATCATGCAGAGAGAACAACATAAAAATGAACAGGTTCTTTTATCATTATTGTCTCCTACAGAAGATATACCCCCAGTCTCTAAATAAGGCCACATTAATCTTATTTATCTAGAACTAAACAATCTATGTAAAGTAATTTCATTATAGAAAAGTACACTTATCTTGTCCCCCCAAAACATATACACAAACCAAATATATTTCTGAAGGCTTCTAACTGGAAAGGCAGAGTTTGTGAGGAAGGATATAAGTAATCACTTACCCTTTATTCTGTCTCCACTTTTAATTGTTGCAGGAAAATATGATTTGATCTGAAATTTCTCAGTGGATTGGTTAACTCATGCACTCATCTCCAGTTTTCAGTTTTGCAAGAATTTAGATTTTCCCTAACTTACTTTCTTATGAGAAGTCTTAGGGAAGCTCACTGTAACTGTGGTCTATTTTATTTTCCCTCTAAGTAGAAATGTCAGTTGGAATATAATTTTTAAATATTTAAAATTTTATTTAACTAAGCTTTTGTCAGCCATCAGCTGACATCGTCAGAGTATTAAACTACCATTACAAAGATTTCTGCCTTTATATGCCATTAATCAATTTGGCCCTGGCGCGTGTAATAGGCTCTTCCAGCTTTCTCCCACATTAACTGTGTTGTTTTTGCTGTCGTCATGCTGGATGATGGAGGCTTAATTCCTATTGTGTACATGTATGTATATATCTATATATATCTATATATATCTATATCTATCTATCTATCTATCTCTATCTCTATCTCTATCTCTCTCTCTCTCTCTATCTATCTCTATCTCTCTCTCTATCTATCTCTATCTCTCTCTCTCTCTCTCTATATATATATATATACACATACATACATACATATATACATATATATACATACACACACATATATACATACATATATATACATACATATACACA
The DNA here is from genome assembly GCA_012654045.1 of Ptyas mucosa. Lineage (NCBI taxonomy): Eukaryota > Metazoa > Chordata > Lepidosauria > Squamata > Colubridae > Ptyas > Ptyas mucosa. Next base: position 16,794,025 of record WNWU01000018.1, on the reverse strand, counting down.
CACACACACATATATACATACATACATACATACATCTATATCTATACCTCTGTCTGTCTGTCTGTCTGTCTGTCTGTCTGTCTGTCTGTCTGTCTATCTATCTATCTATCTATCTATCTATCTATCTATCAGTGGTGAAATGTAAAATTTGATCGGCAGAGCTTACTTTTTTTTTTTAAAGCCTCTGACGATCCCAGATGACTTGCCTGATCGGCAGAAGCTTTTTTTCCTTTTAAAAACATTTTTTCTATAACCTCTTTGGCCAAAGAGGTTGTAGAAAAATGCTTAAAAAAAAAAAGCCTCTGATGATTGTGCGGCTCAGCTGGGCAATGGGGAGGGGGGGGGCAGGGATTTTTGTTACCGGTTCTCCGAACCACCCACCTCCATCGCTACCGGATCGAGTGATCCGGTCCGAACTGGGAGCATTTCACCCCTGATTATCTATCTAATTGTAGAATTCTGGTCCTTCTGTAGAGGGGGAATTGTGATTTTTTTAAATGAAAAAGTATTAAAATCGTAATTTTAAATATTAATGATTTTCTTTAAAATTGAGACCTTGTGCACATATAATTTCTGTAATCAAATGAAGTTTTTTCCAATGCCATTGTTTACTGCAATAGATTGTCTCCAAGATAGGCCTTAACTCCCTCTATATAAAATTAAAGAAATGCAATTATTTGTATAATTATTAGTATGCAATTTTTTTTGCAAATGTACACTCAGATATTTTAAAATGTGTTTCTGACTGGAGAATCTACTCATGTTCCCATATGCATGTTCTATAATAACACTTCCAAAATGTGTATGACTCCATTATGCATTTTTTGCTTTGTCATGTAGAGAAGGTCTATTTTGTACTCACTAATTTCAGGAAAAGTAGCTCACACTCACATTCAAAACTCACAATCAATGAACAATTCTTCATTATTGCATTCCCAAGCAACTAGGAAGAATTTATTTAGGTAATTTTATATACACAAGCAAATAATAAGGTGTCAATGGAGGAAATGTGTATACTACAAGGAAATAGCTTATTTCAGAAGATCCTATTTTAACAGATACATCACTAATTCTAAACACCTTAATGTAATGTAAGACAGGACATAAATAGGGAAGATCTCTGAAGTTCCTGCTCACAGAAGTCAGTTAGATGCCTCTGGAAAACCAACCAACAGATCATGAAAACAATTGTTTTTCCTGCTACCTATCCTCAGAAAGGATTACTATTAGACATACTGCCTCTCAAGGTTTTTACAAGATCTTAATAAATCATACTATGATGTATATGAGGGTCATAGAACTTTTAGGGGCAAACCTTGTGTAGCCATGAATTTTACAAATTAATTTTTCCTTGAATGAAATGCTACCTAGCTTTTAAGAGTGAGACCAAATTATATCTCTCTCTTTCCCTACTCCCTTACCACACTCTCTACAATATGCATGATTCCTCCATCATTATCTTAGCCTATGTCATACATTATTCTATATTTTATGTTTTCTTCTCAGTTTTTTGCTTGCCTAGTTGAAAAGACACAAATATTATGTGTTTTCTTTACAAAAGTTTGATCACCCACAGGTGAGATCTCCCTCGCTCCCTCTCTCTCTCTCTCTCTCTCTCTCTCCCCCCCCCCCCCCCCCTCCCTCCCTCCCTCTCTCTCTCTCTCTCTCCACCTTCACAGTGATACTGTAAAGGTAAAATAACATTACTTCTGATCAATGGTCTCATAAGAAGGAGACTTTCCTGATGTTCATTTGTATGATTTCACGTATCACAAATATTCTCATGATGCTGAGTGGGGACATTGAATCCTGTGCTAAAATCCCACTCTAATGGCACATATTGTGTATGTGTATGTGAATCCTATACTGAATAAGGACTACATAATGCATTGTCATGGGAAATTGATGTATGAGTAGTCACACGCAACTACAAAACTCCTGAGTGGATTACATACATTCTTGCAACTAATGGTTGAAGCACATACATAAATACACACTTGCAGGAATAGCACAAAGTATTTTAAAGTATAGAAGTCTATTTTATGAGAAACACTTGAAAAACTCCATATGGACTCTGTATGATTTTGCATTGGAGAAACCCAGAAAGTTCTACTCTGCCTTTTTATTACGTAATATCACTTCCTGCAAATAAAATATCAACTGTTACAGTTGAATTTTCACTTTCGCTCATGATTGAACAGTTTAGCTAGAATGGAAATTGGAAGAATTTTTGAGATTCTGAGTAAAACACATGCCATCCACCCACAAAGGAAAGAAAAAGCATTTGTCTGTCCTAATGGACATTTTCTGAAGCATCCTGCTTTTTGTCACAATGATGAAAATCAGTATTGAACCACAATACAGCACCACAAATTCTGCAACATCACAACACTTGTACAAGAGAAGTATGTGGGAGTGTTAGGATGACATAGCATAGCTTTCATCATTCTTGACCCCCTCACAGTCTTTGATATCTATCCCCTTTATACTTGATCATTGGCTGACAGCTCCTGCCATAGTAAGAACAAGAAGGTAAAAATGGCTAAGTGCACTAATCAGATACTTTGATAATACATATGTTTGTTACAAGATTCCTGACAACCATATAGGATATTTTTTTCCTAGCTGCAATCTGTGTTTATTTCCCTGGGAAAGAGTTTCATTGAAGCCTTCTCATAAAAATGCATAGAATTTCTGCACCTTGAATTACCACTGTTGAACAAAATATAACTTTTTGTGCAAAACAATTCTCTCCCTCCTTCTATTACAGTAAAATCAGGCCATGCTGACACCTACATACTATTATTGGGCATCCTTTAAGACATATCCATACTGCATCTTTATATTGATCTTGCCCTATATTCATGTCAGTATGGCTTTTAAGCCGGTTGAAAGAATTTTGTGTGGACTGAGACATTTTGGCAATACTTTTCAAGGGTATCCAGTCAAAATAGCAGGCTGTCATGGTGTTCCACCTTTTTGTTTCAAGAAAGCAATTGTCAAAACTCTTTACTTCCTTTGAATGGATCTCATTGGATATATGTACCTGTGTGTCTCTGTCTGTCTTACATATATTATTAAATGTTAAATTGGACATACAAAGCAGTGGTGAAATTAATTTTTTTTACTACCAGTTCTGTGGGTGTGGTGTGGCTTGGTGGGCGTGGCAGGGGAAGGATACTGCAAAATCCCAATCCCCCCCCCACTCTGGGGCCAGCCAGAGGTGGTATTGGCCAGTTTTCTGAACTACTCAAAATTTCCGCTACTGGTTCTCCAGAACCTGTCAGAACCTGCTGAATTTCTCCCCTGATACAAAGGTAATTTTTATTTATTTGCTTTCCATAGCTGCCAATATCAACAAGTGACTCTTGCATGAGAAGACACCTAAATACAAATACAATAAAAAAATAAAAATTCCTTTTTTACTGCCCTATTGGTCTCTAATTTTTGCTAGAAGTACTTTTGCCATGAATGCTATAATAGCAAAACTTCCAAAATGCAGGAGAAATATTTTTAGTATTATTTGTCTTACCTGAGTTACCAATTTTTAGTTGGTCTTTTCTCCAGGTAAGTTCAGGGACGCACCATTTCATTGTTTCTGTAGTTACTCTGGGAAGGAAGTTTTCCATCTCCAGCTTCCATTATTTATGGTATTATAACCATTGTACAGTTGTAGAATTTCTGATAAATGTATCCCATTGATTCATCTGAGAGGGTTTTGCTGCCTTTACAAAATAGCAGATTTTCTGCTGTTATTTGGCTGTAATGCAATAAGATGTAGCAGCCCAAATAAAGAAGAGTTCCTGAGATAACATGGGAAGTTGGAATGGGAAAGTTATTTTAAAATCTCAGTAGGAATTTATTTGTTTACCACCCCATCTTGCTGCAAGGTGACTTGAAAATGTGAATTTGCATTTGTGGTGAGAATGGAGGTAAGTACAAAGCAACATCATCTGTTCCTGTTCTCTAAAAATGATTGCTGGCCTCCTCTCATATCAGTACAATTGTACAGTGCAAAGAAGGTGCTAGTCTACTTATCTATATTTAGACATATCTATGTCTATGTATAAATGATATGTGGGAATGACCTTGGCAGACAGGAGCAGGAAAAAGAGCCACCAATTAGACAATCACCATGCAAAAGGTATCTCAGCTCACAAAAGTAAATGGGATGTTCGAAGTATCTTAAAAAGGGACCTTCCCTAGTTTTGTGGAAAGTAAATGTAAAGAAGAAGAGAAATGCTTTCAGATTTGATAGATTCTGCTATTGCAATATTAAAATAAAAGTAGTGTTAATAGTCATGGTTTGTTTCTTTTGTCTGGATTACCTTGAAAAGCTGACAAAATATTTCTCTGGGAACTGATTAAGGAAGCCACCTGGAGGAACCAGGGACCAAAAATTGTTGATGGCAGTAAGTAAGCACTTATGACTTAAGCAGTGGTGGGATTCAAGTAGTTTAACAACCAGTTCTCTGCCCTAATGATTTCTTCCAACAAACAGTTTGCCAGACTGCTCAGAAAGTTAACAACCGGTTCTCCCAAAGTGATGTGAACTGGCTGAATCCCACCACTGAATTTAAGGTACTTAAAATGTATGGCTTGTACAGAAATTTAAGGAGTCTGTCATGGAGATGCAAAAATGGGATATCTGAATACATAAGTTGCCCATCTATCAAGTCACGGAAAAGTTTACACTATAGTTGATACTATTGAAAGTATTATTTAGACTTAAATTGCCCATTCTAAATCTCTGGAAACTGGAAATAAGCACTTCAGCATTTTCATTAATGACTTGGAAGAAATACCAGTTTGGCATCTGGGCTGTTGGGAAGACATTTGCATTTTATCTGTATATTGACTACAATGGAGCTGCTCATCCTTGTGAATTAGTTTGCATGGAAGTGTAGGGGGACTTGATCTCATAGCAGGTTATGCATCATTATGCACTATAGAGCTGTGGTGGCACAGTAGTTAGAATGGAGTATTGCAGGCTAATTCTGCTGACTCCCAGGAGTTTGATCCTGATTGGCTCAAGGTTGACTCGGTCTTCCATCCTTCAAAGGTCGGTAAAATGAGGACCCAGATTGTTGAGGGCAGTATGCTGACTCTGTAAACCGCTTAGAGCAGGAGTGTCACACTGGCGGCCCACGGGCTGGATGCGTCACACATAGGTCATGCCCATCCCAGCTCCACAAAGGGGAAAAGCATCACAAAACATCATATGACAGCAATATGACGCTGTGAGTTTGACACCCATGGCTTAGAGAGTACTGTAAAGCACTAGGAAGTGATATATAAGTCTAAATGTTATTGCTTTTGGCTTAAGCTACATAATGGCAGCATTCTGTTAAGTCCTTATAATTCTGCATTATTTTGATAGGTTGAAATATCAAGTTCTTATGAAGCTTTGTTGTAGTTTTGAACTAATTATATCACTATGTTTCCTAGAGCAAAATCTTATTTACGTGGACACTAAAATTTCTCTGAGAGTTGTTATATCTGTAGCAGGGAAATGCTCCCGGTTCGGATCGGATCGGGCAATCCATTAGCGATGGTGGCGGGTAGTTCCGAGAACTGGTAGCAAAAATCCTTGACCCCCTGCCCATGCCCACCCAATCGCCTGGTCCCCACTTGCCCACTTGGCAGCTTGCTGCTTCTTTTGGGCTCGCTCGCTTTTCCTGCCTTGCTTTGCCTGCTGCAATCCATTGCATCAGCTAGCAACTCAATCTGCCTGCCTGCAATCAATCCAATCGGTGAGCAACTCAATCTGCCTGCCTGCTTTCTGCCTTCACTTTGGTAAGTAAATTGGCTTTTTGGGGGGAGAGCTTTAAAAGAATAGTTAATTGGGGTTTTCTTAAGGAGTTTTATTTTATTTTTAGACATAGCAATTTAAAGTTAAAGAAGTTTTAAATTTAGCTGCTTTTATCTAAAAATGTAAATAAAATAAAATAGTAAAATAAAATATTTGTGCAGCTTTCTGAGATTTGGTGTGTTTCTGTAGTGTTTCACTCTAACTACACAAACACACAAAATCTCACAAAGCTGTATGTGGTATTTTGTGTGGAAAAAGTGTGAAAGTTGGTTTTTGAGCTTTTTGTGGCTGTGTGAGGTTCCTGCTTGTTGCAGGGGCCATTTTGGGTGAAGTGTAGCTGCTTTTATATTGTGTGTGAGTCAGTTGTGTTGTGTTGTGTTGTGTGTGTGTAAAGTGTAAAAGTTGGGTTTTGGTACCTCTTATTGTTTTGTGTACTTTGTTTATTATTTTAATTATTTATTATGATTGGCCACGCCCACTGGGTCACCTGAACACCAAGCCATGTCCACCATTTAAGCCATGCCCACAGAACCGATAGGGAAAATTTTTAGATTTCACCCCTGATCTGTAGTAGGTTTAATTGTTCAGTCATGTCCGACTCTTGGTGACTTTATATCTGTATAACTCTTCACACATGCGAGTGTGATCAGATTTACAGTATATAGAGCAGTTCCAGTAAGAACTCTCAGCTTTCTTTCTACCAGTTGTCATAAAAGTTGAATGTGCTGATTTCCCCTTTTCCCTACCTTTCCCCTTTCTTCTTGTAGCGTGTCTATTAAATTGCATGTCATTATTTCAAAATGTGAACCACCTGGAGTTCTTGGACTAGAATACAATACATAAATGCAGAAATAAAACAAAGAAGCAAGAAACAATTTTTTAAGTGTTTGTCTCTCTTGAAATAAAATTATACAGCATTTCAAGCAAAAACAGACCCCAAGATTTTTATCTGCTGCTTATGCTTACAAGTATTTTATTTCTGGACTATAATGGGCTAAGTAAAATAATGGGCTAAGTAAGTACAACAAATATGTGATGCTGGAATGCAATAGGCAATAAGAAAGAGGACTTTTTTTTTTAAAAAAAACACATTTCTGTTCATTTCTGTTCTATAAGTTTTGCCTTGGATTTTAGATACGTGTAGGTTTGGCATCAGATGTTATTTTCTGATCATCTTTTCAGAGCCCTTGTCAAGGACTACATTCTTGAAAAAGAACTAGTGCCACTTCTTAAAGATTCTGATTCTGCAATTATCTCTTTCCTGATTCTATATATTCCAGTGGTGGGATTCAAATTTTTTTACTACCGGTTCTGTGGGCGTGGCTTGGTGTGCGTGGCAGAGGAAGGAAACTGTAAAATCTCCATTCCCTCCCCACTCCAGGGGAAGGTTACTGCAAAATCCCCATTTTCTCCTGATCAGCTGGGACTCGGGAGGCAGAGAATAGATGGGGCAGGGCCAGTCAGAGGTAGTATTTACCGGATCTCCAAACTACTCAAAATTTCTGCTACCGGTTCTCCAGAACTGGTCAGAACCTGCTGAATACCACCTCTGATTTGTTCATTTGAGTTTCAGTAAACAAATTATCAGAAAGAATAAATTATGGCTGGACGACCATAATTTGCTTATTTTGGCCAGCACTGTGGATGGTCCTATAGAGACAGGATAACCAAATAGGTAATAATAAGAATACCATGTATTCCTTTAAGGCACACTGCTCAAAATTCCCCCATTAATTAATTCTGGTATGAATCACAATCAAGCAATAATAGATGACAAATTTGATTACTGTCAGTATTGGAGAAATTATCCACATCACACTTAATACTACTGTATACCCGGTACATTAAAACATTTTATTCTAGCCAAACATAATGCCATATGCATCTATATATTGACCACAAGGACATATTTTCTCTAGATATAACAGATGAGAGCCACTAAGTGTATAATTCAATCAATAAAGAGAAACATATATATGCATTCTCTATATCATTCATTCTATTATTCTTTAAATGTATCCTCTTCCTTGTCCTCCTCCTCTCTTTAGAAAATCAAGGGTCAGAAAAAGACTCCATACTTTCATATTTGCTTTAAATTGGGGTTCAAATATTTCTGGAAAGAATCAGAACAGCCACCCAGAAAAGCTGTATCACCTTACTACATCCATCCCAGTACAGACTTTTGGTCTTAATTTCTTCCAACAGAAGTCAACCAAATATGGCAGTTCCTACTGTTTTACAACAGGTACTGAATAATAAGAGTGCCAAACTTATTTTTTCAGAGATGATATAATTTTAATGCCTTTGCACTTGTAAATGTAGAAGGAACATTTGTTCAATGATCCAATGCTTAACAAATATTGAAACCTGGCAATCATGTAGTAAATATGGTGTCTAACAATAGTAGCATTTCATCATGAATTTTGGCAGTGTTCTAACAGCTCACAGGTTATAAATACTAGCTTTTTCAGAAGTTAACAGCAAAATCCTCATTAATTTTACAGTTGTAAAGGTTTTTATGCCAGCTATTCAAATAAAAGATGAAGATAGAGATGGGAGAAAAATATTTAGCTACTCACTGACTAAGCCTACACATCCAGAAGGATCTAGTGTTGATTTTTTAAAAAGCATGTCTTTTCTATGGGCCTGTAACATCAGCATAGCTTCCTTCCCATAGGGGACATGAAAGGAAAGCACCACTAAATAACTCCAAAGATAAAAAGAAAATTGCTTGCTTTGTTTTGATTTTTCCTCAATTTACCACATGAAGCTGTTCAAAGAGTCTTGGGTCTTCAATTTTCCCTGACCCTGGAATGAATGTAAAGATATGATGAACAGTAGCTGCTGGTCACTGTATTAGTGTCATGGTTCTGAGTAATTCTCCCAACCAATTCAAGACTTTGAGGCCTTGGCTTCCTCAAAAATCTTGTTTATTGGGTACATCCTATCAGCACGTGAAACCAGCACTGAATAATTCCTGCGTTTTTGGTATAATTAAAGAATAGATCCTGTCCACTCCTCCTTGTGTCACAGGTCACGTTAGCCAACTAAGCAGGTGATGAACTTCTCAGCACTCCCTTCTACCATTGCTAGGGCATGCTGATTTGGCCTTGGTTTTCAAGAGCCTTATTGTTGTTATGTCTGGCACACTGGAGGAAAACATTCTACATTCCGTAAGTCCCGCTCCCCACCATAAGTATGGCAAGTAAGAAACGAAGCAAGAAAACTTTTACTTCAGCTAGAGTTGTTTCAAGAGTTGACAATTAATACATTTATCTGATCCCCTTTAAAGTCTTCAGAATTGGTGACCATAATTTCATCTTGTAGCAGTGAATTCTACAGTTTAACTAGGCATTCTGTGAGGAAATGTTTAACTTGTCCTAAATTCTGTCTGAAGATAAATTTGTCTTGAATAATGGGGTATCTAATTCTGCCTGGGAGCAACATTTCCATTCCTTTCAGCCACATACCAACTTTAATATTACCTTTGAGTGTGATGTTGCTGAACTCTAGCTCCAATCACAAGGACAAAGCTTCATTGACTGGTAAAGGCCCTCCCTCAGGTAAAGCTCTGCTGAAGATTTTCTTCTTGGTGATCTATTTAAAGACATTCTAGACTGGTGAAATCCTATTTTAATCATATAAGTCTCACTGGCCATGTTTCAGAAAGCTGGAACCTACACAGTGTAATACCAATTTTCAAGGGAGGCAAGCAGCATTCTCCAGCAAATTAAGGCCAATTAGCCCCAATCATATCACAGCTAAGAAAACCAAACATTTTTTCTGTGGATAAGCTTACACACTTGGGTTATTGACAACAGCCTCCATGCTGAGAAATAGGCTGGATTCTGCCTAGGTTATTCCACTATTGATTCTTGTTTCCAAGGTTTTATGTGATTAACAAGTTACACTAACATCATCAAGAGAAAACTTTAGATTGTATTTCTGGATTTCTGTTCAGTCTTTGGTTCTTTCACTGAAACAAACTCAAAACACTAGGATTTGATATCGGGCTGTTCAAATTGGTAATGAGACTTCACTCAAATTCCTTCATTCAAGTTATTTTTAACAGGCCTTTTAAATGACTCCATTATTTCACTAAGGATGTTAAATAGGATTGACTTCTACCTCTAGTCTTATTCAATCTCTGTATCAATGATATTATCTCTGTCTTCAAGGACACCAAGTTCTTCCCAGCCAAAATTGCAGACAGATAATAGTCTGCTCACCTCTACAGTGATAATCAAATCTTACTTTCTATTATGTTCATTGGCCTGCATAGATTGCTGTCTTGTTTAGATCAATATTGCTCAAAAACTTCCCTGATTATTAATTTTTTTTAAAAAAGCAAAAGTTTTTTACCAGAATCTTTCAAGACATAAGCGGAGAGTGGGCACTCTGTTGAACAAATAACTGCCTCCTGATACCTCAGTCTCTTACAGTATTTACATCATCAGGCTGACCCCCTGATATCTGTGCAATTAAATGTACTATTGAAGTGGTGATACTCTGCTTCTGGTGGTTTAATTCCATAAGCATATCATCTTCTTAAAATGTTAATGTTAATTTTATTTATATACCACCCTTCTCCCGAAGGACTTGGGGCAGTGTACAGCCAATTTAAAACATAAATATACAGACATCATCATTAAAATTTAATTAAAATCAATTAAACAGTTTTGGCCAAAATTTAAAACCCCAAGTTAAAATTCCAATTTAAAAACAATTAAATAGACAGCCCCGCCTGTCGGAACAGTAGGGTCTTAAGGGCACAGCGAAAAGCCCGGAGTTCAGGGATTGTACGTATTTCTGGGAGCAGTTCATTCCAGAGGGCAGGAGCTCCCACAGAGAAGACTCTTCTCCTGGGGGTGGCAAGCTGGCATAATTTGGCCGATGTCCCTCTCTGTGGGAGTGAACTGGCAAAATGAAGTTTGCCCCTTTTTTATTTAAGGGTGAAATTATAGGATATTTCTTCAGCATTTCATCCTGAATTATTTCAAAACAAATTTTTAAAATCTATCTAGACAGTTCCAAAAGGCCCTCTCATAGCTTTTCTTTGAGCAGAGAGAGGCATTCAACCTATGAGAACATTAATCACTCTTAGTCAAATTCAGCCTTTGAACTGCATCAAGGTCAAGCCCCTTCCAAACAAAATGTACCTCTAGGAAACACACCTAATGTACTTGAGGGGACTTTCAAATACTTTGGCCACCTAATAAGAAGGAAGGACTCACTGGAGAAGAGCCTAATGCTGGGAACAATTGATGGCAAAAGAAGAAGGGGACGACAGAGAATGAGGTGGCTGAATGGAGTCACTGAAGCAGTCGGTGTGAGCTTAAATGGACTCCGGGGAATGGCAGAGGACAGAAAGACCAGGAAGAACATCCATGGGGTTGCGATGGGTCAGACACGACTTTGCAACTAATAACAAATGAGGGGACTTACCTGCATGAATGGGTACTCACCAGAGGCCCTTGCTCATAACAACAATTTGACTTACTTATTAACTTAATAATTCTCCCCCCTCCTTGCTAATGTATATTACTTCATACTTAGCTCTGCTGAGCAATTTTACCATTTTAATTATCTGTTTATAAAGATTTGGGGAACTCCCAGAAGGAACAATGACTGGAATCAATAAATTGGATGGCCATGCCAGATTATTATATGGGGCTTCCTGTCACCTCAGTTAACTATCCATCATCAGTCACATGTGACAAAAAGATGTACAACATGAACAGTGTGTGCTGTTTATTTCTAAAAATAAGACATTTTTATGATGCATAAAACTATGGCAGGTGTAAAAAATTTTGCAGCTCTTCAGGAGATCATGTTGTTGTGCATGTTATCCACCAGTATTGTGTGGAAGGAGTTACAGCATTTTTCAGGTTGATCATATTGGAAAGTTTGAAATCTGTAAATGTTATAAATGCATTCTTAATTAATCGTGCAGGGCAACAGACCTTGGAGATGATACTTCCCCCTCCAGTTTATGCATGTTAAAATGAATTATCATTGTTGTAGAAACTGGAAGAGGGAAAGAATAGTTTAATTGTATTACTTCTGGAAGAAGATTGAACTTTTCTTAATGGGAAATCAGAAATTTATAAGCTGTGCAAAGGGAGTTTAGTTTAGAAAAGTTCAGCAGAAAGCATATGGGGGTTTATTTTCCTCTCCCCCACCTCTGTGTGATGTGAGTCAACAGTGATTTCTGAGCTTGTTTATCACATAAATGGTAACCAGAAAATTATTAGACAGTTGCCATGGCAGCAAAGGCCGAGCTCTGATTGTGCTCTTTTCCTGTAACAGTTAAGACAATGATCAGTCTTGCACCCTTACAGCTAACAGTCAGCTCCCGAGTGTGGAAGTGACAGATAACATAACACCTAGTTTTTACTGATAACAAAGCAATTTAGAAATATTTATCAGATAGGTTTTTGCTGCTCAAGTGTATTTATGAATCTTAAAGCAGATAATGTATATTTATGACAAACTGAAAGCAAGAATATTCTCATTTTGTTTCCACCAGCGTCACAATAGTAATAGAGATGTTAGTGTGAATCAGAGCACAGAAAGAAAGGAAAGGTAAACCACCATTGACTTCCTATGCCAGACAAGAAAATACAGAAGCAAAAATAAGGCTAGCAGAAGAGGCAAGTTTTATCAAAAGTTGGAGATCTATTTTTTTTAAATTTATATTTATATGCCGCCCTTCTCTGGAGACTCAGGGCGGCTTACAGTGCATTAAGCAATAGCCTTCATACTTTTTGTATATTTATACAAAGTCAGCTTATTGCCCCCACAATCTGGGTCCTCATTTTACCCACCTTAGAAAGGATGGAAGGCTGAGTCAACCTTGAGCCTGGTGAGATTAGAACTCACAGTAATTGCAGGCAGCTGGATGTTAAATGCTGCCTTGGGAGAAGGCATTAGCCTGCTACGCCACTCAGGCTCCTCAGATCTAATCAAGCAACACTATATCCACTACCTATAAAAATATGTATACATTCACTCTTTTTCATAAACAATTTATATACATTGATCCAAAAACATAATAAAAAGCTGAGGGTGCATTACACATTCTTGTCTTACTTGCTGCTCAGTCTTAAACCACTTAGCAACATTCTATTCATTTTCATTTATGCTTTGCTTCCAGCAATTTACAATCCATCAGGATTGTTAATTGATTAGGTTGGTCAAGATTAAAGTGGTATAAAAATTTCATTAAAAAGAAACCAAATAAATACATACATACACATTAAACATAACTTGGATATCACATCTATCACATTCAACAATCAAACTTTAAATCCATATTCACCCAAGATTTTCCCAATTCAAGCCTATTCAATTTATCATTCATTTTCACTAAACCAACAAACATACAACACACTTTCATTCATATATTTATTCATGTCCTTTCTGAATGGGAAAAACCTGGTCTGAGTACATCTTATCCGACATAATTATGTACTGGCCTTCTCAATTTTTTCTCACAGTTACTTCTCATATCCTTTCTATCAAAATTCTGCAAAAGAACCTCACAGTCATGTTAAAGAAACCATTCTTCTGTACCGTTGGCATTCATTTTTGCTATCTTTCCCTTTGTACAATGAATTATAATGGTATTCTTTTTTTTTTAAATTTGATTTATATGCCGCCCTTCTCCGGAGACTCAGGGCGGCTTACAATGCACTAAGCAATAGCCTTCATACTTTTGTATATTTATACAAAGTCAGCTTATTGCCCCCACAAACTGGGTCCTCAATTTACCTACCTTAGAAAGGATGGAAGGCTGAGTCAACCTTGAGCCTTGGTGAGATTCGAACCTGCAATAATTGCAGGCAGCTGATGTTAATAACAGGGCTTTAGACCACTGTACTATCCAAGGCTCTTGATTCTTCCAATCAATGCAATCAAACATCAATGCAACCTACACACAATTTTGGAAAAGTTTTGTATATTGTATTTTGTATATTGTAACATTAATAATTTTGTAGATTTTTGCAAATATTAGGATTTCATGTGCAAAATCTGGTAATTCTCAACCTAGGCAAATATAATATATTCATCGACCTGGAGGTAAACTGGTACAGATGCTCTATCAGGATAATTTCTCCATCTTACTTATACTTTATTTATCAGCTGTCACTAAATATTCATGTGTCACAAGACAAAAGGGCTCCCAGTCCTTGCCCTAAGCCTCCAAATGTACTCTGACTTATAACTACTGACCTTTTATTTTTCTAAGAATGTCTACGGGGCCTGTATAGGGAAGAAATATTTAAGGTTGGCATTAGCAGTGCCATAGTAGGTGTTTGAAATCTCCTTGGGACTCACAAGCAGAATAGTGCCTTTTAGATTGTTCATCACTGGTCTCATTACCTGAGTTGACCATTTGAATAATTCGGCAGGCTGCTTTAAACAAAGTTGACGAAGTTCTGAAAGACTACGGACAAATAAAAGGAATGAAAGAGCAACAAATTATATCTGATATTATTTCTAATTAATGAAATGACCTAGCATTCTTGAGATATGATTTCCCAACATTTGATTTAAAAATTCTGATCGGTGAAAGCATGGGACTTGAGATAGATTGGGAATGCAAATTTGGTGGAAGGAAAGGTAATAGCAAAATATTTTTAACTGACGTAGTTGATGCTGTCAGACTGGCTACTGAAAATGAGCAGTATAAATATGAGTGAAAAAGGGTGGCATATAAATTTAATAAATAAAAAATCTGGGGACATAGAATTTTTCCTTTGATGGTAAAAGATGAGAACAATGTTTAGAAATAAGCTCAATTTTCATAAGTATTAGGAAATATATTGAACCTTTTCATCCTGGCAGAAAAACAGTGTCCTGAGATTCTGTTCTATCCTTTTCTTGCATATTAATTTTTCAATTTAAAGGAAATGTGTGAGTGAAACATAGAGAAAATATATGTGGAAACTGTTCATTCACATAAGCTTCCTCTGAAGTAGTAAAACTCAGAGACATTTTTACTAGTTAGTGAGAACTTAGCCCTAAGGCTAAAGAACATATTGACATGCATTTTAATGGAATACCGTCAGCTTCAGTTGCCTGAAGTTGTTATCTGTACAAGGAAAACACATGTGCACTTAAATCAAGTTTCCTGGGAATTTTAAACACAGAATGAGATCCAAAAGCCATTTGTATACATTATTTGTTTTTTTTACCTACATTTGATGTGAACATAAGATATCCAGCCATCTAGAGTGAATGTGAAACCTGGAAGCGGCATTTACTTATACACACACATGGAAGTAAATATTTGTTTACCTTATTGTCTGTTCCAGCAGAAGAGGCAAATCTTAATCTCTGGTTTAAAATGTACTTGATTCTTCACACCGTTTAATGAATTTGGTTAATGACTCACATCTCCAGTCCTTGGATTAACTAATGTGCTAAGTAAGCTGTGGAATTGCTCTCTAGCTCACTGATTTTCACTCTTCAATGAACTTCAACTTTTAAAGGACACTTTTATATCTTGATTTGAGCTCTGCTCTATTAAATACTTACAGCTTGCTGAATCAGGACAAAAGGGTCTATACAGCCCAGTCTTCTGTGCCATACATTTAGGAATATCATAAACATGGATAAAAGAGTAATAGTTATTTTGCATTGTTCTACTCTGAGTACTCTACTTGTCTGCAGAATTACTCTTGTAGTATCAATCTGGGGTGGTCACCAGGACCAGATGTTTAGTCTTCTGAGCTTTTGGACTTGTGCTGGAACCCATCCACAGGGAACTTCTCTCTCACAAGAATGTCATGAGTCCGAAAGCTCAGAAGACTAAACCTCTGGTGCCAGTGACCAACCAAAATTGGATCCTGCAGCATTATCCTGGGACGCATATATTTGCCTTCATTCATGAGAATTACTCTTGATTGAATAAGCAAAAAAATATGGGAATATACACAGCTATCCCATTTGACACTGTCACATAGTCAAGAGACAACATGAATGGAATTGTGTACACTTACAGCTGTACATAGAAGGATTGTATAATAGAAGTAGAAATTTGCATCATCAGAACCCACACATTTAGAACAATGCTCCTTAACAGGATTCAAATCTTGGCACTACCAGTTTGCTATCGGTAGCACACGGGCGCGCGTGCTCACTTTGTGAGTGTGTGGCACTTTTGCGCATCAGAAGAAGCTTTTGCGCATGCGCAGAGTGTTTTTGATGACGTCTGGGTGGGTGGGCGGAGCCTCCCACTGCCGCTGCCACCAGTTCTCCCAAACCGGGGCAAACTGGTAGAAACCTACCACTGCTTCTTAACCATGGCAAATTTAAGATGTGTGTATGGCTAGTCAGTATGTCTACATATCTTAAAGTTGCCAAAGTTGAATAACATTGTCTCAGAACAAGGTTGTATAACCAGAGGATGCAGAAATTTCCTCGGGAGGGATTTCCAGTGCCACCATTTCAGCTGCATTAAATTAATTAAAATGAAAATGAAATTACTTTCATTTTAATTCTTTTACTGATCCCATCTACATCTTTACAGTTTGGTGAACAACCCTGACAGGTCACTGAGAGAATAATTAAAGAAGCTGAATATTGAAAGGCTTTCAGAAAGGGACAATCTGGGGTGAAATGCTCCCAGTTCGGACCGGATCCCCAATCCGGTAGCGATGGAGGCAGGTGGTTCAGAGAACCGGTAGCAAAAATCCCTGCCCCTCCATGCCCAGCTGAGCTGCACAATCATCAGAGGTTTTTTTTTTTATTTTTAAAAGCATTTTTTCTACAACCTCTTGGGCAGAAAAAATGCTTTTAAAAGTAAAAAAAAATCAGCCTCTGATGATTGCGAGGCTCAGCTGGGATCATCAGAGGCTTTTAAAAGTATTTTTTCTACAAGCTCTTCAGCCGAAGAGCTTGTAGAAAAAAAAAAAAAGCTTTTAAAAGGCTCTGACGATCCCAGCTGAGTTGC
>WNWU01000018.1:16763558-16776853 GCA_012654045.1 Ptyas mucosa | reverse complement strand
ACCAAGCCACACCCACAGAACTGGTAGTAACAAATTTTAGATTTCACCACTGGGACAATCAGTCTCTAAACCACGCAAGTGAAATTTCCAAAGGTACTATTGGCCACAGGTCTAGTTAAACATATTCTTCTGGGCTCGTCTTAAATTCTTACCCTGCATATAAGAACTGGGGAGTTTGGTTTTTTGGAATGTGGAACACTCCCTCAAAAAGTATAGCTACGTATTTTGGGAAAACCATTCTAGCAAGTAGCACCAACTAGCTACTTTAGTTGTAACAATTATGCCTTTTTTTCTGGAAGAGAATATTCTGATGACTATAGCTCATGCATTAGTAATCTTATACAGGGGATCACTATAACATGCTGTGTTTTGGTGTAAGGATAGACTTAACATGTTCTTAGTTTAAAACAGAAGGGTACAAATCCTATTGACTTGATGGCCACAGTAGGCTTTGCACAGCATCGTGAGAGCCTTGTTCTAAAAGTAGTGTGGACACTTTATTCTAAACATGAATGAATTTTGTTAATACCGCTCTGCACTTCTGCATTTATTTTTATTACCCTTTTCCAGCACCAATGTTAAGGGTAAGCGGTGCTACCCTCTTATTTTTAAGGAACTTCCTTTTTTTTTGGCCCAGGGAAAAATAAACCCCACTCCCATATGGGAACTTCTGCATACAATGACATCCGTGGAAGTATTTTTACTTGTTCTTCCTAAAATAATTAGTTCTTTTGGGATAGCATTGATGGAGAGCTTAAAGGAAGAAGGAATAAATTACATCTCAAGGAAAAAAGTATTCTTTCTAATCCTGATTCTTTCGTAAGCTACATTTCCCAGTGTACTGTTGGCAGCAGAAATGGGTAGGACTGAAGTAATTTAGGGGCAACTGTGGGTTTGACACTTGCTTGGACATTTGGCTCCAGAACCTATTTTTGTTGAGCACCAAGATAGATCACCTGATTAAGTTGCCACTGCATGAGTGGGAATAGGAAAAGTTGTCAAAAATCAGATACGTGTTATGACAATAAGAAAAGAGGAACTGTGTATAAAGTATATAAGTAAAGTATAATTGATAAAGTAGACTACAACCTACTACTTGATATGTGTATATGTGTGTGCTTATGCACATATGTGTGTATGCATGCACATTTGAGAGAAGCCCAGATCTCTGAGGAAGGCCTGAACAGAGGTTCTTCCTCCAACGGAGAAGCAGTCGGTATTTGGCTGAATGGTTTCAGGATCAGATCAAGCCACAATAAACACATTATAGTAAATTCTAGCCCACTCCTTTCTTTTCATACTCTCTCTTGTCAAACCCAGAAGTGCTGGAGGGGATGGAGAAAAAGGGGAGGAAGCAGGAGAGCTAAAGGAGGATAGTCTTTGGAAGGGAGACTTGGAAGGAAATCTGATACTGGGAAAACACCATTATCATGTTGCAAATACCTGTTGCACATACCTGCTATAAATGACATCATTGCAAATGGTAAACAGCACAAAACTTTCAACTATCTTGTTTCCTGTGCAAAAAAGTATGCCTCCAGTTAAAGACACCAACAACACCACACTGTGACAGACATAATAAAAACTTTCATCTGCCATAATTGTTAGACACTTACTGGTTTTCTAATTGTGTAATTAATACAACAATGCAAATAGCACTTACTGCTGGGGAAATTAGATAATAGTCCTGGCAACAAAAAGTGCTAAGAGGGCTAAAAGTGGCAATGCACCTATGACGCACTCATATACAGCATTGTGCAAAATCTGGATATTTTCATAACAATTTGCAATTTATCAGACTGCACAGTTGTAAAGCTGTAAATATGGGCACCTCAGCCAGCCCCAGACACTTGTCTGCTTGAACTGAAGAAGCAAAGATCACCTTCCCATTTCATAAACAGGAGTTTAAAAGGCATATAAAGCCATCTCCTGCCATTCCATAATCTCCAGCATCTGTATTGCTTTCTGAAGGCTCAAGGGATGAGCCAACAATTCTCTGTATTCTGAGGTGATCTAAAATGAGAAGGGAAAAAGGCAATTGAGCTTTGGCAGCTGAATACTTATTGCTCCTGCAAGATGTAGTATAGGATTAGGCCCTTGATGGTGATAAATTGACACCAGATAATTACTGTGTTATCAAGGCAGATTTGCTAATTAAAAACTTCCAAATTCTTTAAAACTCCACAGCAAAGTATTCATGGTTGTGGCCTATCACGACTTACTCTGTGCTTGGTACCTTATTAATTTTTATGACAGATTTTCTCAAGCACTTCAGGAGTTTCAGTTAAACCTTGTTGCTCTTCTGAAAGGCTAATCCAGATCTCTCCCCCACTAAAAAGGGGCCATAATCCAGAGCAGAACCAACTGGCTTCAGTTCAGCAACATGTTACTCAAATCCATGGGAAAACTTCAGGGTAAATAAAATGCATACAGAAGAGGATATTTTGAAATGAAAAAATGATTTCTTAGCAGTTACAGGGAATGAAAAATATTGATCTTCACATAATAGGGCAAAACTTTGGAATGGAGCTAAATAATAATTTTTGTGTACAATAATAAAATGAGTACTGTAATCTCTGTTCTTTTTAAAATTAAATTCTCGGAAATAAAGATTGGAATGACGATGATAGTAATAACCACATAACCAAAAGCATATTAATGTTGTCATTAGCATCTGCAGTGATGGTAAAAAGAGGCAAGAGAATGATCTGGCATAGTGATTGCACCCCTTCCCTTTTGCACATGCGTACATATATGTACAAAAAAATATGGGGCTTGGATCACAATGCCATAACACCTATTTTACTTAATCTGATCTTCCTTGACTATATTACAGTATCATTTCTATATTCTATATTGCAGTGTCAATGAAAGAAATTCATTTCTTTTTTTAAATATTACTAAAGCCAGTGATATACAGTAAAGGAGCACACAAATGCCCCATAGAATATGCATTTTCAGAAAGAAGCAGAAAGAAATAAAACAAACCATGCAGAAATGTACTGGTACATTTTATATGGAACAGGTCAAGGAAGTTTGACTGATTTGCTTGAAAATAAATTTCCACTGCAGCAGCTCAAAAGTATAGAAGTCAACAGGTGCAGTTTTGCCAGCGTCTCGTTAAGGGAAAATATTATACACTGATTTCAACAGAGGAGAATATTTGTAGCTCAGGGTTGAAATGAGAGGTCCTTGGTGCTCTCTCAGCTTGGTTGTTTTCTTGCAGAAGTTTCATTACCCAACCTGGATAACATCAAACTAGGTAACATCATCAATGGTAGTAGTGAGTGGGGTTTGCTCTCAATTTATATTCTGGTGGCTTACCTGTTGGTGAGAGTTGTCTTGGTGGTTCTTTGGTTGGACTCTTTACTATTAGTTTTTTTGGCAGTTCTTTGATTGGGGTATTATTTACTTCTGATTGTTGGTCTGATGTTAACCTTGGAGTTAATCTTTGCTCATATGGGAGTTGATTGCTGGTGGAGAGGGGTTTTGATCCTTTCGTTCCCTTTTCAGCTTATTGTTTCTTTCTTTTGTATGGTAGGTAGATGTTGTTTATGTCTATGTGCCTATTGATGGCCAATTGCCAGGTTTCCAGGAATTCTCTAGTATTTTTGGATTTGGCTTGGTGATGATGATGATGAACACCATTTCCCAGATGAAACTGTACTCAAGTCTATCTATGTGTTGTGAAATTAAAGCGTTTTCATCATGTTCTTCTGACTGCTAGTCAGTGTTAATGCATGTGTCCTGCTAATCTTCTCCCTATTTGTTCTATGTACTGGCTGATAGCAATAGCACTTAGACTTATATATCACTTCATAGTGTTTTGCAGACCTTTATATTGTATTTCCTAGAGGGTTTCTTTTTTTTCCTAGAGGGTTTTTCTTCTGTGTCTGCTGGGTCTGTGGAGTCTGAAGAAAACTGAGAAGGGGAGGGGCATTTCACTATGTTTCTTCAACTGTAGAAGGTGAAATTTTCTAAGTTTCCATGGATGAAACTTATCATTAGCTATGGTCATAGCATGGGGTCTTTAGTTCTCCTCCTATATTCAATATCTATTTTGCATACATTTTTTGTTGCTGCAAGCAATTATGTTACCAAGGAACATTGCTATTTATTTTGCATCCTCTATTTCTCATAGTTGGATACTGTTTATCCCTCCAAGAAGCGGGATAGGTGCCAGTAACTAATATTTTGCTCTGTGTGTATATGTGTGTGTGTGTGTGTGTGTGTGTGTGTGAGAGAGAGAGAGAGAGAGAGAGAGAGAGAGAGAGAGAGAGAGAGAGAGAGAGAGAGAGAGAGAGAGAGAGAGAGAGAGGGAGAGAGAGAGAGAGAGAGAGAGAGAGAGGGAGAGAGAGAGGGAGAGAGAGAGAGAGATTGTGTGTTTGTCGATATGATTTGAGAATAATGAGATACATTCTATGAAGATTTTTCATTTCATTTCTTGTCCTTTATCTTGCTTTGTTTAATATCTTATCCAATGAAAATGTTGTGAAAATTGGGTTTGAGAAAATAGTTGACATTCTATTTTGTGACTTTTTTCTTTTAACATAAACATGTTAAAAGAGATGAGCAAAAATAGCCAATTAGGGCAATAAGTTCTAACCACAATTTCTAATAAAGGAATAGTTATTTTTGTTTCTATTGCCTCAGTTGTCTACTTTTGCACATTGTTATTTTTCTCAAACAGAAACCAACATCTCTTTCTAAGCCAAAAGCAGCAAGATTTTTTTAAAAAACAAAAAAACTTTCCACTTTCTTTCTGAAGTGTGTGTATGTATGGGTGTAGATGAATCCAGACATGGATGAACAGCAATGCAACAGTACATGTGTGACTGAGAAAAGGTCCTAGAAAATTAACACAATAATATTATTAAACATTGCAGTGCATACTCAATGCTTAAACTTACTTAAAAATACTTAAACATACTCAATTATTTTCATGGGTCTCTAATCATTATGTGCTAAAAGTTGCAGATTCATTTTGAAAGTACACAGGAAAAAAAATTCAATGGCTTTGCCTAGGGCTTTGAAGGAAAATAAAATGGAATGTAAAATGTCAGCGGCGCTGTATGTTTCCATAGCACCCATATCTATAGTTATAAAATACATAGCTAGAGAGACGGGGAGGCAAAATCCATATTACTCTCACTTAGAGGGGAGAGTACTCACTAGAGCACAGAATTATTGACTTCTCTTGCAGAGAAAGGTTAAGACTTATATTTACGTTGCCAGCACAACTTAGCTGAGCAGAAGAGGTCACACATGTTCAACCTTCAATAGCCCATTACTGTTTCTGCAATGTTTCAATGGCTGACCAATGAACAGCATAAATAGTTTTACATTTCTTTAGAAAGGAGTTACTTCAAAAGCCAAGAGCCTTGATTACACGGACTCTCAGTTTACTAGATCTTTGAACTTCGATCTTCCCAAAGATGTTTCCAACCACTTTTATTCTGAGATGCAGTTTTTATAGGGCTGGAAAGTATCAGGTGCGAATGAATACATACAAATTTGACAACAACAATCCTTTTTCTCCTGGCATTTTAAAGAAGGCAAAAAAGCAAGAGTTTTCAAATTGTATAAATCTACAAAATGCCAACTTGGCATTGGTGGCCTCCACAGGTTATGGTAAAGTAAACGTGCCAGGAGTGATTATTTATAGTTCACATTTGTCCATGTATTGTACGCTCATTTTTTATAGTTTTGCCTAGCAGATACACTTTTTGCAAACATTTTTCCTGAATATAACATGTTTAGAATGCAGTATTACAAGCTAACTGGCCACTGCCAGGAGTTTGATCCTGACTGGCTCAAGGTTTACTCAGCTGTCCATCCATTTTGAGGTCAGTAAAATGAGGACCCATTGTTGAGGGTAATATGCTGACTCTATAAACCGCTTAGAGAATCTGTAAAGCACTATGAAGCAATATATAAATCTAAGTGCTATTGCTATTAAATGTCAGTTTGGTGTATAGCAAGTTCAGTTTAATCCATAATTGAATTTCAGATGAGTCAAGTGGCCTGGTAAATATAAATGAGACCTTGGTGGATCCAGAGTAGGTTGCCTTCTTGGAGATGTTCTTGCCTGGTTTCATATTTGGCTATATCTGTGATTCTATGATGGAGATAGTGGTGGTAAGGTAGCAACTATCTTCAAGAGAATTTTAGGGCATTTGAAATATCTATCATCTATCTATCTATCTATCTATCTATCTATCTATCTATCTATCTATCTAACATCATCTCCCATATATAGGGATGTTGGCATCCTCCTGAGGTAACAGAAATATGGACATAATCAGGATGCCTCCATAAGAAACAAAAATTTTATTGTATGATTCCCCTCTAATAAAGACATTTATTTTTATTTATTTATTTTATTTATTTATTTTATTTATATTTATACGCCGCCCTTCTCCGGAGACTCAGGGCAGCTTACAATGCGTTAAGCAATAGCCTTCATACTTTTGTATATTTATACAAAGTCAGCTTATTGCCCCCACAAACCGGATCCTCATTTTACCCACCTTAGAAAGGATGGAAGACTGAGTCAACCTTGAGCCTGGTGAGATTAGAATTCGCAGTAATTGCAGGCAGCTGGATGTTAAATGCTGCCTTAATAGGAGGAATTAGCCTGCTATGCCACTCAGGCTAAATTTAGGTTAAATTCAGGCTAAATCTAGGTTAAATTTACTTTAAATAAAACTGACCTTGAATTCCAAATTGTCAACTGTATTATGTATAACCTGAAGTCATTCATCCCTTGGAAGTAGCATCTATCTATCTATCTATCTATCTATCTATCTATCTATCTATCTATCTATCTATCTATCTATCTATCTATCTACAGTATCTATCTATCATCTATCATCTATCTATCATCTATCTTTCTATATCTATCATCTCTAACTCATTCAACTGACATGCAAAAATAATTTTCAAAAAAGAATGCTTTGGAAGAATCATCATCATCAATTTACACATATATCGGTAAATCTTCCAAGAGGAAGTGAAATGGAGTCATAAATATCTGGTAAGAATTACAGTGATGAACAAGATAATTAAACACAGATTTGGGTGTCATGATATAACTATGGCCTTTTGTACTTGCATCTTGAATATATAAAATTACTTGGCTTGGGATGTGATATTACAAAAGAAATGTTGTTATGTCCCCCCTGCATATGTCTATGAAAAAAGTGGAATATCCAAGGAGAAGGCAAGATTAATTGGCTAGATTTTGATTAGAAACATTCAATACTTTATTGCAGGTTGCATTGCAAAATCATCATAGTAATTAATAAAGATGTACATCTGATCCTTTCTAATAAAATGATGTGGTAGACACTGTCTTCCATTTCTTTTTCTGCCTTCTTTCCCAGTTTTGGACCATTAAATTGCAGGTGTCCAAAACATTTGCTTGGAATTAACCTTCATATTAAATGCACTGTCCTTTAATGATTCTCTGCACTTCACTGACACACACACACACACACACACACACAATCAGATTTTAAAGGGCTATCTATCATGCTAAGATGCCATGATAAGTGAACTATATTTATGAGAGAATATAATATAATTATTACAAATAGTTGCATTTTTACCATCTCTTGATTTATTAGTTTGATTCTTGTTTGCCTTAGGCAATGTAGAAAATATTTAATATGGATTGCTTATATGGTAGCTTGCAAAATATTTTGATGGCAATGTAGTGGTGAAGAAATACTGCTGCTTGGAACTGCTTTCAAGTTTTTTTGGTTGAAGTATTGCATCTAAAAATTAAAATCTTGGAATAAGATTGGGGAGATGAATTAGTTTCCCTTTCATACTCTTTCCAAAAATAAATCTATATTTTTCTTGTATAATTTTTTTTTAGAATCAACTGATTTCATACATGATCATTATTAGTATGTAAGACAAGAGTATGATATGTGAAGAGAGTAATTATGACAAAAACTATGCTTTTTATAGAAGAATTGCAGACAGAAGATGATTTGTCCACTGTTCAAATTGCCGATAATGTTGTGAAAATTAATGTATATAATTCCTTTATTGGAATTAATTAAAAGTCCAATGTTTATATAATTTTTAAAAAAAGCTACAGTGCTTGCGAAAACAACAGTCTTTAAATTAATCCCATTATCAGTTTAATTTAGATCCTAAATTACATCCTATATCAGTTACTATACCTGAGAGTAAGACCCAGCAAATGTAATGAGATTGTGATACTTAACACACTGATTTACATAAGCATGCAAAAGAATGACTTAAATGACTTTATACCACACCAGCGAATAAGTTTCGTTACTGTTTTCTTGCACAGTTATGTGACTTTTTTTTTTGTCCATTATGAAACTGGTTCAGCCTCATCCTAAACCAGTTCTCTTAATAGCTGGTCAGTTTAGCACAGTTAGAACTGTTGGAATAGACTGGATTATAAAATCAATGCATAAATCGTTTTATACATCATGGTTCAAAGAAATTGAATACTTTAATTCAAATATAGGCAATTAAATTGGGATAGCTGTGGTATTTATTGACCTTCACATTCAGGGGTGGATTTATGTATGCATACAGAATCAAAGTCAAAGTCAAAGCCTTTATTGTCATTGTACATCATGTATACAAAAAAATTGGTTTAGCCTCTACTGGTGCAGGACCTCTCAAACCAAAATTGGTTTAGCCTCTCATACAGGACAATGTGAATAATATAAAGGATAATCCTTATACAAGTAGTTAGGGAAATAACTAGTTATACGTTTCCATATGTACAACATATTCTGTGCAACATGTATATTACTCAGGTATATGATCTTATATTATGGTATATACATATTACACACTACACTGGCACCAGTGAAATTTGTGGTGCTATATTGTGTTTAGGAGTCTGACAGCACATGGGTAGAAGCTGTTTTTATACCTGTTTGTCCAGCTGGCTATACTTCTGTGTCTTCTATCCAATGGTAAAAGTGAAAAGAGACACTGGCCAGGGTGTGAATCATCCCTAAGTATTTTCCTTACTCTGCTGAAACAATGAAACCTGGCAATGTCATCCAGTGGTGTTAGGGGGCAACCAATGGTTTCTTGTGCCGAATTAATCACTCTCTGTAGTGCCTTTCTGTTAAACCAGCACACTATACTGTTATACAGTATGTGAGGACACTTTCTATCATGGACTGATAGAGGAAATCATCAACCGTTGATTTTTCTGCAGGACACTAAGGAAATGAAGTCTCTGTTGAGCCTTAGTAATCACCAGGGACATGTTGTTTTTCCAGGTGAGGTCTTGACTAATGAGCACTCCCAAAAAATTTAAAAAGGAAACCCTCTCCACACGCCCCCCCCCCCTTGATATACAGTGAGGCAGAGTCCTCTCTGTGCTTCCGGAAATCCAGCACCATCTCCTTTGTCTTGCTAATGTTTAGATGTAGGTTGTTGAACACCATGTGGATACCTTCTGGACTTTTTCCCTGTATGCTGATTCGTCCCCTCTAGTTATAAGACCCAGCACTGTTGTGACATCTGCAAACTTTATTATGATGTTGGATGGAT
Source organism: Ptyas mucosa (assembly GCA_012654045.1). Classification (NCBI taxonomy): domain Eukaryota; kingdom Metazoa; phylum Chordata; class Lepidosauria; order Squamata; family Colubridae; genus Ptyas; species Ptyas mucosa. The sequence goes on along the minus strand of WNWU01000018.1, from coordinate 16,767,292 downwards.
CAGAAGATATGTAATCATGTGTATACAGCAAGTACAGGTAGGGGCTGAGCACACAGCCTGTGCTGAGCTTCAGGGTGGCAGATGTAAAGGACCAGCCCTTACTGTTTATGGACGATCTGTCCACAAAAGACAAAGGAAGTCTTTGATCCAGTCATAAGTGAGGGGAGGGAAATTCAGGTCGGTCAGCTTTTCAATGAGAATGCCTGGTAAGATGATATTAAAGGCGAGCTAAAATCTATAAAAAGCATTCTGACACAATTCCCAGATTTCTCAAGGTGTCTCAGTGCAATATGTAGAGTAGTGGCAATGGTGTCCCCTGTCGACCTGTTGCTTCTATAAGTAAATTGGTGTTGATCAAAATTTGGTTGTAAGACCAGTCTCTCAAAATACTTCATCACTATAGACATCAGTGCAATGGGTCTATAGTCATTCAGGCTGTTTATGGCTGCTTTCTTTGGAACTGGGATGATTGTGGCTGCTTTCAAGCATGATGGGACTCTAGCCAGTTGCAAGGAAATGTTAAAAATCCTTGTCAGGACCCCTGTTAATTGGTCAGCACAGGTTTTTACCACTTTTCCCAGCATCCCATCTGGACCTGCAGCTTTGTTGGGATTTAAGGCCTTTAGCACAGCTCTCACTTGATCTTCATCCAGGGTGAGTGAATGGAGGTTAGAGGGCCCTTGGACTAGAGCCACAGAGATGGTCTTTTAACCTCAAAGTGGGCAAAGAAGCTATTCAGCTCCTCCACCAGCCAGCATCAGCAATGGCTATTTTCATCGTATTGCCATTATAGTTGGTTAGATGTTTTAACCCCTGCCACACCTGTCTTGAGTTATTATCTTCCAGATGCTTCTCTACCTTTTGTTTGTATTTCTGTTTAGCCGCCTTAATGCCTCTCCTTAAGTTTGTCCTGGCCTTGTTGTATTTGTCTTTATTTCCTGCCTTAAAGATGGAGTTTCGGGCTCTCAGAAGTGATTGACATCCAGGGTTTATGATTACTATAAACTCTGATGTGCTTATTCACTTTTACATTGTCTGTGCATGTTTTAATGTATGAGAGTACAGTGTCAGTGAATTCTTGCAGCTCCAAATGTTCAAATATACTCCACTCGATAGTCTCAAAGCAGTCCTGAAACTGGCAGAGTGTTCCCTCCAGCCAGATTTTGACAGTTGTTCTGACTGGCTGTATCCTTTTCCTAAAGGGGATATACCTTGGGCATAATAGCAGAGAGAGGTGGTCAGACATACCCAGATGTGGGAGTGAGATTACTCTATATGCCTGTCTTAAATTTGAATACATATGTTCTAAAGAGTTCTTACCACTGCACAAACTTAGGGAGAACAGACTTTAGACAGGCTTGGTTAAAATCCCCAGCCACAACAACAGCGCCCTCAGGGTAAATTTGCTGCTGCCTCTCGATGGTGTGATGTAACTTAAGAGAGTGCTGTGCTAACATTTGCATCAGGTGGAATATAGACAGTGGTGATAACTATAACAGAAATCTCTCTAGGTAAATAAAATGGCCGACAAATGACAGTTAAAAATTCCACATCTGGAGAACAGTGTGTATAAGTAACTCTATTGTTAGTACACCAGTCATTATGTGTGATAAGTTCTGAGAACTGGGACAGAACTGAGGCGAATAGCGGTGTAACAAGGAACTTTATTCATTAACAGTAACAGGCACAACAACAACACTCCCGCGCTTGTCAGCTCCTTTTATATTCCCCGAGCTGTCAACGTTTCAACCAATCAGAAATTAGTAAGGCAACCGGCTCCGGCCTCTAGGGGCTGCTACTAATGTAACTGGTATGCAACACTCCTTCCCACCTAGCTTGCGCCTGCATCCCGTCAGGCGCATGCATAGTCGCTCAGATACTGAGGTCTACGACGGACCCACCCGATCGCCTGGGCTCCACCCTTTCGGACTTTTCTGGCGGCAGGTTTGAGCCATCTGAGCAGACTGCAACCTGCTTCTCGCTCCTTGGTTCCCCGACACTCGCCTCCTCTGGTCTTTCCCCAGTAACAGGTAAGTCCTCTGACCTGGCTTGGGCCGGGAAGGTTGCTTCGGTCGGGTCCAGGTGTTCTGTTTCCCTGGCAGCCTGGTGGCTTGGGCCCTTGCTTACTTCCTCCCCTCTGTCCTGCCCAGGGACTAACACTCTCCGGAATCGAAGCTGGTCTTTATGGCACTTCCAGATCCGGCCCAGGTCAACCTCAACTTGGTAAGAGCATGGGCCCCTTATACCCACGACCGTGCCAGCCAGCCACAATGGTTGATCTCCATAATTCTGGGCATAAAACGGATATCCGACTTGGTATGGATGGTATCTGCTATGGGAGTCTAGAGGTTTGCTCGGACAGTATGTGGGGTGTAATCAGTCGAGTGATGTTCGCAATTTGCGGCCCATTAAGAGCTCGGCAGGGCTTTTATTGATTAGCTGGCAAGGTGTCGTATGCTGGGCTATTAAGTACTCCTCCACCCGGTCGCGCCAATCCATTTTCCTGATCCATTTTGTTTAAAGCCTCTTTCGCAGATCTCATGGCACGATCAGCATAACCGTTGCTGGCCAAATGGAATGGCGATATTAGGCAGTGCTGGATCCCCTGGCATGCCAGGAACCCCTTGAACTCGGTAGACGTAAATTGGGCCCCATTATCAGAGTCAACCATATCTGGTAACCCGTGGGTAATAAACAGCTGGCGCAATGACTTAACAATCGTTTCCAAAGTGGTTGAACTCATTCGAATCACCTCCAACCACTTCGAGAATGCGTCAGCCACTACAAGGAAAGATTGCCCTTGCATCGGCCCCGCCAGATCTATATGCAAACACCCGGATCCTCCCACTCCCGAGGCTGATCCCTGGGCGGCATAGGCATATTTACTTGACATTTCGAACAAGAAGAAACCCAGTCCATAATATCTTGATCTAGATGGGGTCACCATAAATAAGTGTGACTGAGGGCCTTCATACGTACCACCCCCGGGTGACCCTTATGCAATTGGTGCAGAATAGATTTCCGCAACGGGGGAGGGATTATCACATGGTTTCCCCATAACAAACAGTCATTTTGGGTGGAAAGTTCAAGATGTCGCGAGGCATAGGGCTGCACATCTGGAGAGAAGGAACCCTGAGGCCAGCCCTTGGCCATCCAATCAAGCACAACTGCGATGACTCTGTCCTTAGTGGAGAGCTGGGCGACATCCCGCAGGGTGATAGGTAATGGTGAGTCCTCGATCAGCAACACCGGGGAGGCCGGAACGGGGTCCTCCAGGAGGGCAGGAACAGGGCAGCGACTCAAAGCATCAGCCTGGGCAAGGTCCCGGCCCGGGCGGTGAATCAACTTGTATGAATAGGCAGCCAAGAAAACGGAATAATGAGTCATGCGGGGCGATAAAATCTGCGGTGCTATGCGATCGCCAGCCAGAATGCCTAACAGAGGCTTGTGGTCAGTATGCAAGTCAAAAGAGCGATCATAAAGGTAATGGTGGAAACGTCTAACGCCGGCCACCAAAGCAAGAGCCACTTTATCCAACTGCGAGTAATTCCACTCCACTGGAGCCAAGGTCCTGGAAAAATAGGCGATTGGCAACTCCACATCTAAATTTGCTGCTGCCTCTCGATGGTGTGATGTAACTTAAGAGAGCGCTGAGCTAACATTTGCATCAGGTGGAATATAGACAGCGGTGATAACTATAACAGAAATCTCTCTAGGTAAATAAAATGGCCGAC
>WNWU01000018.1:16720714-16763548 GCA_012654045.1 Ptyas mucosa | reverse complement strand
TGTGTGATAAGTTCTGAGAACTGGGACAGAACTGAGGCGAATAGCGGCGTAACAAGGAACTTTATTCATTAACAGGAACAGGCACAATAACAACACTCCTGCGCTTGTCAGCTCCTTTTATATTCCCCGAGCTGTCAACATTTCAGAAATTAGTAAGGCAACCGGCCCCGGCCTCTAGGGGCCGCTACTAACGTAACTGGTATGCATCGATGTGTGTAAATACAAAGTCCTCCACCTCTGCTTTTACTTGAGTTGCTGTTTCTGTTGAAGCACTATGTGATGCAGTTAGTTAGGTCCACTGATGCATCCAGTATAAGTGGATGAAGTCAGGTCTCCGTAATGATTATCACACAGCAGTCGCGAATGAGCTTATTCGCCATAGCTCTAGTTCATCAGCTTTGTGGACAAAGGATCTAGCATTGGTTAGAACAATGCTTGGTAATGCTGGTCTGTGAGGCTGCTTCTGTAACCAAGCTAGCAAACCAGCTCTGCATCCCCGCTTCTGCTCCCTCTCTCTTCGCCTTTCACGCCATCTCCCAGGCCCAACAACAATCCATGGAGAGTCTGGAAGTCTTACTATGTCACTCGGTATATTATGAGACCTCTGGAAGTCGCTGGTAATATTCAGTCCACTATAAGATCCAATCTTTAGTAATTCCCCACAGGTATAGACTAGTTTTTGCCCACACACTCCACTGTGACACCAGGAGCTCAAAACCACAGCATCTATGCACGCTGCCATCTTGGGGTGGGGGGAACCCCAGTCAGTTACTGGATTTTTGTAGGCATACAATCACTCCATTTAAGTGCATAAATGTATATTTCAAGGATTTGCAACTGCTTACCAATTAAGCAACACTTCTATGGAACACAATTGTTTTATTTAAACTAGCTTGCCTCTGATAGTTCAACATGGCAGATGTATTTGCACTGCAAACTAAAACTTAGTTAGAATGTTGGTACTTAAAATGTTGTGCGGATTGAGCCTTCTTGGTTCAGTGTATTGTGCAAACCCATGAAAGGGGGTAATTCAGCAAAGGTGAAATGTGTGAATGCAGCCTATCTGTTTCCAGAGTTCTGGCTTTGTCCTGTTGTGCTGAGTCACTTCCTGGTAGTTGTTTTCCCATTATCTCCCCTATTCAGTTCTTCTACAAAGTTCCATGTCACTATAATAAGTAGCAGATGCAGTTGCTACAGTACAGTGGTTTGTTTATTTATTTAAGAGACTTACATGGCTACCCATCTTATGAGCCATAACTCTGGGTAACAGCAGAGTTATCATAGCAACAGAAAAAAGTTCCTGATAAAAATCAATATTTGAAGAAAAGAATAACTCCAGGTGCCTTAGAGCAACAGACATCTGTGCAGAGAAAAACATCTATTGGCCTCCAGCCTTACCTTATCTCAATGCCTACAAGAAGAGACTGCTTTTGAATGGAGAGCCAGTAAGCTTTCCTATTCACTTCCCTATGATTGGCACTCTATTACATGTGGATAGCACCTGTATTTTTTTACTTTTCCATCCAAGGGGGAAGCTACGCATTCAAGAATTTCTCTGCCATTGGACCATGTACACAGCTGTGTCCCACAGAAGAATGGAAGACAATGCAATTGCTCCATTGTACTAGCAGTGCAATGGTGGGGTGTGAGAAAAGAAAAGCAATTTTGCTATTTAGTTGAATTATACTGTGCATTGAAAATGATTAAAAACTATAAGATTCATTATCTTTGCAATGGTATAAATTATTCATTATCCAGTTTAATTAGCTTTGCAACAATGATATTATTATCTTTACAAAAATCACCACATGTGCCCCATTTGCCCTGCATCTGCTAATAGCAGGCAGTGATTATGCTAGACAATAGGGTGCAATTCACATCCCACTGATACTAATTATACAGCTCCCATACATCTCAATGGACCTGGACAGTACCCAACACTGACAAGCACTGTCTTTTTTTAAAAAAAGACAGAAGTTCTTAATGCAGGCAGTTTAATGCTGGTTTTATAAAACTGTAACAAGATGAACATTTCACTGGTGTAAAAACTGTAGGTAACTCAACCCCTGCTATTGGTGTATTATCTTGTATCATGCCACTATCAGTTGCTAAAGAGTAAAAGAGGTTTAGTTATGTATTCTGTACTTAGGCAGGAACAACCTATAACTGTGCTGTTACTATCCAGCTGTAGCCGATGATTTAAACAAACTTATTTTAACAACAGAAGTCTGTAATTATCTTGGTTCCAATAAATTTCAAGTGAAATAGAAATGTTAAAAAAAGAAGCACATGAAAGCATCATAAAAGGATGTAGAAAATTGTTGTTTCATCCTCCAATAGTTAGATGGTACTCTGGGCTCAAATATTTTCAGAACTTGAAAAATACCAACATCTACTGTATTGTCTTTTTAAATTAGGGAAAATGAAGAAGGGAAAATTAATTTGTTATGAAAGGTTGGACAAATTCATATCTTATATTTTTTATAAAAAGCAAATTCTCCATGCCTTAAGAAAAGGACATTTCAGGAAGTGGGTGAGATTGGGGCAGGTTTTCTTCAATAATAACCTTACATATTGCAAAATGTCATGTAGGTTTAGCTGATCACTTTCAGACTTCACAGCACATTTCTAAAAGGTTTCAGGGTGGCTGGGTGAGTGATGGTAAAGAAGACAAAAGATTTTACTTTTCTGCTTCCCTTCTGGAAACTTTTTAGCCTGGCTAAAATCCTAAATAGGATTTTTTTCAGATGTCCTGAGTGCTTGATTTGTGGATCAGGAGCTACAAATAACAGGCCAGGACCACTCATGGCCCTTTTTCTGGATGACAAGCCCACTTGTTATCCTAGTTGTCTCTTTCCCAGAATTTCTGTACCTCACCATTTTATCTCTCATCAGATTCCCCCCCCCCCATTTTCATTATTGAATCATGCAGTGATAGAATTAGAAGGAGCCACTAAAGTCACCAATTTTAACTTCCTCTTCAGTACAAGAATCCAATTTAAAACATGCCTTCTTGTACATGTGCACTGAAAGATAGCTCATCACCTGTCTGAATAACAGTGCTCTTACTATTGGGAATTCCTCTCCGCCAAAAAAAATCCAGTTGTGATTTATTTTCTTGTAAATTAAATCTATTATTCTGTAACCTGCGTCCTGAGAAAAAGAAAAAAAAAACCAACTCTCATTATTCGCTGCTCCTTTTTTTAAAGTTAGAAAACTCAAATTCCCATCTCATGACATTTATAACAGCGGTCCCCAACCCCCAGTTCATAGGCCTGAACTGGTCCACAGCCTGTTGGGAACTGGGCCATGCAAGCAGTAGGTGAACATGCAAAGCTCCATGCGAAGCTCCCCGCTATCACCACTACCACTACTGGTCCACGGAGCCAGAAAGGTTGGGGACCACTGATTTATACCATAGGAGTAATTATTTTCTTTAAAAAAAATACTTTTTGATGCAAGCTATAAAACTTTTTGTATTCAGGTTTTAAGAGCTTGGGTATAGAAGAAGCATTTGTGTTTGAGTGCTATACTTTAGCACTCAAGCTACCTTTAATGATAGCCGTGTCTTTTTTCTAATCATTTTTATATACTTATAAGACATCTCCAAAATATAAAAAATTATGTATTATGTTTTTTTAAAAAAAACAGCTGTACTGTTTAGATATTATTAGTGAAATGGGCTATAGTTACATGGAAATCTGGCATGCAGGTCTTTTAAAAACGAACATTTCTTAATGAACAATGGTAAAGTATGATTATTATGCCTATAGTCCGACACTCATTAATCTCAATTAAAATAAGCAGTGCTTACTTCTTCATTAGAGCTGCTTCTTATGTGTCCTATTTTATAGAGGACAGATATGTCAGTCTTCTATTTTAAGGCATCCTTTATTAGAAGGATTGTCTGTTGAAATCCATTTTAAATATAAAGAACCATTAAAAAAAGAAGAAGAGCAAAGCAGAGCTGGATCAGAACACCCTTTCTGTTCCAGCTCATGTATTAATCAAAATTACGTACTACACATAATGATGATAATTTTATATATAATTTTATTAAAGATTTTTTAAAGGAAAATAAAAACTAACATAAATAATATAAATAAGAAAAGAAAAGAGAAAGAAATCAAAGAGAAAGGTAAATTCGCAAGAAAGGTACAAAATGAAAGAATAATAGAGAAAAAGGAAAAAAAAGATATAAAGAAGGAACTTCCCATCTTCTTTACCACAATTATAAATTTACCTCTTATTCTATGGTTATAGTATAATTGCCTTGCTTCTATGATGTATCCTGTCTAATGATCAAAACCATAAATTATAAGTTCATTTTTTTTATTATACAAAAATTCATAATGGGTTTCCAGTCTGCATTAAACTTAGGCAAGGTCTTTTCTCTAATTAGTCACCTCAGTAAGCTTCATCATCTTCATTCAACCACTTCTCCATTGTGGGTAGTGCTGTATCTTTCCATCTTTGTGCAAACAACAATCCCACTGCAAGTATGATATGTAAAAACAAGGTTTCATGACTTCTTTCCAGCTGTTTGTCCATCAATCCTAAAAGGAAAAATACAGGTGTCAATTGTACGTTAATCTTTAAGATCCTCTGAAACATGTGTGTGTGTATGGGTAATCTTTGATTAATGTTTATAATGGGAAATGCCCATTGTGAGATTTAAAAAAACAGCAAACCTCATAAAAAGTGAAACAGAGACCATGAACAAGTAAAAGTCGAGTATGTCCTGCATTTGAATACAACATTGTTTACACATCCACCGAACATGATAAAACATTCCTCTTTGTTGTTCACATTTCCAACATAAATTTGAAGTGCCATTAGACATGGTAGACAATTTCTCTAGTGACATATAGCAATAATATAACGCAGACAATTTTTCAGAAACCAGATTGATGCAGAACTGGCCAAACTAAATTTAAATAGAAACTGTTGCTGTTGCTTCTAAACATTTACATATTGTCTGGATACATGTAACTAATTAAGTTCAAATATGCTTGTAGACTTTATGTACATATTAAGGTTGATTATTGAAATAGAACTAGATAGTCCAGAAAGTGAAATTAAATGTGCCATAGGAAATCATGGCTAAAAGCTATACTACAGAAGTTCATAAAATACCAGACGAACTGTTGAAAATCTTAAGGAAACTCTTGTAGAATATGAAAGTTGTTCTATTGTTTAATGTGAAAAAAAAATACATTAAATAATGTGAAAATGCAATGCAAACCCAAAGAAAATAACCAGAGATGAAACTGAAGTAAGGTTGAAGAGACATTATTTTTCTAGGCTCTGGGCCCATTTTCTAGGAATGGTAACTGCAGCAGTGAAATAAAGAGGTATCTGCTAGTTGGGGAAAACACACATTTTGACATGATGTGGATGTGCAGACATCACATTGACAACAAAGGTACATATTGTCAGACTATCGTTCTCCCAGTTATAACATATGGCTATGAATATCGATTCCTTTGGATTGCAATGCTAGGGAAGATTGCTGATAATACCTGAAAGAAGAACAAAATATTAAATATTCAAAATAAAACAAGGCTACTTATTAACAGTACTAATCAGGAAACTCCCTTTTTATGACCCTGTAATCCCTTAATTCAGGGTAGAATCAGGGTGACTGGATGGACCTGAGCATTTATTAGTCGGATGCCCTTCCTGATGCCATGGGGAGTTCACAGCAGATATTTTTTCTTTGTACCCTAGGAGAGAAACATCAGCAAGAAGTAGTGGAAAATGCCTTGAAATATCAAAGGCTATTAAAAGGAACAAGGAACTTATTACTGAAACTCAATTTAAAGAAGCAGTTTCTGACAGATAGTCCTGGCAAAATTATTTCCATTGGACTACAGACTTAAAAGCAATTGAAAAAAGAGATCAACAGCAATAACATCATGTGCACAGAGGTTTTATGGTTTATCAATCATAATTTAGAGGGTTATAAATTATGGCTAAGCTAATAGTGAATTAATGTGTTGTGTAAAGATAGACATAAGGAAAATATGCAGTGAGAAAAACAAACCATGGACATATGAAGCCAGTTTAGTATTCTGTTCAGATTTTAGCATTCACAAGCCTGATCGGATAGGGAACAAGGCGGGAGATCCAAGGTGAAATAATCAGAAATCCTCTAATGAGCTCAAGCAAAGAAGAGCTGGGTAATCCAAGATCACAAAGTATTCAATCTATGCAAAGGGGGTGACAAAATCAGAATCAGATGGTATATTGAGAAAAAATATTAAGGACTGGGTAGTTCAAGTTAAAAATAATTGGTGTTAGGGAAGATTTAAAAGAGTTTGATGACTTTTATTCTTGAAACTTAGGCAAAGAAGAAAGTCCAGCTTTTGGGGACTTTGATATTTAAGGAGGTCTCTGGTTTCTGGTTTCAGGGACATGGTGGCTCAGTGGCTAAGATACTGAGCTTGTTGATCGAAAGGTCTGCAGTTCAGTGGTTCAAATCCCTAGTGCTGTGTAACGGGGTGACAGCACTGGCTCTTCGGCTTAGAAACGGAGAGGAGCACCGCCCCCTAGAGTCTGGAACGACTAGCACATATGTGCGAGGAGGACCTTTACCTTTACCTGGTTTCTGCAGGAGAAGATTAGAACAACATGTAGAAGATTCTGTCCTTAACACATGGAATTTATCTGCTGAAATAACTTGGGGCTGACTCCCAGCAGACAGTCAGTTGATTAAAATGTGAATGTATTCTATATTTACTGCCTTTGAAGGTTTCAGATATTAAATTAATTGGATGTTAGTTACTCAGTTCAAGCAGGACAAAGCATCATTTTCTGATCAAGTTCAGACAGCCAAATATCTTATACCATTGTCCTCTATAAATCAGAAGATTTTTGAGGATCAGTTGAAAGCCAACAATTTAATGGAGCTTCTAGGAAGAATTTGCAAGAGGCTTTTCTTTTGCTCAGATGTTGGTATATCATGGACAAAACCTATCATAGAAATATGAATATATGAGAAAGCTAATATTGCAAAATATATTTAGGACTTTATGATTGTAATCCGATGCATACCTTTTTGGGAAAAAAAAATCCTATTGAACATCTTTGAATTTATTTCTGAGTAGACCTGGAAGGGATTTTTTTATAGGCCCCATAAGAAGAAAGATTGAAGAAGAAAGGTGTTGAAAGGAAGAAGACAGAAAGGAGAGAGGGGAATTGAGAGCCAGTAGTCTTTAAGATAGATCAGTGTGAGGGATGTGCAGTTATGGTCCTAGGCCAACTGGCTCTGGAGCATTGTCAGGTGTCTGAAAGTCTATGGAAAGAAATATAAGAAAACTTGGTTGATAAGAGAAAAAGGAGAACATATTTTAGAGATGGAGAGATGTTCACCAAGCCTTTCCAAGAAAAATGAGGTGGATAATTCTGTGCCAGTCTCCAATTCCAGCAAACTATCTCATTTTTTGGGCCAGATGGCTCTGTTGCTAGAGAACTTGGGCTTGGACTACTGTTGGTATATGCAAGCATAATTAGATTAGTTCATCCATAATCAATAAACAAATATATCTGTCATGAGTTATTGAAGCTGGATTGGATGAGTACAAAAGTGTTGCCCTTCTGGCAACATCTCTCCTGGGTTATGGGGTCTCAATCAGCCATGATCTTAAAGTAGGGGTGGTGATGGTGATTTTCCAGGAAACTATTATGATTATTGGGACCATGTTTCTGACATGATAGGCAGTGAATGTCTTTATCTGAGGTTGGGCTACAGGAACAGGTTGCCCATATACTACTTTTTTGCTGATGCATACCAGGATTTTTTCCTGAGATTTTGAATCTGATTACAGGGTTAATTTTGGAACAACCAGGCCTGCTTGAGTTATTCCATACTCTGGAAGTTTTCAGGAAAGCTCAGAAATTCACATCTACCATGGTGACCATTGGCTTGATCTGATCTTTTTACATTAAAGCAATTGGTATCTGAACTAAAACTGGAAGACATTATAATTTATCTGCTGCCCTGGGTAGATGTTCTATGAACTGAATGAGACTGACTGCTAACACCTCTATCTGCAGGCTTGGGAATTCTTTCAGAATGATCCCCCTCAGACCACCTTATGAATCCTGATAGGAATTTTCCAGCAATCTAGCCAGTAGTTCCATCAAACTCAAATGTGGAAATGACTAGAGTATTTTAAATCTAAGTTTACTCTTATCCTTTCATCTCGAGGCAAGGGTATCTTTGATTTATTAAGGAGTTTTGACAGATGAAGCAACACAAGAGATACTTGGAGTATATGCGGAGAAAAAAAATCGAGAAGTGAACCGGATTGGTCATTGATAAGGGCTCACATTATAACCCACAATGTAGTAATGCAGTCAGCACACTTCTCTGCCCTTATGGAGTCAGCCATATCAGGCAACCCACTCTCTTAAGAGAGAAATCTATCAGAAGAGCTACATAAGTGCTACTATGACATTGTGCAAGTCTTGTTCATAAAATTGTTCAGTTTTCTATGTTCTTGATTTTTCAAGAGCAGATCTGAAAAGATGAGTGGGGTAATGTCATGAGAATCCCAACCTGGTAAAGGAAAAGACTGTGATAACAAGTGGGAAATTAAGGGCCATAGTATACGTAGTCCTCGATTTACAACAGTTCATTTAGTGACTCTTCCAAATTACAATGGCACTGAAAAAAGTGGCTTATGAACATTTTTCATATTAATGACTGTTGTAGAATCCCCATGGTCATGTGATTTAAACTCGGATGCTTGACAACTGACTCACATTTATGATGATTGCAGTGTCTCATAGTCATGTGATCCCCTTTTGCAACCTCCTGACAATTAAAGTCAATGGGGAAACCAGATTCACTTAACAACCATGTTATTAATTTAACAATGACAGTGATTCTCTTAACAAATGTGGCAAGAAAAGGTGTAAAATGGGGCAAAACTCACTTAACAAATTTCTCACATAGCAACATAAATTTTGGACTCAGTTGTGGTCATAAGTTGAGGACTACCTGTATTATAACTGCATATTCTTTGGTATTATCTGTAACCTAGAAAGAAACAGTTTTCCCAATTGTGCAGTAACAGCTAAATCATTTGTAGCATATCAATTTCAGACCATGATCAGAAAATTTGTGTCACTGGAACACAAATAATATATTGCTCAATTTGGCAGATGTTCAAAATTCAAATTAGAAAATGTTTATGATGGCACAGCCTCATCCATTTCTGACACGTAATCTTGGAAAGTAAGTGAAAATGGCATAGCTAGATCTAAATTTATCTATTTTCCCTTTATTCCCCCCTCCTCATTTTTTCTTTAACCTCATAGAAGTGTTAGTGGTAATGGTGTCAGTCTCATCAACTATAAGCGATTTTGACTTTGAAGAGTTAGACTGGAGCTATTTAAATGAAAGAATAAACTTTCTGAGATGCAAGAAGTTTTTCACTTAGCTCTCTCTCTTGCTTTTCTTGTTTCTTGGTATGACCTCTCACTGCCCTAACCGGATGCTTTTTGTATAATGTGCTTTCTGCAGTTTATTAAAAATACATTTCCTTAATCTTGTGGGTTCTGTGCTGAGTGATATATTTGGAAAGGAAACTTGAATTCTATCATTATTTATGTAATGTTACTATTGCATTTAATAACAAAAAAGAAAAATAAATAAATTAATGCATCACACTGGAAATTGTCAATATCACATACCTACCACTCAGTGGTTAGGAAGCAAACCTATATTTTAGAGCTGAGTTAAACATACAGAATAGATTGGTATCTGAACTAGAAAAATGAAGGTTGGCAGTTTACTCAGACGGATATTACAGATGAAGCCATTTCTGCTCATTCCATTATACGTCTAGGGATTTCATAGGTCCAGTTTGTTTTCTATTGGAATCTAACTGAGAGAACAACTCTCTTCATGCATATAATGTTCCCACTTTATTCATGCAGGCCCTATTGCTTCTGATTGGTTTCTTCATTCATCTCTGAGCTCATCACAACATATTTTGCTTGATAGTTCTATGAAACAATTTGGGGAAATCACAACAGGAACCTAGTGTTAAGGTTGCCTCTCTGCAAAGCTTATATTGCACCTCTGGATTTTGATTATGCAGCTCACACTTTTTTTTTTTAACCAAGGCTCTCTGAGCACACAGCTCCATAACTAGGAAGCCAAATATTCATTCTCTCCCCAGACTCTTTTTTTTCGTAGTGAAAACTACAAGAAGCATAATAGAAAATAGCTGAAAGGTCAAAGTATAAAACATTGGCTTCATAACAAGACAGCACACACACACACATCCTGCACAAGTTTTGTTGAATCAGGTCCAAATGTCACTTACGATATTCATAGATGAATGCTGCAGGTATCGAGCTCAGAAACTCCATTCCTTGCTTTACTGCGGTGCGCGGCAGCTTTGTTGCTTGACCTTAAAACTGCGCTTGATCTTTTCCCCACTGATCCTGCTACAAGCTTTTCTTCCTACACCTGTCTCTGTCTGGACTGCCCTTTTTCAAAATAACCTCCACCTGCCTCTTTGGGTAGTAAACTCATCCTTGTATTTTAGCAAATCTGTCAGTTGACCTACTTGCCTGGAAAAAAATCCAGTTCTTTCTCCAGGGTCTTCTCTCCATCTGTGAGGATCTGACCCAACCGAGAGCAATGGAGCCTTTTCATCTATGGCAAGCAATGTGACATTTCACTTGTTATCCCTTGCAAGCATTAGATGAATGTACAAGAAGCTGGTGACCACATTTAGTGACTGCAGATGGAGAGTCTAAGGGATGTTAATGTGCAGAGATCAATAGGACATGATTGATTTGAAAAAGCAGCATCTAGGGAGTATTTAGGTTACTCATCATGAAGATAAGCACAGGTGCACTTTTTAGTGTAAAGTAATAAATGAAATATATGTGTTGAGAAATTATGCTGAAGCCAAACCTCTTCCAAATGACTTTTCCAGGAAAGGTGAGAGGAAGCTGAGCACTGAGCTGGTGCTGTACCAAAAAAACAGGTGGCTCATTTGGTATAAGGATCTGAATTAATAACTGTTTTGCTATATTAATTAAATACAAGGATATCATAACAGAAAACACTCTGGGGCTGAATGGTTCAGCAAAATTGGCAGCTATAGAAAGTCATCTGAAGAGCTTGGGGTTTTTTTTTCTCCTCTGTGGTGAAATTTTTTAGTCTTGTGTCTATACAGTGTAGATGGGAAATCATCCTTACTTTCCATCTGTGCCATTTTTGGTATGATTTTCTCCCCACATTAATTTGATCCTGTTTCTATAATAATCTGCAATTATGGAAATACATTTAAAATGAATACTACATGAATATTTTACAGTATATTCTTTTCCCCAAATCTGCTTTTCTGATTCTTTGATGTTTCTGAGGCAAAGAATGGGTTGGGTAAATTGGAAGTGCAGCAAATGGCAGATAATTTAAGTTCCAAATCATGCATCAAACGTATAAATACTATTTTTTTTAGTGTCCTTAGCTGCATTAGAGTGAACATTAAAAAAAGCTTCAATTAATCAGAGGCATCCAGAAACTGGGACACATAGACAGGTATACCCCTTTCAAAAAACATTATTCTTCTAGGAAGGAGTATCTAATGCGAATGGAAAGAAATATGTTTTAAAACCTAGTCCACAGAACACAGCCATAACAGTAATGAAATTCGCTATTAGGATCCAAAGACAATCAGTTTGGGACTGCATTGAACAACTTGATTTCTTCCTCTAAAGATATCACAAGCTTATTTTCTCAAGCTTGGTGCCCTCCAGCAGTGATGGACTTCATGTCTTATAACCTCTTACTATTAGAGATGTTCTTCCTGAGAGTAATGGAATTTTAGTTCCAAATTACTGGGGGATACCAGTTTGGGAATTGTTTTCTAGTGCTGGGGAGAAAAATTCTGCAGCATTTAAAAAAGCAGTTGCCATTCAGTTTGATGCAAGGCAATTCATTTTAGAGATTTTTCAAGAGGAAGACAATTTGGAGACATTATCATGAGGAAAGTTATGTCAATTACTGACTCACTAGATGCTCCAGGTAACTGCTTCCCTGCTCTGCAGCCTCTCTTACTTTCTATATCTCAATAAATTCCAAGAGGTGACATCAAGAAGGAATTACCGCCATGTCTTTTATAATAGTGGTACTATTGTCACTATAAGAGAGTCACTGTAGGACAGAGAGACTCTATTTTTGAAAATGGGCTCACAGGATCAGCTGGGATTGTTGCTAATCTACTGGCCTTCCTGCTGCATAGCAACTTCCCTGCCTAAACTGTTGGAGGCCATCTAAGGGATGTCATTGGAGGTCCCCAAATTTATGGAAAGCACTATATATATTTATCCAAATAAATCCCCCCCCCAAATACTCACACTCTGCAAAGATTCATATAATTCTTAGAGTTGAAGCCCCACTAAGTAGACCAAATCAGGAAATCAAAGCCAATTACCTTTATTGAGATTGGCTATAATAACAGAATCTTGCAAATCTGATTATACTATATTTTCCCCCTTGTTTCTTATATTCTAATGAATCAGAGAGGCATCTGCCAGAGCCTCTTCTGAATATGATATATTTTTTCCCAGGGCTGAAAAACTGCTTTAACTCCTTTTCATTGATAACAGTTTTTGCATATTTACTCTCTACACAGCAAACCTCCTGCCAATTGGCTCAAACAGGTCTTTTTTCCCCAGCTCTACTGTAAATTTGGGAGTTACAATAGCAATATTTATGGTGAGAAGGAAAATAGCTGGACAACATGACACTTTTGGGTTTCTGACACTCATCTTTCTTTCTTTCTTTCTTTCTTTCTTTCTTTCTTTCTTTCTTTCTTTTCTTAGGAGATGCAATAGTGAAGAGAAATGTAAAACAGAATTGATGTAAGATTTTTTGCTAGATAAAGATGTTAATAGCCAGCAGCACCTGTCTAACTTTAGTTGATTTTAGAAAAATAAAGTAAACTCAGAGTATTTGGTACTTGGACAAGTAATCATCAAGAAACCCAGAGCCTTAGACTAGTTTGGAAAATTGAGAAAAACACAAGAGAAATTAATGCAAAACCATTTTCACCCTGATGCCCAGAAAACTAAAGTACAAAAATGTCACTATGTAGTCAACAAATCAGGATTCAAGCTTGACTTGATGGAATCTTTATCTGCTAATATAAATAAAGCTTCCCTTCCCTTCCAGCCTGTTATGCTTATATATTTTTTTCATTAGCAGCAGAAGCAGCAGCATGAACGATGATGCTAAGATGTCTGTGATCTTTTGTCAATAGTTTAGGTGGATCAAAATTGCTAAAATCTCCTATCGTGCTTTGTTTTAGTTTTGGTAGTGCAAATAAACTCTGGATTTCTTAAGTAATGTAGTTGGCAAGATGGGAGTAGTGGACAAATTTGGAATAATGGCAGCGGTGGTATAAAACACCTGAATGATAAGCATTAGAGAGATAATGAAGTATCTTATAATATTTAACACATACAAAAGCTTATATCATTTTTGTCCAAGAGCATATGAAATAGCTAAAGTAAATTACTTTCTTTGTTTTTCTCTGGATAGCATCGCAATAAATCCTTCATGGTGCTTCAAATGCCATTTGAATGGTTAGACTAGCTTTATGATCTTCTTGAAAACAGTAAAATAGGTACTATCTTAAACTGATCAGCATGGGTTTAAGAAAATGTAATTCGTAGTGTTTGCATTATATTTCAATGCAAAAATTGCTTTCCATACCGTACTTCTCTTCATAGAATGCTAGTCAGCGGCTACATTTTATTGCCTATAGAAGTTTTACATTATAAGGTTTAGGGAAACTTTATTTCAGAGTCATATTCAGAACAAATATTGGAAATGATTGGATTTATGAGATAATGTTAATCAAGGCAAAAGCCACACAAGCATTTATTTAAGCATTCTTTAGTTGAATTAGGTCTTTAAAACTGGGATTAAGAGAAAGAGGAAGAGCTGCAAATGATTGAGAAATAGGCAAGCAGACAGCCTCACTTAAATTTAGGGTCAGATTGGCTGTTTATTGAGACATTACTCAGAAGATTTTAATGAATATCAAATAGAGATAAATATTCACCACGCTTTCAGAGGCAACAAGTAATAGGCTCACTAAATTGTTGATGTGGAAGCTACTGCTTGGTAAGCATTACATTTGTCAATTCATGTGTTCTTGAAGAAAAAATAATCTCCTTATCATTACCATGGTGACATTTTATCTGGTTTTATGCAGGCATTAGAAGTCTACCTATTTTGTAATAAGTAAGGCTGACCAAGTCAATCCCAGTCCTTCAAAAATCATGTACCTGTTTTCTCTTTCTTTCTTTCTTTCTTTCTTTCTTTCTTTCTTTCTTTCTTTCTTTCTTTCTTTCTTTCTTTCTCTTTCTCCCTCCCTCCCTCCCTCCCTCCCTCCCTCCCTCCCTCTCTCTCTCTCTCACACACACACACACACACACAAAATTTCTATGTTATTCTTCAATAGTTCTGGGGGAATAAAGTCAGCTCCAGGTGCCTTCCCTCTATTGAGTTGGCTGATAAGGGACTTAATTTCAGAAACAGATGCTGGGAGCCATCAGGTAAATCCACCATCTTTTGCATTGAGGTCTCACTGGGAGAATCTATTTACAGATCTACAACAACTTGCCAAGGCCAACTCACCATGGGAGAACTCGCCATGGCCAACTTGCAATGGGACAACTTACTGCAGGACAATTCACTGCAGGACAAGAGTTAAACTAATATCAAAGAAATAGTGGAATAAAATCATTAAGGAAAGGAGGCCAAAGGAGGGACAAAATGAAATGTGGATGACAAAAATTAAAATATTTTAAAATTTATTTTAAATAATTAAATTGAATTGTTGACTTGTCCCACATCAAGTCGTCCTGTGGCAAGTTGGTCATGTTGAGTTGTCCTGCACTGAGTTGGCCATGGTGAATTGGCCATGGTGAATTGACTGCAGTGAGTTGTAGCACTCCCTATTTGTACATCCTCTGGAATTGTAATTCCAAAGTTTCAGGATGTATGTGTGAATTTAATGAGGTAGAAGCTCTGGAAACTTGGTAGGATATTAAGTGCCAGAAAAGAGTGGGGTTCTTTTTCTTTGTTGCTTCAGTAAGTTGTCCCCAGCTGGTCTTTACCTTTCTTCTTTTAAAGGCTCCTAGTTGTTTATATTGTTTTTAAAGAGGAAATGTATTATTGTGTTATTGTCACCTATCTCAGATTTATAAAGATTATAAGGTGAGATAAGGACTTTCTTAGCTTCATCACACTCCTTATCAAATCATGGCTGTGATGAAATTGGGCATCACTTAACTGAGAAATTTGTGTCACAAGGCAATAAGGGTCATAGCACTAGAGGTTTGTAAATGTCTAAGGGATCTTGAATGAGATTGAACGATGTGAGGGCTGATCGGCATTTTTGTAGATTGTCCTCTGCCAATGCCCTTTTCCTTTTTTCGCCAAGTTGAGAGTCCATTTGGCATGACATCTTGCTTGACCTATCAGAGAAATTGAAGGAATGAAATGAGCCTCCAGAAATATCTGCCAAATAGGAGGCTTCAAATACAGGCAAAGTGGAAAATGATCACTATCTAAATGGAGAAATACTTCAAAATTATTCACACGGGATAGCAAGTTTGTAGTTATTTTGTTATTTTACAAATGTATTTTAATTCTGTCTCAAATTTTGCATGCTTATTATCTGTACTAGTCTATGACTACAATAAATTGAACTGATTGATTGGTAACCTGTTCTCTGGAACGACTGAAAATGGATATTTTAATTTTGTATTATTTATTTATTATTATTATTTTTTTATTAGTCATATTTCTATGCTTCCCCACTCTCCGAGGACTCTGGGCGACTTACACCAAAGACAGTATACTAAATAGCATATTGCCCCCAACAATCTGGGTCCTCATTTTACCCACCTCGGAAGGATGGAAGGCTGAGTCAACCTTGAGCTGGTGAGATTTGATCTGCTGATCTGCTGAACTAGCAGTCAGCTGAAGTAGCTGCAGTACTGCACTCTAACCACTGCGCTACCTCGGCTCTTATAATCAGGGATGTACATTAAAAACACACAGTTAAGATAACAGTTAAATAAGTAAAATAAATATGATAGTAAAAATTAACAGCTAAAGGTAGCAGTTATAAGTTTATACAGGTACTTTAAAAAGCTAATAAAGATGTTACCTGCCCCCCCACCCACCCACACACACTCAGTGAGCCTGGGTTGACAACAGAGAAAGGTTTGATCATAAGTCACTCCCAGATGAGTTTAGAACAAGGATGAGTGAACCTCCATAGGTAATGTCAGCATGGAAGTTTATATAAAGGAGATGTTGTGTCAAATAGTCTGGATCTAAGCCATGTAGAAATTTAAAAGTAATGACTAGCCTTTTGTATTTTGACCAGAAATGAATTGGCAGCCAGTGCAACGCTTTTGGCACAGGTGTAATACGAACTCTTTGTGTCCTTGTGGAAATAGCCTTGTTGCCAAATTTTATGATTGAAATATTGTTACTGGATACAAAAGCATTCTGACATGTTTCCACCCTATGCACCACAATTTCAAGGCTCTTTCAAAAAAGGAATACATTGGTATATCAACTAAAACTGATAAAAGGCACTCTTCACCAGGGGTGAAATGCTCCCGGTTCGGGCTGGATCACCTGATCCGGTAGCGATAGTGGTGGGTGGTTCGGAGAACCAGTAGCAAAAATCCCTGGGCCCCACACCCCCATGCCTAGTTGAGCTGCACAATCCTCAGAGGCTTTTTTTTTTTAACTTTTAAAAGCATTTTTTCTACCACCTCTTCCGGCGAAAAAATGCTTTTAAAAGTAAAAAAAAAGCCTCTGATGATCACGTGGCTCAGCTGGGATCATCAGAGGCTTTTCAAAGCATTTTTTTCTGCAACCTCTTGGCCAAAGAGGTGGTAAAAAAATGCTTTGAAAAGTCTCTGACGATCCCAGCTGAGTTGCCTGATTGGCAGAGGCTTTTCAAAGCATTAGAAAAAATGCTTTGAAAAGTTAAAAAAAAAAGTTGGTCATGACCACCCAGTCACATTACCACCACCACCACCAAGCCACGCCCACAGAACCAGTAGTAACAAATTTTACATTTTACTCCTGCTCTTCACCATTTCCTTTATTTGGCAGATCAGAAAAAAAAAAGGGTCCTCAGATTACATACTCAATTCTTCTGGGAGAGTGGAATTCTGTTTAGGCAACTTGCCACCCCTCTGGAGTTGGTTTCCTAATAGTGAATACCTCTATCTTATCTGGGATGAGGTTCAGATTATTGCTCCTCATTCAGTCTATTATTGAATGTACGCTTATATTCAGAGGAGCTCTATCATTTCCTGAAAATGTTAGAATAATAGATCTGGGTATTATCAACATATTAATAGAAAATAGCCTGATGAACAGCAAGCAAAGTTTCATATAAATATTGAAAACTATGGTTACATTAGAGATCATATGACATCCTGATAGTAACTATGTAACAGCTCCTATTTCCAGAACCAGCATTACAACAACATATGTAAAGACTTTGAACATGGAAACAGATATTGAAAAACAAGAAAAGTCTTTCAAAAGGAGGTTCCAACTTCTAATTGGTATGCTAAAGAATGGCCAGATAGTTACTGATTCAAAGGAGATCAAATGAAAATGGAAGGATAATACAAAATACAGTAGAAATGTCAATGTTCAATATACCTCAGAAGATATTTCTTATGAGAATCTCTAGTACTAGAAGACAAAGACACTCCAGTCATTACTAGTCAGAAGGCTATGGAAATATGGCAAGCAACAGCAGAAGTATCAGTAAAAATTCTAACCAAGCCAGACTAGCAAACCTGGAGAATGATTTAGTGGTCAACAGATGAGAATATGTCAATCTAGATTCCAGTAATAAAAAAGGAAACTCAACAAAATGAGCAAATTATTGCATAATATCCTTGATTTCATAGACTTGATAGACTTACATGGAAAAAGAGATGACAGATGTTCAAGCTGGCTTTAGAAAAGGCTGAGGAACATGAGATAATATATTGCTGATACATACTGGATAATTGAGAAAGCCAAAGAATACCTGACAGAAGTCACTATGTATTCATTAATTGTGTGCATCATGTCAAATTACAGAATGCACCCAGAAGTATGGAAACCCCAGAACATTGTGTAAGCCCAAGCCCAAAGATGACACAGTGAATCCCTATCAAGTCCAATTGTTTGTTTAACTTCTAATAGACAGAATCTTGCTTGACTAAAGCTATACCTTCTAACCTAATAGATACACTCTGAATCTTTTCCTTCCACCCCCATCCAATTCAGAACTGCACAAATCCCTTTCTTTTTTCCTAGAATGTACTACTTCCTTCCTGGGAAACTGCATGGGAAACTGCAAAGCTCCTTCCAAGATTCCTCCCCCCTTCTCTAGGTGGACATTCGTACATTGTCAAGTTAGAGTTCTTTCTTTATTGAAGGCAGTTACAAATGATTGTGTTTCAGGATAAACCTCACAAACATTTTAGCATCTTGGCTTTTCCAGGGAGGCATCCTTATGATGGGTTATGAATGTGAACTCAGCACATTTAAACAATATCAAAGACTTGAAAATCCAACAAGTAGTCAATTCTACCCAAGAATGTTTTTCTGAGCAGTTAAGTCTCTTTGTACAAACCATCAAGGCCATAACTGTTTCCAGATTCTGAACAGCACTAACTTTAGCATGCTTCAATGCATTCCCGACAGCAGTTTTGGAAAGTCAATACACAAAAGTCCCCTATCAACGGAGACTGTGCCTCTGTGGAAAAGGAGCTGTTAAAAGTCCAGCTCATGTCCTGTCACAATGTACTCTCTATGAGGGCTAAAGAATTTGCCTTATCATTCCTTATTTGGTACAATACCCTGAAAACCTTGATCTTTTTAATACATTATTGTAATCAAATCAGTACAACTCAGAGTTCTTAAATGTTGCTAATTTTTGTTACACTCCCTATAAAATTAGGGAAACTTTGATTATCCACTGACAATCTCACCACTGATATTATTTTGTTTTAAAAATAAAGACTTTTAATTTGTTTTATTTGCAATTCTGGTCAGTGGTCATAATAAAATTTACATTCACTCATTCAATCAATCAGTCATTTTCATGAGAAACTTGTGTACAGAAGCAGGAAGCCACAATATGGGCAGAATATGATGAAATAGACTAACTTCAGGTTGGCAAAGCAATGCAAGAAGGCTTATACTCTCCCCTGATTTAGTCAACTTACTGTATATACTGAATATATATTAAGGAAAGCTTAGAAGAAAATAAATCTGGTTTTAAAACTGGAAGCAGAAACATTAGTAACCTGCAGTAGGTTGATACTTGTCTGATAGCCCAATATGCAAAGCTCTAGTAATAAAAGTCAAGGACTGTAGTGAAAAAAACATCAACTAAAAATAAATATAAAGAAAGCCAAACTAATAACAACAGGTAAAAGAGCTAGCATTAGAATTGGCTACGAAGATGTCAACCATCAACAGTAAAGTAAGCCTGAGAAATAGAAATAAAACAACTGGAAAGTTGTATCACCTATTTCCAGGTTTCAGATATCTGGAAGGATTTGGTTGATTAAGAGAGCAAAAAGAATCAAGAAAGACATTCTCCATCCATTGCTCCCAAGATAAACCTTATTCAAAAGGTCAACCAACTAATGTCAGTCCCATATCCTGTCTTGACGTCAGTTTGAAATGGGCCAAGATAATCCATAATTGCCTGAAATTGAGAAACAGCCAGTCTTTCAAATACCTCACATGATTATGATAGATTAGAATGGCCTATAATTGCCCATCTCTGAGGAACAGCAATAGCATTTAGACTTATATACCATTTTACAGTGTTTTACAGCCCCCTTTAAGCAGTTTACAGAATCAGCCTATTGCCCCCAACAATTTGGGTCCTCATTTTATCCACCTTGGAAGGGTGGAAGGCTAAGTCAATCTTGAGCCTGGTGAGATTTGAACTGCCAAATGGCAGTCAGCAGAAGTAGCCTGCAGTACTGCACTCTAACCACTGCACCACCGTGGCTCATATGGAAATGCATTGCAGGCTTTAGAAGCAGCCTAATAAACGATTAAATGAATAACATATTGACAAGATGTTGAACCAAGCAGTACAACTGAATGTGAAAATATGAAGAATGTTAGCAAGGCATCCTCTTGCATTAATTTCATGCTTCCTCAGGCTCTGAGATTCCCATTAGGATGGTCCTGCATTTTCCAGATCCAGTTCTCTGCTATATATTTATTTGTTTAAGTTCAGGTGAAATCTGATTTCCATAATTTTTCTTTTCTTAGAATGTGCAGTGGCTGCAAAGTATTGACATTTTGATTGAAGTTGCCATGGATATTTAGGGAGGGTTTGATTATTGTTATTAAGGAAAAAAAGAGAGACAAAACAAAATTGGGGGCAGGACCACCAGGACAGAACTGAAGGTTTGTATGGGGAAATAAATAATCATAAGACACAAGTAGACTTCAGGCAATACATTTTTCTAATTAACAAGGAATTATTTATCATGAATTACTCGCTTCTTTGACACTGAAAAATCAATACATGGCTTTGTAGATCCCCACTAGCAAATTGCTAATCCATATGGATCCATCTTTTGAAATGATACACTGTAGGAAGGTCTGGATTGATTAATAGATTTGCATTAACTTTGTGAGGATTTTTGCTTCTCTATTATCTTATAAAAAGAACAGCCAACAATTCTTTTCTCTAATCTAAATTGCTGGTAAAAAGGTTTGGGAGAAAAGCTGGCCTGAATTTTTTATGAAAAAGGACTTTATAATAGATGCTTATGGTTTAAATTTACTCTTGGTACAACAATATGTTCTTTGATTCTGTACAACACCATCCCATTTCTGTATTAATAATCTGGGAAGGTATAACGATGGATTGATAATTGCCCTGATCTACAGTGCCTATTAGTTTAGGATGTATGAATTATTTCAGCTCCCTTAAAATATAGACCAGAAAAAATATTGAATGTTTATTACTGTTAGAACTTCTGAGCTTGGTTCTACCACTGACCTCAAATTCAGCACAGGGGTGTTTTGCTGAATGTGCCCATGATTCTTATCTATATAGCTTTTTTACAACTGATTTTTTTTACAGAATGATTTCCATAGCAAACAATGGAAACAACACATTTTTGCAACAAATACCTTTGGTGAATCACTCAATACAACAGCAATTGTACAACAAACAACAGTCTCACTAATAATATGGTTTACAAAAGTTGTATTGACAACAAATGCCATTATCTGATTATTGACTTGAAGTTTCTTTTCCTTGTCCATGTCTATAAAAAACAATGTAGGAAAGAATAATATGGTTTTTGCATCTGACAACTTGAAACCTAGCATAATGACAATCTTTATGCATACAATGTACTTTTTTCATTTGATTACCTACCTGAATAACAAAATAACATATTTCAAGTACAATATTAAAACAGTATTACATTACCTACCCCTATACTATCTTCCATATAAGAAACATAAGAAAACTACAATTGGCTGATCTCCCACATATGGATGGGACTTAGTAGCCAATGGGAGTTCACCAGAAAATTCCAAGCTCTTAGAATCTAGAAACATGTTTTATTGCCAGAAAAATCTGAATGGATTTGCCATGTAGTAACCAAGTATCAAATCTGACTCATAGGAAACTGGCATTTTAAATGTATTCACTATGTGGAATTCAGATTGTCCTGTGTGCATAACAAATTTCCAGAGTATTAGTTCTTTGCTTCAACTTTGGAAACTCTCATTTCAGATCTAAGATTAAATGAAGTTAACACGCAGGCTTGCGATATTTTGTTTATCCTGTAATGTTCAACAATGTGGAAACATGATTATCATTGCAATGCTTATCTTTGGCCTGGCTTTACCTGCAGGGCTGTCTTAACGGATGGGCCTGATGGGCACTTGTCCGTGGGCCCCACGAGCATAGGGGCCCCATACTAATCTGTGTATGTTAACCCTTCAATGCAATTGTATCATATAAATACAGCAACATATTTATTACATTTATTGCATTTATTAATGAATACTAACATGCAAATATATGTTTAATTTTATCGACCATTTACATTTTTATTCCTATGAGTAGTTGTCATAGGGGCCCCAGTACACTACTTTTCCCGGGGCCCATAATGTTTTTAAGATGGTCCTGTTTACCTGCTGAACTTTACACAGAAAGCTGACCATTTCATTACTGTACTCCTCTCTCTCCCTCTCTCCTCCTCCCTCCCTCCCTCCTCCTCCCTCTCTCGCTGTGTTTAAAAACTCATCAGCAGTTCCAATTTCTTCATAATTTGGAAATTGAGATTAAAAATATTGTAGAAGAAATCAGAACAGAGATTTGTTGTTCAGTCGCTAAATCGTGTCAGACACTTCATGACTGCATGGACTATAGCATGCCAGGCCCCAGTCCTCCACTGTCTCCCAGAGTTTGCCCATATTCTCGTTCATTGTATTGATGACACTTTCTAACCATCTCTTCCTCTGCCACCTGCTTCTTTTTTTCTTTTTTTTATGTGTTCAATCTTTCCTAACATCAGAGTATTTTCCAATGAGTTTTCACTTCTCATTTGATAGCCAAAGTATTTGAGCTTCGGCTTCAGTATCTATCCTTTCAAAGAACAGTCAGGGTTGATTTCCTTTAAGAAAGCAGAGATTAATCCAGTGATTTTCAAACTTGGTAACTTTAAGGAATGTAAACTTATTTAAGGTGAAGTCCACGCACCTTAAAGTTGCCAAATTTGAAAAACACTGGATTAATCTATTCATACCACCACCTATTTCTTTTAAACAACACTAAGAATTGGGTTTTCTCATGCTTGGAAAGAGAGAGGCAAATCCCTAATATAATCTGATATATCTTTCATTCAGGTAGCTTTGCCTTCTGGCGGTCTGGCCACAGATGATATTATGACACAATCTTCTTAATGCATTATATTATGGCAAAATGTGCCCTAAGTGACTCCCATAAAATGGATTCCCAGTGAAAGCACTGGAGTGTCAACATACGCTTAATCTCTGTGCCTTTCTAAACATTATAAATGCAATTTGCTGTCTGAAATAAGATATGCTAGACATCACTCACTTCTCCAGAGCACACTGAACAATCCATAAACCTTGAAGCACATTTTGTAATCACTCTCAAAAGAATGATAGGAGAATTCATAGAGGGAGTGTTGGAATTGGATAAAGAATCAATTAAGATGTTTTTATCTTCAGTTGTGCATTATGACATAACTAAGGAACAATAATGTAAAATATTCATTTTTATTAATTTCAATTTAGAGACAACTGTGTGCATGAGAACAAGATCTCTCTTTCTTGCAGCAGTTAACATTAAGCATTTCAAAGCTATTATTAAAACACTAGTGTACGCTTTACATCTTTTATTGGCAGGCCTGTTTCCCTGAGTTTGGGATGAGCTACAAGAATATTTCATCACACTAATCAGTTATGCCTGAAACCCCCCCCCCCACAACTTTCACATCTTTGTCATAGAAGTTGGTGTCATGATTAAAAAAATGTGTGAGCCCTTTTAAGAAGCTCAGATGTGGATCTAGGCCAGGCCTGTCAAACTGGCAGCCTGTGGGCCGGATGCATCATGCGCAGGCCACACCCCAACCCAGCTCTGCAAAGGCAAAAAATGTCGTGATACACCTCCATACATCACGTGACACAATCGACTTTGACATCCATGTTCTTGGTATTCCAAATACCTACATCATGTGAATCCCATTTTTTAAAAAAAAAAATTATTTATATGCCGCTCTTCTCCGGAGACTCAGGGCGGCTTACAATGATTTAAGCAATAGCCTTCATACTTTTGTATATTTTATACAAGTCAGCTTATTGACCCCACAAACCGGGTCCTCATTTTACCCACCTTAGAAAGGATGGAAGGCTGAGTCAACCTTGAGCCTGGTGAGAATTGAACTCGCAATAATTGCAGGCAGCTGGATGTTAAATGCTGCATTAGTAGGAGGCATTAGCCTCCTACGCCACTCAGGCTGAGTGGGAGAGTGACATTATGAGGAAAAGGCTCCAATTCGCATGGGAAATCTGTACCTTCTGACCTGCAAGATTCTGTTTGTAACCTTACAATGAAGTAATTAGCTTATTTAAACATGTATCCTGCCTGGCTTGCTGGGGATGACTAGCATCAATCTTGCAAGTCTAAAAATACAAGCATCGCATGGCTACCCTTAACCACCTGCTTAATTAGGTCAGGTCCTTCCTAAAGTTTCTTTATCTGATCTTTAAGACCCCCCCCCTCCTGCCACTCTTCCCTGATTGTTTCCTAGGCAGCATCTTTTCCTCTAATTCTGCAAGGTCATCCACACATTCCATTACAAACTGGTGTAACAAAGGAAGAAATACATGCAAACTTTTGTGTAATTCTTAAAATAGTTTTAATGTAATGTTTGAAGAAAAAGACAATTCATTGTGTACTCCTTTATTAGGGAAGATTAACACACAAACCTGAATCTGATTATTACAGGTAACACAATTTGCACAGCTCCACAATACTTCTGCCAGGTATTACTGATGCCAAATAGACAAGGTTGTTTTGTAGAACAGTCATTGTTTGGAAGATGGCAAATTAGCATCAGCATTCTTTATTAAGCAGCTTATTTTGCTTTCAGCCAGGAGAGACATTTGGTTGAATAATGGCAATGTAAGGAACTGCTTATGCTTTCCAAGTAGCCCAAATGAAAACAGGTGGATGGTTTGCAACCAACAAAGAATGAATTATTTGCATTGTGCTAGGATACTGATGTCAAACTCGATCATGTCACGTGATGTATCATGACGTTTTTTGCCTTTGCGGAGCTGGGTGGGCGTGTCCTGTGCGTGACGCATCCCGCCCGTGGACCACCAGTTTGACACTCCTGTAGGATAGAATTGCTGCTAAGTGAGAGCTGGATGTCCATGACAAAATGATAAAAAAGTCAGGGTATCGGAATCATTCACCTGTGGGTGGCAGCAACAACAATAACAATACGGTTCCAAAAGAATCCTTATTAGAATTAATAGTGTAATCAAAATAAGAGCAATGATAAACATTTCCCCAGAATTTTAGAGATAGACTTATTAATGTGAGGTGAAGATTGCATATCTAGGATAATATGCTTTTGGATTATTCTGAAGAAACCAAGGTTAGCAATTTCTATCACTGACTCACTGTATGTTATAAATTTGGCATTAGAATTTTATTCCGAGGAATAAGATATTTTTAGATGGATTGGAGCCCTTGCTCTAGTAGGTAAGGGATGTGGAAGATATGGAAGAAGAAATGTGGACGAAACAAACAGAGAATTGGAGAAAAATAGGGATTAGAGATCCAGTGCTATTGTCTCATCACTCACTAACATCATTCATATGGATCTTCAGGCACCAGTCAGTGACAAGACCCACTAGTTATACTAGCATATTAATTAAAACATGTCTCATTTTCAGTCCTAGGAATCTGGATCAATGAGAGTCATATACTACTCAAATGATGCAGTCCAAAAATAAGGCATATACTTTTAATGGAAGCCAGATAAGCTATCAGATAAGCAACCCAAGAAATCTTGCAAGTAATGCGACTGAGGGCCATTTAGTGTAGTTTAGTGCTGGATGAAGCCACTCACTTCTGTTTAATTCCCCTCCCCTTCTCATCCTTAGGAGACATTTGCATATGAGTTTGATGATAACTCTAGCTTGTGGTCAAATTCCAGTTATTTTCCAGGGGAAGAAATTCTCTGAAGTCGTAGAATGCAATGTAAAACAGAAAAAAGAAAGAAAGAAAGAAGTCACAAAAGTAAATCCAGCACATAATATTTATTCTGTGTGATTTCATGGAATTGATACCATGTTCAATAAAATACTTCTTGGATATTGCTGTGGCTTTTAATATATTTTGGGGTAGTGTCTTTTTTAAAGGATTTTTCTCTCTCCAGGCTTCCTTTTTATTTTGGGAAGAATAAATGCAAACGATTCTTAAGGAAGAGCACTAAGTAGAATGCTGATGTCTTTGAATCATTCTTGGTTTTCTAAAAGGCTGGAGAGATTAGCTTTATCTTTGCCTTCAGATATTTTACCTCACCTGCATATCAATGGCCAATCCGGTTGTATTAGTGGGCGACTGCTTCTGATCAAACTAGCAGGAATTCTTGTTTTAATTTAATGTTCTGTACTGCTGATGTTTATCTTTAGCTTGGCTGGAAATAAAAAAAGGATTTGCTTTAGAGAAGAATAAAAGTTCTTCCATCTTAAATGCAATGTTCTAATTTAAGGCTAATTTAATGACTTTTATTTCAGTAGGATTTATTGCCAAGTACATATGCCTAAAATTGTACTTGAAAACATTAGGTAATTAAAGGAACTCAACATATTGAATGCTTCCCGTTACTCCCGTGTTACACCTCTCCTGCACAAGCTGCACTGGTTCCCAGTGGTCCTTCGGATCCGCTTCAAGGTGCAGGGACTTACCTATAAAGCCTACATGGCATGCGCCCAGGGTACTTGCAGGACCATCTCCTACCGGTCTCCCACCACCCAGTGCGTTCACATAGGGCTGCCCTCCTCTGGGTGCCATCGGCCAGATAATGTCGGCTGGTGGCGCCCAGTATGAGGGCGTTCTCTGTGGCCGCACCGACCCTCTGGAATGAATTACCCACTGGGCTTCAGATGGCCCCTGACCTCCGCTCTTTCCGCAGTGGCCTGAAGACATGGCTTTTTCAGCAAATCCCTGATCTGCTGGGAGTTTTTAGTTTAACTGTTGGGAATTTTAATTAGATTATTTTAGCATTAACTTATTGTTTGGTTGTTTTTATTGTTGTGAGCCGCCCTGAGTCCTTTGGGAGAAGGGTGGCATATAAATATGAATAAAATAAAATAAAATAAAATTCATGTCCCATTTTTTTCTATCGTGTTTCCCCAAAAATAAGACCCTATTTTATATTATTTTGAACCCTGAAATAAGCACTCGGCCTTATTGCCATGTACTCAAAAGCCTGATCGGGCTTATTATCAGGGGATGTTTTATTTTGGGGGAAACAGGGTATGTTCCATATTTTCCTAAATTTCAGCCTACAGAGTCTTATCATCATGTCCAGAATAAAACAGAAATGAAATTTCAGAAATAGTTTTGTGACTGCTCTACAATTTTGGTATTCCTTGACACTGGAATTTTGCATGTAATTGTTTCCATTGTTTGAAAAAATCATACTTCTTTGTCAGTTATTGTGCTATTAGCTTTTAAAGAATGCAGGCAATTCTTTATAAAATTAATTTTATATGAGCAGAGATTCCTGATATGACTATTGGTATAAGAGTTTGAATAGTTTGGCTTCCGCTTCCGGTTCCGCTGGCGACAGACTTTGATCGGGCTAGCTCTGGCCCCAGAGTCTGATCCCCCCCATCTGGAGGCCCTTTGGGCCAAGCGCCCCATTATTGGGGCGTTTGCCGTTTGAGGGCGGCTCGCCAGGGGTCCCCTGCCTCACTTCCAGGGGCCGGGAGGCCGATGCTGGCGCGCCCGAGGCTCCAGAGGGGGCGGGAGGCGATCGGCGGCTTTTTTTCGAGGCCGCGGAGGTGCCACAGCGCCTAAGGGGACCGGTGCTACCTAAGAAGGTACAACGGACTGTACTGACTGATTGCAGAGTGGAGCAGGCATCCTGGAGGCGAGAGGGGGGGTTGGAGTTTCCCCCCCCCTTGTAGCTG
Source organism: Ptyas mucosa (assembly GCA_012654045.1). Classification (NCBI taxonomy): domain Eukaryota; kingdom Metazoa; phylum Chordata; class Lepidosauria; order Squamata; family Colubridae; genus Ptyas; species Ptyas mucosa. Next base: position 16,735,737 of record WNWU01000018.1, on the reverse strand, counting down.
GAAAGGTGCCGTGGCAGAGAATTAGGGGGAAGGAGATGGGGTGAAACCCCTTACCTTTCTGACTTTTCCTTGGAGGATGGCTGTGGCAGAGCTTCTTGGAGAGGTCTGGTGGCCCCTCCCCCCGGCAAGCAATGGCGGCGGTCTGACTTCCTGCTTCTTTATTTATGATTGAAGACAACATTCTCCTCTGGCTTCCTGTTTGACCTACTCTATACTTCGGACTCGTTGCTCCTGTGAGCGCCCACTGGTGGACAGTTGAAATCCCTCTTTCTTCTCTGGAGGTTTGCCCTTTGATTTCTCATCTTCTACTGATCTAAGATGGCTAAGGGCCACAAATCAGCAGCAACTGACATGGGGAAAATTTTGGAAAGACTGGCGATATTGGACCAAAAGTTGGACAAGTTAGATGACGTCCAAAAAGGATTATCTGAAATTAAATCTGAAATGACACTTATGAAAAAAGATTTAAATGATGTTCAACAGCTGGCAGAGCAAAACAAGAAGAAGATGGGGGGTCTGGAGGGGGAGGTACGGGCACTCCAGAAGGTGGAGGATGGGAGAGGAAATGCAATGTTAACCTTACAATTGGATAAGATGTCTTATTTTCTCAGGTTCCAAAACGTGGAACAACTTGACCAGGAAAATTTGAGAGAAGTGATGGTTAAAATGTTGGGTGAATTTTTAGAAAGAGATTTGGAGTCTATTGGAAGGGATGTGGACTTGGTGTACAGAGTAAACTCACAATTTGCAATTTTACATAATCTACCAAGAGAGATTCATATTAAATTTGTGAGAAGGGAACTGAGAGATGAGATATTGAGAAAACAAAGACTGGGGGCGCTGGTGTACAGGGGCAAGGAGATCACCATCCTGAAGCAAATTCCCAGACAGGTACGAGAATTAAGAAGAAAATATTATTTTTTATCAAATAAGCTGTACCTCAAGGGAGTAGGTTTTAGGTGGTTGATTCCGGAGGGTTTGATGATTTTTTGGGAGGACAGTAAGAAGAAAATTAATAATGTAACGGAAGCTAAGGCTTTTTTTGATCAACATAAATCCTTCCTAGGTGGAGAAGATACAGGAGCCGAAGAGGGGGAAGTATTAGATGATCAAGGAGCGGAGGCGGACGGAGCTGTTGCGGCCCGGGAGGGGGAGGGAAGCCAGACCATGGTTTTAAGAGCCAGAACTAGGAAATGAAGAAAGGAGGGGAATCTATTGTTTAAGGTTTTTTTAATTGACATTTTTCTTTTCTCTCTCTTCTTTTATTGTATTTTGTATAACACTCTTTTTTTTTGTTTATATAATTTTTATATAACCTGGTTGTTTGTTTTGATTTAAGATAATAATGTCTGTTGTGTGAGAAATTTAAAAAAAGAAAATAATAATTGAAATATCTTTTTATAAAGATATTGAAAATTCAACATATTGTAAACTATAATATTGTATATTCTTAACCAATAAAAACTTTTTATTAAAAAAAAAAAGAGTTTGAATAGTTTATTATATTTTAACTGATTCTATAATACAAGATCTCTGGGTGGACCATTTATAGAAAAAAACAGCACAAGAATGTAAAGATGAGCACATTAAATAGATATGCATTCTCTCCTAAATGAAGATACTTAAAATTCCAAATATTAAATTATAAAAGGTTTTTTTTTGTTTTAAATCCCTAAAAAATAGCAAATATTTTAGCCTGGAAAGATTGTAAGATAGCACCAGGCATATTTCCTTTTGTAAGGGCTCTATAACTATACCCTTTTACCCAACCAACCATCCAGTTTCAATTGACAAGGACATTGGAATTCAAATGCTCACATCACCGTGGAGTTCATTGGATAATTTTGGACTAGCTGCCATCTCTGTTGTACTTCTGAAAATATAGTTCAAATAGAAATATATTGGGGGTGGGGATCCTTGCATGAATCTCTTTGACTCCCTAGAGGAAAGGGACCTAAATCTAATAAATTTAATGAGGGTCAATGGTTGAGTCCCAGAATAAATGGCAAATGCATTAAATTTAACTTTTTCACCTTAACAGGTCCTCAAGTATAAGAATTAGAAATATTTATTCACTTATAACCTTCAATTTTGGTAAAGGAGTTTAAGACAGTGTACATAGTGATCTGTCTTCCTAATTTTCCTTACAACAACTCTGTCAGGCAGGTTAAGCTGAGAGAAAGGAAGCTTCTGTGCTTGAGAGTGGACTGTTGGAGAACCTGGTCTTCCCAGTCCTAGTCAAACACCTTAGCCACCACAAACAGTCTATCTGTCCAAGATCATTGAAATCTAGTGCTTAGTTCAGTTATCTGACTCAGCAAAGCAACTTCCCTTGTCAAACTCGCTGTCCAGCTGCAAGAAACAAGAAAGACATATAGAATTACTTCTGAGCAGTTTCCTTTATTGTATTCCTTTATTCCTTACCTAGAGATAGAAATTTTGCAAACCTAAAGTAACTAATTGCATTACAATAGACATATTCTGAGAATTGATAGGGAGGAGTCTTCTTATTTCTCTTTCTCCTGACCAAACTATGTAAGCTTTTTGCCTTCTGGAGTGCAGTCTCTCCCTCCCGAGAATTCAGACTACATTCCACCACACCAGTGGTGAGTAACATTTTTTTACTATTGGTTCTGTGGGCGTGGCTTAGTGGGCATGGCATGCTTAGTGGGCGTGGCAGAGGAAGGATACTGTAAAATCTCCATTTCCTCCCAATCAGCTGGGACTCGGGAGGCAGAGAACAGATGGGGGTGGGGCCAGTCAGAATTTTTACTACCGGTTCTCTGAACTACTCAAAATTTCCGTTACCGGTTCTCCAGAATTGGTCAGAACCTGCTGAAACCTGCTCTGCACCACACTCATGTCATGAGATGGATGGAAATCTTTTGACCAATTAAAATACCAATTAAAATAAGCTCCAAGCCAAGAGAACTTATCTAATTTGTTCATTTTTAGGAGGGGGTTCTGTTCATTGTCTAGCTTGTGGATGGCTTGTAATGCAATGATGAGAGGCCAAGTCTACTGGTAGTGGCACACTATTCACAGTGCTCCTGTACAACTAAATCAAGTGCCAACTCATTTTTTAAACCTTGGCAATTGATTTAATCTATGATATGCCTTCTGAGGTTTTTTTTTCTCATGATCATGATTATTATTATTTTTGAACATTATATAGCGTTGTTGTTTTTTCTAATTTGGATACATTTTAATGATCATTCAATAGGTAGCAGATGTTATACTGTAAATCACATTAAATAAGCACACATTTCAAAACAATAAAATTGTGGCAGCGGTAGTTGTGAAGAGGGAAGAAATGATATATTAGCTTGTTGCAGATCCAAGAAGGAGGAGAACAAGCCTCTTCTTATTATTTGTGAACTGAAGCCAAAAGGATTTTAATAATGGAGGAACCTCAGTCCTTTGCAGGTCTTGCTTTTGGCAAACTGTTATCCAGAATGATAAGCCATAATTTGCTATGGCCCTAATGTGCAAAAATATCTCCCAAGTTGAAATTCAGAACTACAAATTATCTATTATAAGATAATTATAACTGAACAAGAGAGGGAAGCTTAGGCAGTAACTATAAATAGCAAATCTGCTTAATTGAACTTTAATTGAAAAGGTCACTCTTCCATAACCACTATAGAATACTGCCAAACTGTAAAGTCAATGACTAATAAAACCAGTTATGCTATTTTGTATACTTGGAGTGGGAACAGAGTGATATACAGAGAGAAGAAATCCTTTACAAAGGAAGAAATAATCTAGCAGTTTTTGAAAATAGCCGAATCCAATTTTTATAATATTTGGGAGATAATTCAGGAGTAATATATTATTAAAAATATGTCCACAGCTATTTTTTCCTTCAAGCACCTCAATTCAGTTATAATTCATTTTCAATAGTTATTTAAGATTACCAGACTGTCAATTCCTGGAGGAAACGTCTTATCTAGATCTGTTCCAGTCGGGTTTCAGGTCTGGGCACAGCACGGAAACGGCATTGGTCGCATTGGTTGATGATTTCTGGAGGGCTCGGGGGTCCTCCTCTGTTCTGGTTCTGTTAGATCTCTCAGCGGCTTTTGATACCATCGACCATGGTATCATGCTGCACCAGTTGGAAGACTTGGGGGTGGGAGGCACCGTGTTACGGTGGTTCTCCTCCTTCCTCTCCGACCGGTCGCAGTTTGTGTTTGCAGGGGGGCAGAGGTCGACCTTGAGGCCTCTTATTTGTGGAGTGCCACAGGGATCAGTCCTCTCGCCCCTTTTGTTCAACATTTATGTGAAGCCGCTGGGCGAGATCATCTGTGGTTTTGGGGTGAGATACCATCAGTATGCTGATGACACCCAGCTGTACATCTCCACCCCAGACCACCCCAACAATGCCCTTGAAGTGATGTCCCAGTGCCTGGAGGCTGTGCAGATCTGGATGGGGAAGAACAGGTTCAAGCTCAACCTTTCCAAGACTGAGTGGCTGTGGCTCCCGGCATCCCGATATAGTCAGTTGACTCCATCACTGACTATTGGGGGCGAGTCTTTGGCCACCACAGAAAGGGCTCGCAATCTGGGAGTCCTCCTGAATATACAGCTGTCCTTGGAGGATCATCTGATGGCTGTGACCAGGGGGACCTTCTGTCAGGTTCACCTGATTCGCCAGTTGTGGCCCTTTCTTGATTGGGATTCCCTGTGCACAGTCACTCACGCCCTTGTCACCTCTCGCCTTGACTACTGCAACGCTCTCTACATGGGGCTCCCCTTGAGGAGCACCCGGAGGCTCCAACTGGTCCAGAATGCAGCTGCGCGGATAGTGACGGGAGCAACATGGCGCTCCCATGTAACACCGCTCCTGTGTGAGCTGCACTGGCTCCTGGTGGTCTTCCGGGTGTGCTTCAAGGTGTTGGTTATCACCTTTAAAGCGCTCCATGGCATAGGGCCTAGTTATCTGCGAGACCGCCTACTGCCACAAATGACCTCCCACCGACCCGTGCGCTCCCACAGAGAGGGCCTCCTCAGGGTGCCGTCAGCCAAACAATGTAGGCTGGTGACCCACAGGGGGAGAGCCTTCTCTGTGGGGGCACCTACCCTCTGGAACCAGCTGCCCTCTGAGATAAGGAGAACTCAAGACCTCAGTGCCTTCCGCCATGCCCTTAAAACCCATTTTTTCCAACAAGCCAGGCTGGCTTAGGAAGTAATTTTAGACTTTTAAATTGGTTTGTTATTTTTAAAATTGGAGCCAGATTTATATATATTTTAATTGTCTTAATATTTGTATTGTATGTTTTTTAATTCTGGCTGTTCACCGCCCTGAGTCCTCAGGGAGAAGGGTGGTATATAAATTGAAAAATAAATAAATAAATAAATAAATAAATAAATAAATAAATAAATAAATTTTTTAAAAAAATTCTAGACTTTGAAAGCTGATCAAAGAAAGTTTGATAGCCTGATAAATAGTCCATGAATGGCTATTTTCTTGGCTCTGTTTTCCCTTCCAGAGTTACCACAAAACTTAATTGGTAAACCACTTCATAAAAGCAGATTGTTACAGAATCAGAAACTATGGCTTACAATTGGGAATATATTAGAAAAACATAGAAACATATACCACATTTAAGTACAGTTCTTCATTTTCTGTGTTTTCTTACTATCTGGACCAACGTATCAATTAGAACAAACTCATAATCTTTACATAGGTTTATGTCAGTCTCTGTTTCTCATTCATACACAGTTTTAATTAAGAAATTAATAGATGGTACCTGGCTCAGTAGTAGTCTTTGTGAAAGCTCTAGATGTCCCACTGGATCACCATTTAAGTATGAGCCAGCAATCTGCTGCAGCTGCCAGAAAAGCCCATGCATTCCTGGGCTGCATCAACAGAGGGATGACATCAATGAGAAGTTAAAATGTTGCTTTATATTGCACTAGTAAGGCCACACTTGGAATTCTGTGTAGGGTTCTGGTCACTGTACAAAAAAGTACAAAAAAACAAAAAACAAAAAACAAAAAAGACCTTAGAATGTGTGCAGAGAAGAGCAACAAAGATGAAAAGGGTTCTGGAGGTTAAATTATATGACGAACAGTTGAGGGAGATAGCTAAGTATAGCCTATCAAAGAGAAAGATTATGGGAGACATGACCATTGTTTTCCACTAGTTGAGGGGCTGTCACTGAGAAGAGGGGATGTCTCAATCTACAAGAAGTAATGAGCGGAAACTTGTTAAAGAGAGATCCAATCTAGAAGTAATTCAGAAAATTTATGAAAGTAAGGATAATTAATCAATGGAATGGCTTGCCTCCTAAATTGTGGGTGCTCCATCACTGGAGAATTTCAAGAATAGACTGGACAACCATTTGAGCAGTATGGTATAAAGTATCCTGACTTGAGTAGGGGGTTGGACCTCTGAGGTCCCTTCCAGCTATATGATTTGGTATTCTATGTTCTTATATTTCAGAAATAGCTTTGGTAATCTAGTATTCCTTACTTTATTCAGATTGACAGCCTAATTGCATGCATTTTCCAACACTATATTCAAAAATGATTTACAAGCATTTACAATATTAGTTAAAGCTGCATCACATAATTATTTGCAATTTGGACTATAAATTCTTTTAAAGTGTGCATTGTGAAATAAAGCTAAATTAGAATTGCTTAGTTTAAGGTAATGTGTCTGCTATGAGGAAAAAAATTGTTTAGGTTTTTTTTGTAATTCTAAATAAATAGAGAAGTGAGATGGAAAGAATACATAAATCAAATAATGTGAAATAGACTTGTATCTATTCATTCCAAGAGTTAAAGGGGCAGCATTTTCACAGAACCTGTTGCTCTGTTCAACCTTTCATTATAGTACAGTAGACGTGACAAATGTGCTAAGTTTAAGATTTCTCTTGTGCTGGCTTAGACCATAAATTCATTCATCTTGCTAACAATGGGGTGCAGGCTGGTCCAAGACCTGCAGAATGTTGTTGTGCAAAAAAACATTGAGTATTCTCCTTCGATTTAATACCAAATGAATTACTTTCAGTAAAATATTTCAGGAAGAAAAATACAGCTAAAGATTCATATTTGCATCATGTTGCTCTTTCACTTTCCTTAATTATGAAATGACTAGAAGGTTTGTATGAAGGTCATGTTTTTTTTATGGCACAATTGAATTTGCGTCTTTCCAGGGTTCCTGCAGTTCGCATCCATAGTGAAGGCATCATGAGTGAAATTCTGTCACAGAATTTTGGAACAGGAAGGAGGGGCAGCCAGGGATGCTCAAAGTAATGGGGTAAACAATATAATTTTTTTCCTAGCAACTAGGGACCTGACAGAGTGAGGGGGAAACTTAACTCAACAATTAGAAGTTGTTTGTGCCAACAAAACCCATTCTAAAGAACCTTGTAAACATGTTGAATGAAAGGCACTTGTGTGTGTGTGTGAGAAAGAGAGACACTCTTAAGGAAATTAAAGGACAGATTTTGGTATAGCAATGTTAAATTTGTCCCATATAAAGTTTCTCCCTAAAATCAGAAGCATGCATTGATTTTGTTGGTACATGACAGTTGTTGCAATGCAATAGATTGACTAAAAATGGTGATTAAACCACAGCTGAAACTTTTTCTCTCATTGTAATTCTAACTGAAAATGTAATTCAAAACATTATTTCTTCTGTAACAAAGCCTTCTGGAGTCAGTGTGAATGAGTTGGATGGCCATGTAAATTTTCTTAATAAATAAAAAATAAATAAAATTTGTCTCTGGGGAAAAAAAGTACTGGGTTGCTGGATTCAGCCATTTTGGCATGCAAATACTTACCCAGGTTCATGACAGTTCTTATGGAGACATAACATTTCTCTGCCCTTTAGCTACTTGACTTACAATGCTATTGACTTCCTGTATGAATGAAATGTCAAGCATGAGGTTCATGAAGGTAGGTGACTAAGCATAGTTATGTTCTGATGAGATGTGCCAAGAAAATTAAACCACATGTTTGGAACCAATGACCAATGAAAAATATATATCCCTTCACAAAAACATGAAAAGTGATTCTGTGACATTCAAATCATTCTCATATGTTTCAGAGTTTGTTTGTTTTTAATGTTTGTTTTGCTTCTTGGCATTTTAAATAGATATACTGCCTCACCTTTTCATGATACTAAATATTAGAAAAATAGAAAAACAATTCCGGTTTTTGTAGAAAATAGGTTCTGTGGTACAGTTTCATATCAGAAAAAGACTTCTAGAAAAAGAGCTTTTTTTGTTCATACTACCAATGTTACTTTATTGTACTCCAATCCTATACATTGATCCTTTACAGAGTCAGCATATTGCCCCCAACAATCATTTTACCCGGAAGGATGGAAAGGTGAGTCAACCTTGAGCCTAGTGAGATTTCAACTGTCAAATTTCAGGCAGCCGGCAGGCAGCAGAAAAGCTGGCAGTACTGTACTCTAACCACTGCACCATCGTGGCTCAGTATGGGTTTGAGCCTATCCATTTTATCCAAGATAAATAAAAATATACTCCAGAGTACTGCACTCCATGTTGCGATCTGGAGTTCAGATGAAACTGATGGATATTATTTGCCTTGAGCAGGAAACAAAATAACAAAGCAATGCTCTGTGTTTTAATTGCAACTCACCAATACTCGCAATACCTAAGGATACTTATTTAATGATTATCCTTCATTCACAAAATTACAGAAAAGAAGAGAAGTCTTCTTTTAAAACCTCAAGAAACCCATTAGAAACTTCTAAAAAAAACCCCATCCAATTCTGCCATTTGCTGATTTCCCATTATAGTGAATAGGGGAGACATCAGAAAATATTTTTTAAAAATGAATCAAAATGATTTATGTTTGTCTTGGAACTTTTCTACACTATTTATTTTATCTCAACATTAATTAATTATAGTATGCTTCTAAATTACCCAATAATTACAGCTTTTTTAATGTACAGTAATCTCTTCAACTTGATTGTATGGTGTCTTGTTGTTTTAAAGACAATATATTCAGCAAAGGTACAGCAACAACTAGATTTCAATAGGGGTACATGGGTAGATAAATTTTATTCTGATTTTGCAGCTTCTCATCTTGAACAGATATAATACACAATTCTCATGGTTGGCAGTTCAATATCATATATCAGCACTGAGAGCAGCTGCAGTGTTTTCTGGATGAAGAATCTCCGTGTTTACCTTTTAATAAGAATACTGGTCTGATAGCAACTTTGGCACTTGGAGTTACTCGTGTGTTGGTAACAATATAACAGCTGTCAATGGAAATGCATGTTGAATAAATGAGGGAGAAAGGAAAGAATAAACATTCTAGAAACAAGAAAATGTCAGTAGGAGAAACATCCTGTTTGTTTGAGGGAACAACAAGATCCAGTGGTCACCTAACCAGTCTTCCATTCAATATAAGCCTGTTCAGGTATTATTACTATTAATGATTGCTATTTATTTAAATTTGTTATAGCCATTCAAGCAGACTCTGAGCTATTTACAAAATTCCCAAAACCGTAAAAAGAGTTCAAAACAAAACAACAAGGATAGCCTGGACTAAAACAATTATAGCAATAGAAACTGCAACCAGGACCCAATAAAACATAAATCCTAGGTTACAGTGGCTTTCCAGAACCCCAGGACAAAAGATACCAGTTGTATCTCTGGGGGAAAGCTATTCTAGAGGAGAAGGCATGACATAAAAGGCACATCTCAGAATATAACAGAAGAGACATGGACTGTAGAAGGTACCAGGTGAGTAGAAGCAATTAGAGCTAGGCAGTCCCTGAGATAACCAGGCTCTATACAGTCAACAGCTTTAAATGTGATGACCAGCACCCTGAATTGCACCAAAAAGCTGTCTTGAAATTAATGCAGCTCAAGTAGTATTGGTGACATACTACTACATAAAGTACCTGCTCAATTCCATGCATTTTGCACCAACTATAGGTTCTGAATGATTTTCTCTATACAGATCGCATTGCAATTATCAGTCATGAAGTCACAAGGGTGTAACTCTCTGAAAGAGTTCCCAGTTGAAGAAAGGGTGCAAGTGGTATACAAGTTGAACCTGTGCAAAATCTTTCCTGGCGCAGCTGCCATTTGCTTTTTGAGCAGTATAGTAGATGTGAGTCTAGAAGGACCCAGAAGTTGCAAAGCAGTCTTGAATGGGGAACTGGTACCCCAATCAAGATGAACAAAAGTTTCTGACTTAGAGGGTTAAGTAACTACAGGCTTATGAGAATTGAACTAAGGTCTGTTTCTGCCTGACCAGACCTGAATGGCTTCCAGACACTGACTTAGTACATACAATTTTTCATTTATGCAGCTTGATATTGAGAAAGTTGAGTATTGTCAGCACTGAAATGATGGATGACATCATCCAATAGTTTCAGGAAGATATTAAACATTTGCTCTGCATAGATATTTCTCTAGATGAACTGATACAGAAACCTAGGAAGGACACAATGGACAGGTATTGATTTACATTGAAATACCTTGTATGTCAACTCAGCTGAGTTCAGTTGAATTATTCCATTGAATTTAGTTGATTTGTTGCCTAGTAAGTATTTTCAACTTTGTAGTATTAAGGATATGATCTGTGGTATAGAGAAAAGCCAAATGTGATCACGGTGGCTCTGTTAGAGCCCTTGATTATAATATACTTTAAGCTTTATACATTAATTATTGATTTCAAACCACAGAAGATTGATATCATGCTTATATTCTGAGTGTTCGGTACACTTCATGTTTTTCCTAGTTGATGGGATATGAGCAACCATATGTCACCTTGCTAGGATATCTCTAAAGAAACTAGTCTGCAAAGATGTGACCATGTATGACACAAACTCAGAATCTGGGTGCATTTGGACAATTTTGGAGCATATTGACCCAAATACACCCAAACCAACTAATACCTTTTTTACTATTATCACAAAATGCTAAATGCAGCCAGGAAAAAGTTAGATTGCACTTTCTCTCTCTTCTTAGAAATGTTATATGAAAGCCTCAATTGACAATAGTTGTGATGGGTAGAATATCTGTAAAGCCATCTGATGATGTCCAAGGCATATAGAACGTTGCTATTTGGAATCTAAATAGAGAAAATGCTACATAGCAAGAATTAATAAAGGAAATTAAAATGCAATCTGTGGGCATGAAAATGTGAGACAGAAGGATTTAATAGATCTGAATAATCTTTTGGAGTTGAGTTGAATATATGCAGGGAAATGAAAAATTAGATTTAATTATGAATGAAAAAAACCTAAAATATGTCTCAGAAAGTATGAAATTGAGTGCTATTTTATATGCATCAAAACAACTTGGATAACTTGGCAACATCCAAGTTATTTTGATGCATGTAAAATAGCATTCTATAGGTTAGTGATAGCTACATATTATACTTCAGTGAATGATGTTAATGAAAGAAGCAAAGATGCTTTCTAGATCCAGAAAAGATATGATTCATGAACAAAGATTATTCAATTAGTGGCAGAATAAATGGATGGGAGGAGATGAGAAAGTACAAAAAAAGTGATTGGATCTTTTAGAGACCCAAGAAAAATATGGGAATATTTATTGTTTTATGAGCATTCAAATAAAAGGTTACAAATTTTTGGATGTGTGGTTTAAAAACAATAAAGAATACAGTAATGTTGAGAGATTCTGAATGACTGACAGACTACTATTTGGTAGAGTTAGAAGTAGATTCTGGAGAAAATTTGTGTGAAAGAAAAGAAATGTAAAATCTAGAGGGGAAATAGAATGTCTAAAGGAAAAAAAGTACAAATCCTACAGAAAAAGTATTAGAAGATTTAATTCTATTAATTTTCCAACAGAATGAATGAAATATGGATATAAAGAACAAAGATATGGAAGCTGGGACAGATTGGAAAATATTACAGATGGTCTCAAAAAAGTGTACAGTAGAGTTATGCTAATATGAGACATGAAAAATAGGGCTTGGTGGAATAATGAAATGATAAAAGTCAAACCTTGAGCCTAGTCAGGACCAAACCCCAGGCTGTGGGCAGATTTTGCCTGCAATATTGCACTTTAACTATTGTGCGACTAGGGCATTATGTCCATCTGGGTAGCTTATTTATGTTTCTACAGCTACATCATTTACCCCACCCAATAAGATGATTATGTCATTGATGAGACCTGGAATGATGGTATCAAAGATGACTGTTGACTATGGTACACATCTTGGTTTTGAAATGACCCCTTGACAAGGATTCCCTACAGGCAAGCTTCTCTTATTGGAAAGCCAACAGTCTAATTTTTAGGAAATAATAATCTACCAAATACTTTTAGACTGTTTAAGTTTGCATTTTCTGACTGGAATGGCAATAATTCTTTTCAAGGATGAGGATTCCCACTATTTTCTGTAGGCTATTATTTTTATCTGGAGAGGTAAGGGATTGGACTTGTGATCATCTATAAGTAAAACATGCTTTTTATATTGTTACAAAGCATCTCAGTAGGTTCAGCTACCATGAAAGAAGGAAAGAAACTAAGGTAGTCTCTTATATATATGAGACTAAGGTAGTTTCCATAGATATATGGAAAATTAGAAGGAAAAGCAAAGGTATTTTCAAGCATTTCATTTGTGTATTATGGATGGATTTATGACACACCCAACATTATCTCTTCTTGCCATGATCTATCAATTACTGTGCTGACATGAGCACTAAAAGGTGTCTGTTTCTTATATGTGGCTTGCACATGCATCATCCTCAATGGTCATATTTCTGTCAAAAGTAAAAGGTCTGATGATCAAAGCACATGAGAACAGGCAGCAGTTGCCTTTCCTATCATATTTTTTGCTTAAGATTTTATCACTTTACTGATGTAAATACAGTTTTGGCTAATATAGTAGAAATAGATGCCACTATCTAGAATCTCATTTAAGAATTTCCTTCATAGAATTTGGGGTTAGGGAAAGAGGTGGTATTCCAAATGTTCCTTTTAATGTATAAAATTCCTAAACTTGTTTATGGTTGACCAAGATATGTTAAGAAAAACAATGCATTGCTTCTCCTGGAGTAAGAATGCATGAGAGTTTGGATGATTTATTTGCTTATTTTGCTAGACTTCTATGCCATCCCAATCGTTACTGACCCTGAATACAATCTTGTTATATGTAAATATTATTTAAACAGCAAGGAAACAAAACAAAGCATCAATATTAACAAAAAATAACTCGTTCCTACACTGAAGATCAATAGCAATAAGAGATCATCAAACACTCACACAAACCACAGGAATCAAACTCCATTTATCTCCACCCAAAGGCCTGATAAAATAACCAGGAATTAATTGCTTATCTAAGTCCTATCAATATTGGGGCATGAAATTTTGGGAAAATGCTATTTTAAGAAGGAATAAAGCAATTAAGAAGGTTTGCCTCCATGTTACCTTTTGATAACAGTACTTAGAGAAAGTGATCTAGAGGAAATCTGTTCTTCTTGAATTTATTGGGTGGGAAGAAACTATTGGGAAAAGATTGACCCATGGATATCTAGATCCTGTGCCATGAAGGCCTTTACATGTGACAACCAGTATTTTGAATGGCATACAGAATTCAACAGATAATCAGTGTAGCTGTCAGAATAAAGTTGTTAGATGGGTGATTCGAGACAGCCTCATAACTACTTGATCCCCAAACTCCTCCTCTGCTTTCATCAAAATCTAATGGGAACATGCTCCTGGGCTTTTATTGCAATCCTTTCTGCTCCCACTCAAACAAAAGTGCCATTCTTCTTTCTACATCACAGTCCAACAACTTACCACTTCTAAACTCATACAGTTCCACATTTTATCTACCTTCCTCCTCTTCCTTCTCCCTCTTCCCAATCTCTTCTGCCCCATAAATCACAGCTAGCAGGTAGTCACAGTCCTCAGAGTCTATCTAGGACTGCTAGTTGACCTTTGCAGAGTCACTCACAGGCACAGTACAGCAGTCTTCCAAATGTATCTTCATCTGGAATGTGGCAGCCATAAAATGGCTAATATGTCCCACCTCAGCTTCTGCTGGGCTCAAGACAATACACTGTCAAATCTGCTTGATACAACTTCTGCTGCTTTTGCTAATCTACAGAGGCAACACACCATCCAGATCATGCCACCACTTATCCAGTCATCTCTGCAATTTTTCTGCATTTAACAGGCTGATGCAGCCTCACATTATAATTCTGATGGAATCATTAGCCACTGCTAGTTCAGTTCCATATAATGCTAATTCATGATAAATGATTTTATACATTAATAGTTATATAAAAATAAAGTAAATACATGGGTCTTATCATATTTAAACTAGGCTGTAGAGTTTGTATATCAATCAGTCCTCTAACTCTTGACCTGAGAATTCATCCTGATGATGATGAGGAAGAATATAGAGAAGGAAAGAAAATATCTGAAGAGTTCTGATTGAATGGAATTTCAAACATCACTGACAAAAGGAAAAAGGATGAAATAAACGTTGCATAAGAACATAAGAACTGCAAACTTGGATCAATATGCAAATACATGTTAGCCTAACACTATTTCTACTTGGATATGTCCCCAAGCCCCAAAAGCAGAATATTAGAGCAATTGGTCTTTTCAGTCATATAACTCAGCAAATATAATTTAGCTACATCTGACCTCAGATATGAGAGGTAATACACAGTCACAGAATTACAGTGAGACCCATACATAACTTCTTATATATTTGGTGAAATACTTAATTGTATCTATTCTGACTTTCTTAGCAGTCAGGTTTAGTAGGAACTACTAAGTCAAACAAACAATCAGGTAGTAAAAAACAAACTAATTAAGGAACTACTAGGGAGCAAACAACACCTCCACAATCATTGATAGGGCAAATTACCAACACAAACCCAACTTCCTTCCAGCACTGAAGATGTTACCTAGTCAGATAATGAAACATCTGAAAGTAAACAAACAAGCTCAGAGAGCACCAAGGATTTATATCTATCTATCTATCTATCTATCTATCTATCTATCTATCTATCTATCTATCTATCTATCTATCTATCTATC
>WNWU01000018.1:16675923-16714570 GCA_012654045.1 Ptyas mucosa | reverse complement strand
TTATTATTATTATTATTATTATTATTATTATTATTATTATTATTATTTAGTGGGCATGGCAGGGGAAGGATACTGCAAAATCTCCATTCCCACCCCACTCCAGGGGAAGGATACTACAAAATCCCCATTCCCTGGGGGAAGGATATTGCAAAATCTTCACCCCACTCTACTGTGGGGCAAGCCAGAGGTGGTATTTGCTGGTTCTCTGAACTACTCAAAATTTCTGCTACCGGTTCTCCAGAACTTGTCAAAACCTGCTGGATTTCACCCCTGATTTTGATCTTGTACAGTCAGAATTAACCCTTCTCTTTCTTTCTTCATTTTTCTTGCTCTTAGCAATTTGCAGGCCTCATTATCTGCTTTGCCTGCTATTTTTTTGGTCATATAATAAATTGGTTTGCCATATCCCTTTTCTATTTATTTGGTCTTCCTTGTAGGACAGTTTTGTCTCTCCAGTAGTCAGTAAGGCTTCCTGATATATTATTTATTTATTTTATTTTATTTTATTTATTTTGTTGAGTACATATTAGATAATATATATAAGTATAAGCATAAATTGAATACATAAAATGAATACAATTAAAGGGAACATTAGGACAGGGATGGTAGGTACGCTGGTACTCTTATGCATGCCCCTTACAGTCTTCTTAGGAATGGGGTGAGGTCAGGGGTGGGTTCTACTTACCTTTACTACTGGTTCATAATGGGATTGTGCACACGCACTCACTTCGCTCACGCACGCGCCTTGCTTCTGCACATGCACAGATCGCCGATGATGACATCCGGGGCAGTGGGCAGGGCCACCTGCTGGTTTTACTACTGGTTCTTGCAAACCAGCCCGAACCGGAGGCAACCCATCATTGGGTGAGGTCAACAGTACATAGTTTTAGGTTAAAGTTTTGGGGGTTTTGGGATGAGACCACAGAATCTGATAGTGCATTCAAGGCATTAACAACTCTGTTACTGAAGTAATATTTTCTGCAATCGAGTTTGTAGCAGTTCACTTTAAGTTTGTATCTATTGTGTGCTCGTGTATTGTTGTGGTTGAAGCTGAAGTAGTCATTGACAGGTAGGACATTGTAGCAGATGATTTTATGAGCTATGCTTAGGTTATACCAAAGGGGCGTAGTTCTAAATTTTCTAAGCCCAAAATTTCAAGTCTGGTGGCATAAGGTATTTTGTTGCGAGCAGAGGAGTGGAGAACTCTTCTTGTGAAATATTTGTGGACATGTTCAATTGTATTAATGTCCGATATGCAGTGCGGGTTCCAGACAGATGAGCTGTATTTGAGAATTGGTCTAGCAAATGTTTTGTATGCTCTGGTTAGTAGTGTAATATTACTGGAGAAGAAGCTATGCAAGATTAGGTTTACAATCCTTAATGCCTTTTTGGCAATGTTGTTACAGTGGGCTTTGGCACTTAGATCATTCGATATGAGTACTCCAAGGTCCTTGACAGAGTCAGGGTCATCTACAAGGTCATGTCCACTTAGCTTGTACTTAGTGTTCTGATTCTTTTTGCCAATGTGTAAGACAGAGCATTTGTTGGTTGAGATTTGGAGTTGCCAATTTTTTGACCATTCCGACACAAAGTCAAGATCTTTTTGAAGGGCAACAGCATTGTTGGTAGTGCTAAATAGTTTAACATCATCGGTGAAGAGAATGCAGTTACTTATAATATGATCACAAAAGTCATTTATGTATAGTGTTGGTCCTAGAACGCTGCCTTGGAGGACACCACTATTAACAGGTGCAGGATTTGATACGGTGCTCCCTATTTTGACCACTTGTTGTCTATTTGACAGGAACACGGTTATCCAATTTTGGAGGGGTCCAGAGATGCCGTAGGATTTTAGTTTTAGAAGTAGCTTGTCATATACCATTGAATCAAAGGCTTTACAGAAGTCTATGTAAATTGCATCTATTGCTTTGCCCTGATCAAGATTTGTAGTCCAAATGTTTTTGCAGTGTAGAAGTTGTAGATTACAGGATAATTTGATAGTGATATCTTTCGTTTGTGGGTGTTTGGTGGTGGATTAGTTTCTGGTCACCTTCATTGTCCTTCAGATATTCTTTCAATGCCTTTTTGTCTTCTTTGATTGTCTGGTGTCCTTACAACCTTCCATAGCCACCTATTTTTCTTGGTAAGTAGAGTCTATCAACATACAGTAAGTAGTGAAGGACATGATTCACTGTCATTATTTTTCTTGTCTTCATGTTCAGGGCTTTTAATTCTGATTGAGTTTTGTCCAATACACCATCTGTATTATTATAATTATGGTTTGGCAGATGTTTAGATGGATTTGGCATTTTTATTCACTTACGAAGTCCTTCCCAAGGACCTGGGACAGGCAGATGTGGCTGTTGGTGTAAAAGATATTGTGGCGGGATGTAAGCTGTTTAAAGTAAAGCTGCCTTTTGCAATTATTATTTCAGTAAGTAGTCTGTACTTCTGTTCAGGGAGAATCAGGGATAGGCTGCTGGGGGTTCACAGGGGTTGGGAAGAACCTCCAGCTAAGATTCTGTGCAGTTTGGAGAACCCCCAAATCCCACTCTTGGCTGGCCCCACCCACCCCTCCCCGCCCCTCCCAGGAGTCCTCATGCAGCCTGTTTTGGATGCAGGTAAGTGCAGGGCATCCGTGGAGGCTCAGGGAGGGTGAAAAATGGACCTACCAGAAGTTCCAGAGGAGCCCGTTTCAGTCCCAGGCTCCAGAGGGCCTCTGGAGCCTGGGGAGGCCATTTTCACCCTCCTGGAGGCTCAAGGAAAGCCTCCGGAACCCAGGGAGGGCAAAAATGACCCCCCACCATGGTGCAGGAGGCTGACTAGGCCACGACCACCATGGCCACGCCCACCCAGCAACCATGCAGAGAACCCCTTGCTAAAATTTTTGAAGCCCACCCCTGGGGAGAATCCAAGGCAGCTAATAGTATAAAATAAATCATAGTTTTTCCTTGTCCATATCATGTAAATGTTCAGTAGTTTGTGAATGGTTAATTATGTTTCCATTCAAAATGTTAATTAGGTTATTGCCAAAATAATGGTGAAAAATTCTTTATTTGGTTTTCATCAGGTCATAAAGATATTACACAAATGTATGTGTGCAATTTTATCTCCAAATATAAGCATCTTGATAATTTGTTCTATTGCACATTAAATGAGGAACCTTCCTGCATTTGTTCTTGTTCACAGGGCCCCACAACAATCAAAGGTAAAAGAATTACATTTTTCAAATGGTCAGGCAATGAAATATGGTCTCTTTAAATCACTAATTTATTCTGATGCTTTTGATGATTTTTATGGCATTATTTCGGAGATCTTGGTTGTAGTGTCAGCCTTTTTCATTTCAAAATTTTCAAGAAATTTTACTTATTATTGTGGCAGGGTATCTTCAGCAGTTGACCTATTAACAATCAGATATTAAATCTTAAGATGAGAGCCTAACTGAACAGATCTACCATCAGTAGGAAGAATTGTTTTTCTCCTGAAAATCCTATTTTTCCATCTTTTTATAGCCAAGGGATCACAATGCAAGAAACCAGCAGAGGCTGATGAAAAATTGGTAAAATATGCTATATCTGGTATTAAAGACATATTTTCAGATGATGTTGGACTAACATAGTTCTTGTTCATTTTCCATATTTTCCCAGCACTTTCTGGTTAATTTTCATTTCATTGCAGATATGATTCCATCCTTCCGAGGTGGGTAAAATGAGGACCCAGATTGTTGGGGAAAATATGCTGACTCTGTAAATTAAATTAAATTAAATTAAATTAAATTAAATTAAATTGAGTCAATTTATATGCCGCCCCTCTCTGAAGACTCAGGGCGGCTCACAATACATTTTTAAAAATCATTATATATAAAAAAACCATTTAAAAATTAAAAACATTAAAAACATTAAAAACCCATTCACGCCATTCATGGCTGGATCTCGCCAGATCACAAGAATGAGATCAACGGCCCCAGGCCTGCCGGAAAAGCCAGGTCTTCACAGCTTTTCGGATAGCCAATAGGATGGGGATGGTCCAGACCTCAGGTAAACCACTAATGAGGGCTATAAAACACTGTAAAGTGGTATATAACTCTAAGTGCTATTGCTATCAAGGGGAATGTGAAGGATCAACTAATACTTAAGTCCAAGTCACAGTTACTAAGCAGCAAGCCTCTTTGAACTTAATGAGATGGTAAAGGTAAAGGTTCCCCTCGGACATATGTGCTAGTCGTTTCCAACTCTAGGGAGCAGTGTTCATCTCAGTTTCAAAGCCAAAGAGCCAGCACTGTCTGAAGATGTCTCCATTGTCATGGATCGGCATGACTAAATGGCAAAGGCGCATGGAAAGCTGTTATCTTTCCACCAAAGGTGGTCCCTATTTTTCTACTTGCATTTTTTACATGCTTTCAAACTGCTAGGTTGGCAGAAGCAGGAACAAGTAACAGGAGCTCACTCCATTACGCGGCGCTAGGGATTCATTCCGCTGAATTGCCAACCTTTCGATTGACAAGCTCAGCATTTTCGCCACTGAGCCACTGCGTCCCTTCATGAGATGGACCTGTAGGTAAATATGTTAAGTGCAAACAGCTTGGATAAGTCTCGCCACTACAATAATTTCAACTATGAAAACTAGAGAAAAAGTGAAACAGCCTTAAAAAAATCCATCTATTTTCCATGAAATTAATTGCCAAAGAAGACAGATATATTTGAGGGACATTTCTCAGTAGATTGATAGCATACAGTTTAGTGGGAAAACATTTAGCTGCATCTGAAATATTTCAGGTTCAAATAGGCTTAAAAGGAAGCTTCAGAAAGCTATAATCCATCAGTATAGATAATTCTACCAGTATAGATAATTCTACAAGAACTGGCGCTATGATATGGTAAGTTTCAGCTCATGTGGGATTGCTTAGTACTCCTCCTGTATCACAAATTGTACATGCAAAGGGAATACCTGACCAGGTATAAATAAACATCTGAATGCAGAAATAAAGGAGAACTAAACTCTGAATAAAATCTTAGAGATGATGTTTTATGGAACAGAGTCTTTAAATGCTGAAAAATAGCCTTGACACTTCCCAAGCCTTTCTAGAATTCTGATCTTTTAGAAGCTTGGAAAATAAGAGGTTGCCTTGAGCAGAATATAAGGTTAACCAAGACAAAATAGAGGTCAAAGCAATGGCCTCACAGTTAATGACAGAAGCTTTCAATCCCAACAAAAACCTTTCAGACAAGAAATTAATAGCTGGAGGGACAATGCATTGGGAAGAATGTTAAACTTTTTGGGTCCAGGCAAATAGTGTTTAATGTCTTATTTTGACCTCAAGCTAGAGAAAGTGAAAATTTTGGAATAGAGGTTACAGGCTGATAATTGGGAAAAGTTTGTATCAAATCTTTAAAAAGACTGTCTGAGATTAATAGAGTAGCCTTGCTAGCCACCCAAAATATTTATGTTAGACTCCTACCAGTCATTATTTGTAAACAGCTAATGTTGAAGTTCTTTTTAAAATAATTCATACATTTTGTCTCATTCTGTCTTTAGTTCACTGAGATTACTTGCATTCTATCTCCAACCTACCAAACTTCAGTAAAATCAAGCCATAATTTACCTGCTTGCTTGCTGGCTTTGCTGCCAACCCAGAAAATTGGGTTGATAGGAGCTGAGGTAGTGCAGTGGTTAGAGTGCTGTACTGCAGCTACTTCAGCTGACTGCTAGTTCAGCAGATCAGCGGATCAAATCTCACTGGCTCAAGGTTGACTCAGCCTTCCATCCTTCCAAGGTGGGTAAAATGAGGAGCCAGATTGCAGATATGCTACTTAGTATACTGTTGATTGTTGTAAAGCCACCCAGAGTCCTCGGAGAGTGGGCGGCATAGAAATATGATTAATAAACAAAAATAATCATAAAAATAATCATAATAAAATTTGTAGATTTATTCAAAATTCTGAGTAAAATTTGAAAGTCATTGTATTTCTCACTGGCCTTCATATTTAATATATGATGAAGAAGCTGCCCCCCAAAAAATCATCTGTTGAATTAGTACTACATTGTATAATTCTTACAGACAGTGCAGTTCTTTTTCAGCAAATGGAAAATTATAATCCAGAAGTATTTTTTAAAAATTATTTATTGGATTTATCCTTTAAATTCCATCACTTTGAAAATATTTAAAAGAAAAACACTGATTTATCTTATTTGTAAAAAGATGGACCAGTGACAATTTGGAAAATATTCAGAGCAGGACTATACAAATGATAAATTTTAGGCATAGGAAATAAGATTAATGGGATTTATACTAATCATCTTAATATTCTTTTCAATGCAGTCATGTTGACTCAGATACATTACAAGCAACTCAAGGAAGTGAACATTGCATAATACTCCTTCCTCCTCTTATTTTCCCCACAACAGAAACTCTGTAAGGTGGGTTGAGCTGAAAGAAAGTTACCCACCTGGCTTTCATGTCTAAGGCAAGATTAGAACTCACAATCTTCTGGTTTCTACACCAGCACCTAACCACCATATCAAAAATACTCTCTGTTTGTTCCATTATATATATGTGCCAGCTGGGGTTTTTTTTTTTTTTTTGGAAACCACAATAAATGTTTTATCTGTTGGTTTTAGTTAGCATGATGCATGAACACAGCTATTGTTGTCAACAAAACATATTTTAAGGTTTAATGCACTAAGCACTATGTTAGCTCAGACAGTGTGTCATCTGATATTACAGTTTTCATAATGATACCAAAGAGAACACTAAAAATTCAGTGTAATGGGAGGGATAAGTATAAGCAGCCATGGTATTTTTCAACGTGAATTGATAATAAACTGCTGGAGTTCTTAAAATGACACCCTCAAAGACCCTTAAACATCCACTCTCCAAATCAAGTTTGGCATCCTTTCATCCTATGCTTAAAAATGGATTTGTTTGTTTGTTTTGGTTTAAAAAGGCCTGTCTACTGAATATCTAAATTATTTTTAGATTATTATTTTTTTTTTCAAATAATCTGAGTTGATGTCTATGGAGCTCCTGAAGATGGGTATTTAGTTATTTTGGGCAGTAAGCATTAATCTGGCCCAAAGATGCTTCCATGGGGTTCAAGGGAGGAGTGAGGATTTTTAGGATCAAAAACAAAGAGAACACAAAGACCAGTTTATGAACCAGTTTCAATTTTTATTTTGTTTGTAATAATGCAACATATTAAAAAAATAGTTTCTTTGAGAGTTTGCCTTTTTAAGGCTAAATAGTTCTGTAAGCATCATGCAACTATGGGAAATAATTCTCCACCTTCTTTCCTGGTTTAACTGACACAAAAAAAATATTAATATGCAGTAAAAACAATGAATCAATTTATGTTTCTATTTGTCAGCCCTAAAATCAAGAAAGACCATACCAAGAAAAAATCTCCACAGAACATTAAAGACTACTTTTATTTAGATTGGCTATATTGATATAATTTGCAGGTTGGATTGCAGCTCCCAACTTTCCTCCTATTTTTTTCATGACTGCAAATAATGCTTCATCTGAAGTCACTGTATAAATTACTATTAGGTACGTAGTGATACTAAATTCCCCTTAGAGTTAATCAAGGGCTTTAGTTAGGTTTAGCTGGCAGCCTTTCATGGGTAGCAGACTTAATCTTCAGATATTCTTCCCGCTTGAGAATTCACTTCAAGCATGACTGATCCTTCAGTACCTCCATCCATTCACTGATGTTCCCTTGCTTAGGAACTTACTGCTGAAGGAGACCAGGAATTGGTCTATCCTGAAAATAATGTTTCTTCAGCAGCTAAAGTTACTTTAATTCTTCTTTGTTTGTCAGTCATCTTAGTCTTTTCCTTCTCCCCAACTTCAACTATTTCAATTTCCTCCACATCCTTTCATCAACAATTATTGGATGTGGAAACCTTATTTGTTTCACTCCCCAGTATTCTCAGACTAGATTTATCAGCTATAAATTTATATGTCAGAGTGTTTATCTGATAGAGTAGCACAGTGTTTCTCTACCTTGATGGCGTTAAGCAAAGTTGGCTGGGGAATTCTGGGAGTTGAAGTTCATACATTTTAAAGCTGTCAAGGTTGAGAAACACTGGAGTAGCAGATAATGTTTAACAGTAGCAGGGAATGTCTAGAACCATTTAGCAGTCCTTTGGCTGGAGAAAGGGAATGGTCTTGAAAATTTTCTGAATTAAGAATATATAAACCACTCAAAGTCTTTGCCTAAATCTTCAGTGAGGAATGCAGTAAATTTGGAATTTACTGGCTCCTTTAATGGGATCACTGTTTTTAATTTGCATGTTCACCCAGGTCAATAATTAAACTGAATATATTCTAACATTTAATTTCACTTGCTTAAAAATTGTGGCAACCTCTTGACACATAATATATATGTTATGACTACAGTACAAAGCATTTCATATGGTGCATTTTCTAAAAGATTGATTTGGAACTGCAGTTAAAGAGGAGAAAATATTATGGCAATTTAAAATACGGGATTTTCAATAATAAGTTTTTCATGGCTTTGAAAATGTTATTATTCCAGTTAGTCCTCTATATCACCACATAATTTCTGTCCTTGCTTTCTTCATCTTTTCCATTCATATGGCTTCTTATGTGTGTAAGCCAATATTAAAGTTTTCCATAATAGCTTTCGTCAGTATATTTTCTTTTTGGAAGTCCTTGTGAAAATGACTTTTGCTTCATTTATTTTGTTCTCCCTTTTCATGGCTTTCAATTTTTCTCACTCACACTTGCCCTGTAATAATATCATGGACCCCATACATTTCTCATGATGTGTGTGCGTGTGTATGTGTGTTTTGCTATGGACAAATTGGATTTTATTGTATGACCATAAATTGTTCTTGTTCATTTTAACTGGCTTTTCACTACAAATGACAGGAAAAAGGATTTGGCTGATTTTTAGTAACTCAATAATATCATTCATGCTTTTAAAAATGAGCTGTCTTAAAAACATATAGAATTATCCCCATTTGAGGGAGAACTGATCAAAATGTAATATCTTTCTTAAATAATATTTCATCAGCTTACAAACTGCAAAATGCTGCTTCTATTGTGGACAGCTACTAATTTTCTTCTATTTCTGACTTTGACAGCAGGAAGTATAGCTAAATCAACTCAAGGAAAATACCACTTGGTCCTTTGAACCAATTAACTTTAATAATCATTAAAGGTAAATAGTCAGTTATATTATTGACATTTGAAGGTTTTTCTCAAGTAATGAAATTGGTCTAAGAGACTGTAAAAACACTTGCTACAGTAGAATACATACATGAAGACTCCAGTTTTGCTCATAATACTGAATGACAATCAAGGATAATAGGGAAATGGTCAAAGCATTGTCATTTCATCAATCAAAAATAATTTTAACCTTTTATTGAACACTGGAAAGTAGCTCAAATTGTCATCTTGTATAAATTTCTCAAGCTGATGCCTTTGAAAGACAAAGTAATTTACTTATGGAATCAAACTAATGACATAAAGCCTTTTATTCCTTCCTCATTTCTTATTTTATGCAGTAAAGTCTCTAACGATAATATAAAGAGTAAGGGGGAGAGAGGGCAACCCTGTCTTGTACCTTTACCAATAGGGAATTCTTCCATCAAATTATGGAAGAATTGTGACCAGAGACATGCTTGCTCGGCTCCAAACCGGAAAACATTAAAAAAGATTCGTGGTACCTCGTACTACATATTATTACTGCAGCGAGAATAACATTTGCTCAATTCTGGAAAGATAAAAATATCCCATCAGATGAAGCAATAATAAAGAAGATTTCAGACTGCGCGGAAGCAGATAGATTGACAAAAAAAATTGAAAGATAGAGACCAAACGCAAACATGTTTATCTTGGGAAAAATAGTATACTTGGCTATCGAAAAGAAAATCAAAATCAAAATCAGAATCAGAATAATATAAATAGACGTATTTATTGAAAATATTTTATTATACACATAAAGTGAGGTTGGATAGACCTGATTGATTTATAAATTTAAAATAGGTTGCTCTGTCTCCCCTGGAATGTAGTATGAATTTATTGTATAGGTTTGTACTAAATATTAGGTTACTAAAGCATTATTTATATGCATTTATGTTCTCTGTTTTGTTGTTTTGTTTTGTTATTTGTGTGGTGTGTTGTCTTCTTTTTTAACTATAAATATAAATAAAGATTTTTTTTAAAAAAACTAATGGCATAAATACCCAAGCATCATCACTGGAGACTTGCTAAAACCAGCACTAGGATGTAGGCAGGGATGGGTTCTAAAATATTTTACTACTGGTTCTGTGGGTGTGGCTTATTTTGTGGGCATGGCTTGATGGTCATGTGATTATTTAGGATTTAGCAGAGGTACTGATCTACCAAGCTCGGTGATGTCATATTGTCACCGCTACCGGCTCGGGAGAACCGGACCGAACCAGAGTCCTCGGAGAGTGGGCGGCATAGAAATATGACAAATAAATAAATAAATAAATAAATAAATAAATAAATAAATAAATAAATAACATTATTGAGGATCCCATCAGATAAATGTACCCCCTGATTTATTCTAACTTCTTTCTGTGACTTTCTGTGACTTGGATTTTTATATTATGTTCTGAGTCCACCCATCTACTGTCCTCCCCAAATAGCTCCTAAAAAGCTCCAGTTCATATGTTCTATTATCAGTAAAGATCATCTAAGTGGTTTCCATTTTTATCCTAATTAGACTACACTGCATTTTGTCCATCCTCACCTAGCAGAATCTTCTTTAACAGAACTTAATCAATGGTTTCTTTCCTGCTCCACATGGATTTCCATCATATTTTTAATCACCCACAAGAATAAAAAAGTAGTATTTCTAGATATATAACTTAAAATTATATTATCATGTTTCCACCATACTAGCTATTTCAAACTAAGAGAGTTTAATATATTTGAAAGGGAAGCGTTTTCCCAGTTGTATCATATAGGTGTGATGCTGAATCATCAGAAAGGATGAATATAGAAAAAATGCCTTTGAATCATGGTGGAACAAATTGTTGTACATACATTAGCTCAACTAAGAACAAATGATTCAATTTTAGATGAATTAATGGAAACAGTAATCATGAAGCTAAAGTTTATATATTTTAGACGCATAGCATGAAAGCAATTGAAAAAGACATCAACAGGAGAGAAGACAGCTAAATACTATCACTGCCAATGCAAGCAGGAGCTTATAAAAACTCAAAGAAGCAGTTATTTGCAAAATGATGTTCATTGGGTCATAAAGAGGCAGACATGATTAAATGATTTAGCAACAACAGTGCATCATCATTTAATACCTTTGGGGCTTTTTGAGCATGGACTTAACCAGTAATCTATGGGTTCTCAGATATCAGAACAATACTTTCATATTCTGTCTTTCTGATTTATGTATCTATGTCTTTCTGTCTCTTGATTTCACCTCTATGTGAATCATTTCCCAATCTTAAGGGACAGGATTGAGAAATCATTCATATGGAGGAGAGACCAAGAGAAGAGTTGTTAGGCTTTTCCAGTCCCAATGTTGGCACCTCAGATAGCACCAAATTCTTAGTAAACCCCATCAGCATTTATACTTGCTTCAGATCCATGGCTTCAGCCTTATCTGTAGCAGTATAATTTCCCCCCCATTCCTATGTGGACTGAAACACAGAATGTGTAGATGTCTAGCAACTCAAAAAGCAGAACCCTGCCAGTAGCAGGAAGGACAGAAATTCTGACTTATCCACAGATATGTCTTCATGCAATATCAGATTTCGTAGAAAATAATTTTTTTGTTTTTAATCAGTTCAGCATGTATAAGTAATTCATTAGAGAAAGTAGGTGTGGTGGTACAAGTGCAAATAGGCTCTTGTGAACCTGTTATGTCCAATGGCAAGTTTTGTTCTACTGTGGAGCAAATATCAATTTCCTAATCCAGATTAGTATCATAGAGCAAAGAGGGAGTCTCTTTTAACATACCCAGATCTGGATCAATTTGATACTTCTTCATGTTAATGCAAGCAAAGAAGAGGAAATAATTTTATTCATCTCATATCTAGTTTCACCCTGAAAGTCCCTATGAATGGTGTAATAGAATATGAAAATATAATACGGGATGAGCTGTTAAATAAAATGGAAAGCTGGCTGTGAATTATTCAAGGGAACTTAAAATCATTAGAAATACTTTATGCATGATGTTTTCAAGGAAATAAATATTTACAATGCAAAAAGAAAAAGGAAAAAAAAGGTGGGGGGGAGGAGAAAAGCAAGCAAGCAAACAAGAAACTCCCCCCAAATGTATCCTTGGAATGGTTTTCCAAATGTAAATTTGCTTCAAGCAAACAACCAAGACTGTTGTCCAATGAAAATATTTGAAATAATTTATATAGGAGGAACATTTATTAAAAATTTTAATTAAAATTATCAAGCTGCATAATTATGTTCCAAATTTTATAATAAAAGAAGACAAAATAGATACCATGCACCAAGTGGGAATACTATAGCAGAACTAAAACTCAGCTGGAATTCCTATTGACAGCTAAGGGGAAAGATGTGTTTGCAGCCTGAAGCTTCAGTTCAATAATATTCTGAAGCTTGAAATTCTCAAAGGGTAACGATAGAATATTGTTTCAACAAAAATATTTCATTAATGCTCAAACTCCAAAATCAATAGAGGAAATGCATTGAACCAAAAAGCATATACCATAAGTCAGTATTATCATTAAGGATTAATTTTATTTTTCAATTATTATTACAAAAAAATCCCAAAAGCTACCCTGAGACAAATGCCTTTTGTTTCTTGCCTGGTTGAAATACAATTGAAAAGAATAAGAGATTACGTCTCAGAAAAGGTCTGACAAACTATGGATAGCTCCTCCTTCCCTTCCTTTCCATTTGATTCATGAAAGGGACCTGATAATTGTGAAGCAATTAAAACCAGTGGTGAAATGTAAAATTTGTTACTACCGGTTCTGTGGGCATGGCTTGGTGGTGGTGGTGGTAATGTGACTGGATGGACGTGGCCAACTTTTTTTTTACTTTTAAAACCATTTTTTCTATAAAAAATGCTTTTAAAAACCTTTGACCATCAGACAACCTAGCTGGGATTGTCAGAGCCTTTTTTTTTTGTTTTAAAAGCCTCTGACGATCCCAGCAGAATTGCCTAATCATCAGAGGCTTTTTTTTTCTTTTAAAAACATTTTTTCTACAACCTCTTCAGCTGAAGAGGTTGTAAAAAAAATGCTTTTAAAAGCCTCTGACGATCAGGCAACTCAGCTGGGATCATCAGAGGCTTTTTTTTTTACTTTTAAAAGCATTTTTTCGGCTGAAGAGGTTGTAGAAAAAATGCTTTTAAAAATTAAAAAAAAGCCTCTGACGGTTGTGCGGCTCAGCTGGGCGGGGGGGGGGGGCAGGGATTTTTGCTACTGGTTCTCTGAACCACCCGCCGCCATCGCTACCGGATCAGGCGATCCGGTTCAAACCGGGAGCATTTCACCCCTGGTTAAAAGCTATTATAGAGTTTTTAATAGGTAAAAGGTGTTTGCCATGATAAATAATTTGGAAATGGACAGGAAGAACACAAACCGGGGCAGGCAACAACCTGCCTAGAATTCTGCATTTTGATCGACTTTAATGATATCTATTCAATCTCACTGAAGTTTATTTTAGGGGCTTGGCAACCATCCTCTCTCACCCCAAAATCAGTGACTCAAATGTAATTAAACATTTGCAGTTACATGGCAGGGAATGGTAAATGCCATTGTCCATATTATAATCAATTGCACAATATAAGAAGTCTCACTTTTTGGGACTGAAATGTTTAAGTTATTAAATGAGATAAGGAGGAGGAGGAGACAAATCTAACATATTTAAACAATCTTTTGATATTTGAGGTGAATGGCATACAATCAAATTATCTCTTGGTATTCAGTACTTGCAATTAATAGTTTTCAGACAAACACAGAAATTCAAAACAGTTGTCAGTTTAAATATAGAGACCTGGAGCCTGAATTATCAATATTCTTGATATTTCTTGATAATATCAAGAATATTATCAATATTCTTGATCAGTATTCTTGATATACTCTTGAGTTTTATATATAATTTATATTTAGAATTTTAATTATAATAGTAAAATCTAATACAAAGTAAACTTAAAGAGAAAGAGAAGCAAAAACTGTAGGGAAAAAGAAAAAAAGAAAGAAGAAGAATGTAAGATTATATAAGAATATAATAAAGAAATATATAGAGTACTGACTTCCAACCTTCATCACAACAGATATAAACAAATTTAATGATCTTCATTTCCTCTAAGGTTAAAAAATTAATCATTTCATCCCATATCCAATCTCTTATCTATAAACAAATCCATAATACATGATCTTTTTACTCGTGGTACCAGCAGAAAGTCAACAAAGGGTTTCCAGGAATTAACCCCCATATATGTGTTGCCATATCTTGTTTCAACCTTGATCAAAAAATCAACTTTATATTCCTGTCCCTTCTAACAGTCTTCATTTTTCATCATTCATATGTTGTTGTAGGATTTGATTTCTCTTGAGTTCTTCATTGTACAAAGTTCTTAAAGTCTTTAACAAGGGTCATTTGTAAATACAATAAAGAAAAAAAAATGTCCATTCTCTTGGTTTATCATTTGTATTTTCTTTTCCATTTTAAAGCATCACCCAGTTTCCTTAGTAGATCCAGTGAAATATTTTTTTTAAACCATTCTCTTGGTCTGTCAATTGTAAATCCATTTTCTTTACCATTTCTATCTTGTCAGAAATAATTTGTTATACATCTGTATTCAATAACATCTTTTGAACATAGTCTATTCATAGATATAGATATCAATCAATCAATTGTATTTATGGTCAAAAAGTCTAAAAGCAAGTTACAAACATAATAAAGTCCAGCTCAAGGTTAAACACTATTTAGTTTTCGTTAAAAATATACTTATATATGCATACATATATAGATATACATGTTCCAGGAACTTCCAAATGAATCTTTTGTAGATATGTGGTTTAAACAGCTGACTCAAAAATAGAAGCAGATATCATTACTGACACTGTTCATACTTGGCTACCATTTTCTGACGCCATTCTTCAAAAGTCTCCTTCAATATTTTCATTGCTGTATCTTTCTATAAGCTTCTAGTTTTTCCTATACCTAAACACTTTAGTCCCCTCTAGTGTCCAGTTTTTAAAATCATTAATTTATCTTATGTCTTCCAAACTTTATTTTTATTTAATTTATTTAAATAATTTATTTACCATGAGGAGCTGTTTGTTCTTTAAAATTAATTTCAAAATTTTATTGTAAAATTTTCAATATTCCAAATTTATCTGTACCTTTAGTCCATTTATTTTCTAAGATGAAAATCTTTTCTAGTTTTTGCTATTTAAGTAAGCATATTGTTTTTTTCCCCTTCATTCAGGATGGAAGGCAAATTCACCTAGCATTTTCAAACTTATCATTAATAGTTTGTCTCTAATAGCTTAGATATAGTTAATAAGTAATTTCCAAAAGTGATTAGCAAGTGAGTTTATCAAACCTAGTATCTTTTAAAAGACACTGATTGTGGTTGCAAGCAAGTTGGTTATTCCCATCACTTCCCAGTGCTCAAATCCATGGGAGACACTTATTTTGCAGTCTCCTCACGAGGAGCAATCATCTGGAGCATTTCACATCTTTTCCATGACTGGAGAAGTGGCAAAAAGCTGGCCTACTTGCCACATCTTTGTTCTCTGATGCAGTTGTTAGTTCATTTCTCCCACTTTCATGGACACATCATCAGTCCACCATTTCTCCCATGGAAGCCCTTCCTCAACAAATGATTTAAGAGCTGAGAGAGATCCCCAAACCCCAAAGATGCAGGCAGAAACTAGTATTGAAAGAAGGTAGTGAAAAATACTCTGCTATAAAATTGGAACAATAAAATGAAGAAACAAATGAAGAAACAATAAATGAAGAAAATTATTAAAAAGCCATATTATGAAGATGCAAGGTTGTATAAGAAAGAGTTCAGTATCTGATTCCATCCCCCCCCAATGATAAAGTTGACAGAATTTTCACACTCCATTCACTGTTTGCTGAAAATATTTGCATTGAAGCATTGATATGCTACTGCGTAATCTGTATCATTGCACTCTCCAAGGTACTGAAAGTGTTCTCTTCTGCCAGAGGTGCTGACCTGCTCTGTTATAGGTTAACTTCCTGGAGGTTCTCAGCCATGCCCACACATAGGCAGCAAGGAAGAAATGAGTGATACTAAAATGTGCAACAACCATAGCTACTGCTGTCCCTCCTAATAATAACATATTATTATTAAAACAGAAAATTCATATAGAATCCTGGGAATAAGGTAGGAAAAACACATTTTTTAAGGAGAAAGAAATTGTTTCAAATGCTTTCAAGTTAGATTTATACACAGATCTACTTTTAAATGATTTTTTAAAACTTAGTTCTGGAGGGTTTAAACAATTTGAATCAATTTTGCTTCAGAAGAACTGATGGACCGAGGCAGTCATATGATGGATCCTACTTGATAAACAGTGTCCATGAAAGAGAACTAAAACAAGATGGAGTGATGACATCAGCAAGTATTGTGGGCATAATTTGCAAAAGAAATCTCAGAACCATATTGGCTGGAAACATGTGGAAGAGATCTTCATCCTGCAGTAGATAGACAAGGTTAAAATGATGATTAACAGATTAACATAGTTGTAAGGGACCTTGTAGGTTATCTAGTCCAACCCCCTGCCCAAGCAGGAGACCCTACACCTTTTCTGACAGATGACAGTCCAATCTCTTCTTGAAAGCTTCCAGTGATGAAGCTCCTTCTACTTCCAAAGGCAAGCTGTTCCATTGGTTGATTGCTCTCACTATCATAAAATTTCTCCTTATTTCCAGGTTGAATCTCTCCTTGTTCAGTTTCCATCCATTATTCCTTGTCTGGCCTTCAGGTGCTTTGAAAAATAGCTTGATCTCCTCCTTTCTGTGGAAGCCCCTCAAATATTGGGATGATGATGATGATAATGATATACTGTTATAAATGAAATGAGTCCGAGCACATTACTGTAGTGAGCTCCTAAGTCCTGATCCTTGTGCACATGCTATTTTCTGGTCTTTGCACATTCAGCAATAGTGCTCCATGATTAGGTTTAGTTGCACATACTTGCATGGTTGCTTGCCAATGGGAGGCTTGCATGCTGATTGTCACTCCTGAGATACCCCTTCCAGTTTAGGGAAAATATTTATTAGTTGCATTTGGATTCAGATTTAATTTGTGGTGAGATTGGCGGCTGCATTAAAAATATTATTCTGCTTCCACCATTAGTAGCAACATTTTTTTTAATTTAATTTTTTAACTAACTTTTTTTTCTCTGCAGAAGAAGGGTCCTCTCCCCCCCCAAAAAAAAAGGTTCTGCAGAGGACCTTTTTCTTAAACCTTCTCTTTTAACTTTTTTTTGTTACTTCCCACCACTGTAAGCAAATCCCTACATATTTGTTTCCTGGAAATAGTCCCTATTTCAACCTTATTCATCATACCCCCAAATTAGAAGCAAAAACCCATCTTGTCAGAAAAAATGTGAACCCTAAATCTTCATTTACTCCATTTAGGGTTTTTTTTGTTTTTTTTAAAGAGAGTATTCCCTAATAGAAACTTTTCACTAGCCTCCTCAAGAGGTAATTCAGTATTATGCCACCTCATTATTCATGTTGCATTATGTCCCTTATTATGTCTATTCCCCGCACTGTAAATATCCCATCAGTCTTTTGGTTTTCCATATTCCTCCCTTTTTGTTAAAAGCTGGGAAGCTGAGATATATATATATATATATATATATATATATATATATATATATATATATCCTTTTTCATAGGCTTTATGTGCAATTTCTTTCTAGCCAGGTTCTACCTACGTAAACTAAGATGTTCCTCAGCCCTGGTTCTGTGAAATCTCATTCAGAACTTCTGGGCTTTTTACTTTCTAGCAGACTGCAACTCTGTGTTGCTCTGTGGGAGACTCAGATAGATCCATTTCTGTCTTATTAGACTTTGTCAGTGAGCCACACCCTATTTCAAGTATCCTCCCTGTAAAAGGTACATATATATGTCTTCTTCCCAAACAGCCATGATAAGGAAGCAGGAAGGTAAACTGCTGTCCTCCAATCAGAACACAGAGTTACAGGCTAACCAGCATACATCAGCAGCAGGAAATATAGAAAGGCGACAACTTCAAGCTCACAGCACACCCATAGCTTCTAAACTAGACAAGAACCTGAAGATGACAGGGTTGTGGGCCTATCAAAACGTTGCTAGAAAGAAAAACTTTTAAGGTACCGGTAGGATTTTAGCTAAGGTTTTAAAGGACCTTGCAGAGTGCTCTGTAAGGATTTTTAGAAGATTTTAAGCTAGGATTTTAACCAGAATTTTAAAACATTTTTAACTAACTTATTTACTATGACGTGGGAAAACACCCGAGATTTTAATTTTTTGCATATATATATATATATATATATATATATATATATATATATATTCTCACAACCCAGTAATTAAACCAATATTTTAAAAAGGCTGTTTTCAAGTAGCTGAAGCCAGAACATACACTGTAATGAAAAAAAAAATCTAATGTTGGATCCTGCATTTTTGCTTTTTTATTTTGTCCAAAATAAGAATAATTTGGCATAGCCAAAGCTATTTTTGCAAGTAACATGTGCTACAGTGCTATAGTTACATTTGAAATCTCTGCCTGCAACCATAACCAGTAGCTCAAATGCTCCAAGCTGAGCTTAATAAATAGATACGTAGATTGTTAAATTGAAGCCAGAAGCATTTTAAAATTGTGCCAAAATGCAACATTATAGAGAAAATAGGAAACGTTATGGTTTGTGACCTCAGCAGGCAATCACTTAATGCTTTCTGTGTCTTTTCTCCCCATCAATTTATTGTTGCGTTTAGCTTTTACACAGTGCATGTGAGATTCAACTGTATGTTTGAACTCTGTCAAATATAAAACTTACAGAATATGTTTTAAGGGAATAAGCCTGAATGGAAGCTTATGCTTTGCCAATGTTAATCTGCATTAAGCAAGATTTGATTGACAGAAACATGTTTTCCTATGGAGTAGTGCCACTAGCATTTGTGTACAAAGAGCCAGACTGTCTAACGGAAGTGGTCCAGGCAGGCTGACATGACAAACCATCAAGCTGAAACTTTCATTATTCATAACATGATTATGAATTATGAATTACATTTCATGAAGTAGACTTGGGAACATTTGAAATTGCACCATATGGGAGACAAAAAGAAATATTTTGATTACTGACATTTCTTGAGGGAAAGCAGCCATAGTTTTATTGAAGACAGTGTAGTACAGCCATTATTGTACTAATATGGCATCTTATAGAGGTGTTACACTTGCAACAGAATCCCACTGCCTAGGAATGCTGGGAATAACAGCCCTGTATTATCTGAAGGTGCTAAGAATAGTGCAGTGGCCTAGAGGTGGAGCTCTTGCCTCACAGTCAGGAGGCTGTGAGTTCGATCCTAGGTAAAGGCAGATCTTCCTCTCTCTGGGCACACTGGAAATATATCTGCTGAAAGAAACTCCACATTGGTGACAGGAAGGGCATGCAGCCTGTAAACACTCAGCTCCACTCAGTTGCCCAGACTCCACCCCGCAAGGGATTATGGGGTCATTAAAAGTGGATGATTATCTGAAGGTGCTAAATTGAAATACAGAATTTTTACATTCTTATTATATGCTAGTTCTGTCCCTCATTCATGCTTCCAAATCCAGCTTCACCGTTCAGCATGCATTGAATCTGAAGGCTTATTCTACAAAATCTGTTATATACATGTAATTTCCCTATGTGTGAAATTGAATTGTATAGGGTCATTCATTGTGTAAAGAATCTACATAAAGACCACAGTTCTCATGGAGGATGATAGTGAGGGGCAGTTATAAAGACATGATACAGAAGGAGGACAACTTTTTTTCTCATAAGATTCCTATTGGGTAGGAATCTGAACACTTTGGCTACTGTTTTGCCTATAAATACACAAGTTATGATCAAAATATATGCCACATAAATCTTTAAACCCTTAAAAAGCTGGGTTTTTTTTTTCCTGGGGGAAGGACATGATACCGAAGGAACATTTCTTTCAATATTTATTTGGACACAAAGGTTATTAGTTATCTATTGCATGGGCTGTGAGGGGGAAGGAAGACAAAAAGTGTAACATTTTCTTACAAAATGAATGAGGTTTCAGCATCTCTTGCATTATTGAACAGTAAATACATAAAATAGATATGAAAGGATAAATCATCCGGGAGGGAAGGAATGATGGAGGAGAGGGAGTGTGGGAGTGAAGGAGGAGGGAGTGAGGGAGAAAAATCATAATAAAATAATAAAAATGAAACAGACAAATATTTTTTTTGTTGACTCATTTGCTATTCCTCCATCTCTGGATATTTGCAAGAGGAATAGAGGGGAGGAGGAATACTTTAGATATATTGAGCCCAAGTTCTTTGATAGCATTATGAATCCATAAATGGATCTTTATAAAATCAAAATGATATAAACTTGGTTAACTAATGATGATAACACAATGTTCAAGATAATAAGCCATCATATTTCACCTTAACCAAACTTTTTACCAAGTCTTGGTTTCCGTACATTGCAACAAAATAAAAGGTAAAATTCCTTCTAATTATTTAAGAATGACAATATAAATAACATGCCAAAGTATTTTTGAAGAGTTTTGGGTTGAGCTATATATCAAAAGTCAACAAAAACCAATGCCTGTCAAGATCATGAATCTTTTCAGAACATCACCAGTATGTCCCCCCCCCAAAAAAAAGATTATAAAAAGTATTTTTTAAAATTATGGAAAGGTTTGCATATAGAATTTGCTACATAGTTGCAATTATCACAGGTTTGAGTTTCCTTTTGAAAGTGTAAGCCAAAAAGCCAAAAAGCCAGAAAGTGTGCTTTTACTGAAAAAAAAATCTTATTAAAGATTGCTAATATTATCTGTTTCCAGTTAAAATAGCTGTATAACTAGTTCTCTCTCTTTATGTTTATAAATTAAATAATGCTAAACAGAATATATTCCTTCCATGAACTGTTGACTTATCCTCAGTCAGTACAAAAAATTCAAAAAAATAAACAAATAAATAATAAAACATTTATTCCTTTCTGATCAGCTAAAATGATTGAATTCAACTCCCACTGCCCTTCCTGTCTCTTCAGTTTTCAGTAACAGTCTGTATTGGGATTTAAATGACATAACTATAAAAATGGTTCATAGCATGAATGAAAATTAATATATACTTGGCAGAAAATAGCATGCTTCATGCATTGTTCTTAGTGCGAATAGAGTGAAGGATGTGCATAAAGCCTAAATATTATATACTTTCACCAGATGTCACGGAAAATCTGCACAAATGAGCAGCATCAACAGAGGATTTTGCATAGTGCCTGATTAATATTCATAGTCTCTGAATTTTGTTGGAGAATATATAGAACTTCTGCTTACTGTAAATGTATCACACATAACCTGTCAGTGTACAGTGTTATTTTCCACAAAATTAATATACTTGAGTATTACATATATATCTCCTGTGCTGCAGGATTACATGAGCAGTGGGAAATTTTACTGTTTCTGTATCCTTCTCCCAATATATATATATATTTTTAAATGTAAAGCAATCAGAAGCTTTTAAGTGCTAATGGCATGTCTACATTTGGGTGAATTTATTTAAGCAACTAGTTGAAGAAGACGGTTAACTTCTCTCCACAAGTATCAATTTCAATCTCAACTGAGCCACCACATTTTCTTTAGAGAAAAAAAAGATAGTAAAAAAGATGAATGAAACATTTTTGTGTCATTTTTGTTCTTGAGAAGGCAAAATGAGATGTAGCAGAGGTGGTATTCAGCAGGTTATGACCAGTTCTGGAGAACTGGTAGCGGAAATTTTGAGTAGTTCAGAGAACCAGTAAATACCACCTCTGACTGGACCTGCCAGTGGTGGGTTGCTCCTGGTTCAGTCCGGTTCTTGCGAACCGGTAGTAATGGTGGTGGGAGACTCCACCCACCCAGATGTCATCATGAATGATCTGTGCATGCGCAGAACCATGCACAAGTGCTCCCGTTGTGAACCAGTAGCGGAGGTAAGTAGAACCCCTTAGTAGAATAGATGACCTGCCCCCATCTATTCTCTGCCTTCAAGTCCCAGCTGATTGGGACAAAATGGGAATTTTGCAGTAACTTTCCCCTAGAGTGGGGAGGGAATGGAGATTTTACAGTATCCTTCCTCTGGAGTGGAGAGGGAATGGAGATTTTACAGATCTTTCCCCTGATACGCCCACCAAGCCATGCCCACCAAGCCATGCCCACAGGATCGGTAGTAAACATTTTTGAATCTCATCACTGAGATGTAGGGGTATGTGTGTTTGCGTTCCTGAGAAGTCACAGTGAGATGTCCTTGTGCAGCTTGGCAATGGTTGTAGTTGTAGCAAGGAACTTAAAAGAATATAGGCTGGTTTGTGAGATGCACATTTTGAAAGCATTCAGACCAAGGGCCACCAAACCTGAATCTCATTTTTCAGGAAAAGGGATTTCCTTGGTAAAGTTTTGCTTGAGTGCACTTTTTGAGATAACTTTTGTGTTTTGTCCTCAAAGCCTCCAATTCAGAGATAGAACATTCAATGTAATGCTGTTCCCCTGCCAAATGTAACAACTGTTCCTCCATTCACTTAGCCTTACAAGTCTCCTGGGCATCTCTGTAAAATGGACTGAACCCATCTCTTCATTTCATAGAATTTAATGCTATCTGGACAAAAGAGTATAAAATCATTTGTAAATAATTAGGTCATTCCTTGGAACTGGAATACAAGGGGGGCGGGGAGTGAAACCCATGTTTTACCTTCTTTGCATAATTCTCAGTTAGGAATCTGGATGTAGCATGCTACCTAAGGATAAAAAAGAAAAAGGGAATTTATATGATTGAGTACCCTCTCCAAAGTTCAGCAAATGGGCAGATATATTTCAAGCAATTGCCAGGCTTTCTCCTAAAGCCTAAATATGGCTATAAGCATCTGACTAGGCAGTGATTATATATTTAAGGATCACAATGTCAATAAAGAAAAGCAGCTTCACAATAACATTTCCTTTCTTCTTATATTTCCCTGCTTTCTTTACTGATTGCAAATTCGGTTACAGCAGGTTTTCTTACCACCATAATAGTTATTATCACTTACCTTCTACAAAATATTGTGCAATTTGGAAAAGTGATAAAACAATATACTGTGG
Source organism: Ptyas mucosa (assembly GCA_012654045.1). Taxonomy (NCBI): domain Eukaryota; kingdom Metazoa; phylum Chordata; class Lepidosauria; order Squamata; family Colubridae; genus Ptyas; species Ptyas mucosa. The sequence goes on along the minus strand of WNWU01000018.1, from coordinate 16,691,244 downwards.
ATGGATTAAAAAGCAAAGCAAAGCAAAGCAGAGCAGAGCAGAGCAGAGCAGAGCAGAGCAGAGCAGAGCAGAGCAAACTCATCGGAAAAGTAGATAGCTCAGAAAAAGAAAAAGAAATCCTGTTGGGTTTTCAACCGTAGACTCTTAGTGTTGAGAACAACTGTTATAACCACTATGCCAGTAAAGAAAACCTGTTACATCAAGCTCTTCAGCCACTGTTACTCAAGAAGAGCAGGGGAATCCGACATCTAGCAAGCAGACAGTCCAAGAGTAGCAGTTGGCCCAGAAGAATGCTATTTACAATAGGCAAAAGAGCTAGCAGAGCTTGAGCCAATAGAAAATGTTTCCTGAGATCACATTCCCAGTGGGAGGGCAGCTGAATACATGGCAAAGCCACTGGATCCTCCATGCAGGGGTGGGATACTACTGGTTCACACTGGTTAGCTAGAACTGGTTAATTTTCTAAGCAGTTTGGAGAACCGGTTGTTAGAAGAAATCTCCTTTTGTTTTTTCCCACTTTACACAGTTAATCTTGTAAGGAATTACATCATTCTGGTGGTGTTTCTAGCCTAATCTTTATTGCCCTGCTTACAGAAAGTGCCTCTCCCTTAACCCTTATTACATTCTTGGCAGTACACCTAGACTTACTGTCGCTTGAGTTTCTCTGGAGTTTTTTTTCCCTTGCTGGCACTTTTTTTTTCTTTGCTTGACTTTCTTAAAGGGGAGGGGTTGTTTTAAGCTTTTTACACTGCTGTTGGGAGAAAATACTCCCCTGTTGGAGTTCTTCCAGCTGGGATGCAACGATCAGCACTTTGAAGAAATAATTGAATAATGAAGCAGAGCTGCCGGAAAGAAGCTTTTAATGACAAGGAACCAAGATGAGTGGCATTTAGCAAGGCTTCTTGGCTAGCTAGAAAGATTGACATTCAAACGTGAGTTTACATACCCTTTCTGAGTTTGGTCTAAAACTGGTTTTGGGTGAAGTTTACTTCTGTGCTTGGTGATGTTTAATCCTGTGTTTATTGATGGGATAATTTTCCCTATTCAGCTTTGTTTGGAAGGAAAAATGTTAATCTCTGTTCCTGAAAAGAAGCAGCTTCAGAAATCTGGCTAATTCCTGTGCCTATTTGTTCTGGTAATTGGTTTAACAAGCAATAGCTACTGTGTTTGCTCCTATGCTTCATTGTAGTGTTAATTGCTTTCTTTGTAATTAGGCTTATCTCAAGTGCTTTTTCTATCCGGGAGGGGGGTCTTCCTTCACTGCTTTAGTGGTTCTTGGCACTGTCCCTTTGGGGTGTACTTCCAAGAGGCAGGATGCAAGCTTGGCATTGATTTTTTTTTACAGCCTTTCTGGGGGGGCATGTGATCTTTCCTTAAATCTAGATGATTTCCTTAGGATATCTTATGAGGTGGATGAGATCAGCGGGTATCTTTAAGTGGTGCAAATGGATCTAAGGATTGCTTCTCCTGGGTGTGCTCTTTCTGGAGAGGGTTTCACTTTATGAGCAAGAGTTGGCTGTTGATAGTTATCATTGCATTTTAACTATTTTAATTCCTCAAAGTGCTCTGGCACCCTGCCTGATTTGTAACTCAGGTATTTCTAATCTAATGATTGGTATTTAGGACAGCTTTTTGCAAGAAAAGAAGCTTTTTGTATTTTTGTACAGGTAATCCTTGACTTAACAACAGTTCATTTAGTGACCATTCAAAGTTACAATGGCACTGAAAAAAGTGACTTATGACTGTTTTTCACACTTACGACCATTGCAGCATCCCATGGTCATGAGAGGCCAGGTGAGGCGAAATGCCCCTTGACATGATTGACATCAAATTGGCAACGCCCACCCAGTCACATGACCACCAAGCCACACCCACCAAGCCACGTCCAAAGAATGTAGTAAAAAAATTTGAATCCCACCACTGCCTCCATGCCTGTGATTGTTGGCCTGTATTGGTGATGAGCAAACATGACCGTGCAATTAAGTCCTTATTTAGTTGATAATCTATGGCAACCTTTGTGCAGACTTTGCTGAGGAGTATAAATATCTTAGTTGTTTTCAAAGGTTAGACAAGCAGTTTGAATATCCTTGAAGTTTAACTTCTCCTGATTTAAAACACTGTAATGAATCTGATTGCCTGCAAGCTACTTTTTTATGGGCAGGAATATCAAACAGATTGCCACCAAGTGACATGAGGGAATAATCTGTTTCTCATTATTCACGATCAGACAATGATCCATGCATCCATATGAATCATTTAATCATCTAAATGTACCAACAGCTCCTCCCCCACATTTTAAGGAATCAGTTTATCATTCATTTTTGCAGATGGAGTTAGTTTGCTCCCAATGAAATTAATGGAGAATTTAATTCTTTTTTTTCCTAGACAAAAACTACTCTATCCTGGCAGGGTGAGGAAGGGATTGAATGTACATATTGTGTGGTAGTGTTCAATCTGAAAGAAAATAAAAGATTTTAGGATTTGCTTTGTTTCTTCAACTTGGTGCTGGCTTTGGAAGTTGGGGAGACAGAAGCATGCAGTAGTGATAATCTTTGTTTTTGTGGGATATTGATTAAACTGCAATGATGATGATGATGTCTTACTATTGTTTAAAATCAGGAGGCTGAGTATTTTATCTACTTTTCATGGAGTAATAAGATTTAACAACATTTCAAAGGGTGGTATAGCTGGAAATTGGTTGTTGAATGGCCTCAAGGGAACAGTTAGTTGCCTCCTTGTCAGAAAAGATTTACTAAAGTATCTGTAAAATTATAAGAGAATGGGGTACCTCACTTCTATATGTCTTCCAAAATATTGTTTACCAGTGTCATTTTTTCTCCAGTGTTTTTTGACCAAACCATCAATCTAATAATTCCAAAGTACTGAAATAACTATTTATCTAATTTTATAACCTCGCGTGGAACACATTAATCCACATGATCATTTCAAATATCATATTATATTGGAGATGGAACTCTATCATGTGTGGAGCCAGCTACAATTGCTTTCATTATTTCTCCCAGCAAAAATCCTCACTATCTTCATTGGAACATGCATTATTTTGTTCACCAAGGACAATCTTACAGTCAAAATGATCTATCATAATTCCTGAATTCTCCTTGAATTTTTCAAATAGGCTTGTCCTGAAAAGCCGAAATGCAGATTTAAAGATTTCTATCCCAGTGTGAAAGTAAGGAATGAATTTCATTAAATCAACATTCTTCATGGGAGGGGTGGTAATGGCTATGTGGGAGTGAAAACAGTTTATTCCTAGCAACTATATGTGATTTTTAGTTTTTACTTATTTCAACACCAGCATAACTGTTACTTTTAAGTTTTAAAGGACTCTGGGATTCAAGGTTACTAGAGAGAAACTATTCATCATGTTTTATCACAAATAGAAAAGAGCACCCATGAGACTGAGAGGGTGAGTGTGTTATACAATTCCTGCATAAAAATAGAAGGGAACTCTATTTTGTAATGATTAGAAATAAAGATGGTAGCACAAAATAAATAAGACATCTCAGCTACAGCTATCTTGTCTACAGTTTCCAAATCATTACCTACATATAGTAAGTACCATTTTAACTCTTAAAGCTAATGACAGAACTAAGGCTGGAATTAGTTAAATAGTTTTAATCTCATTCATATTCTATCTTCTTTCTGTTCCATTGTGAGCCCCATGATAATTAGGATTCCTTCTGACAGCATAGTTCATTTCTTCTTAAGTGTTATTGGAATCAAGTGATGGTATTAAAGAGTTCAATATCAAATGACCTTTTATGTAGATATTATGCTGGTTCAATCATCCTTATTGCTGCCTGCACAAACCTTTGTGCTTTTTGTCAATCACAGTAACTTACTAAAACCTCCTACTGGGTTTCCAGAAAGGAGGAAAAAATGACTGCTTGTTTTCCTTTCCTCCATTCCAGTTTTTAGTTTTTTGAAACCAGAGCATAATTCTTTACCTTAACCTTCATTAGATACAGATCTCCAAATTCCCTTAAGTGCCAGGTCATAGCTCTCTCTCTCTCTTTTTTCCTCCCTTTTCTATCAGATTCTTCCCCTTTTGTGGGCTTTTTGCCCAATGCCTGAATCCCACTAATCCATCACTGTTTTATTTATATATCAGACTTATTAATTACCCATCTCTGTCACAGAAGAGCTCTTTTATGATAACCTATCTCACCTTGTTGATTTTGTAAAAGTCAAGCACATTTGGACCTTTTTAATACTTGGAAGGGAGGCTACCAGGGAATTCCAAGGCTCTGGACCTAATACGAAATGTTTTCTTCACTCCTTTCTGTTAAAAGATATGGCCTAAGGAGAGAAAAAATAGAAACAGATGGGCTATTATTTGTTTGATTGTTTATCATATTTATATAGCATATACATTTGTATAGTTTATATCTCACAAGAATTGGGCAATCCTATACCTATACTTGGGGTTCCATTATTTTCTATCCCTTCCCTACAGGGTTTTGGTTAAAGTCCTTCGAATCAGATTTGCAAGCCACTTACCAGAAACATTTTCCCAGTTGCAATAAGGTATAGCCCATCTCTTGTTAAGAGTTCTTTATGATGGAAACAGGGTTTGTCCTCAGAAAATCCAAAATGCTCATTTCTGTTGACTCTATCTATGTAGGCTGTTTGTTTTCAGGATTTTTCTCGCTTTGGGCCACATCTATTGATAGAAAGAGGTACAGAACACTCTGTGCCCCAGCTCCTTGCCTTTCTGTCCTATTTGCCAAAGTCTCTTTCAGTTTCTTCAGAAACTGTTTGTGTCATTTGTTCCCAGGTTGATCAGTAGGAAAGGATAGTTTTCAGTACTCTTAAAGAGACTAGGAAGGCTTTTTGTCACATTCTGAATGTTAACCCCAGGAAGGGAAAACACTGCTCTTGACAGGCTATTAGGCCAACATATTGCTGCTTGGCTTCTTTTCAGTAGTGAATCTCTGATCATTATAACCCATTGCTCTTCCTCTTCAGAACAGAGGTAGTAATCGTTTCCTTGGCAGAACCTGGATACCCATTTTCCCTCATGTGATAACTTCATAAAAACCACTTCTGAATTCAATCCAGAATATTTTGTTTACCATTAAAAAAAAACCTATACGGCAATAGTAGATAACCACACTAGAAGCTGGTGAATTCCATTTTATTTTACAGGACACAGCAGGTAAGAACAGGGGTCCCTATTTAGAACAATTGTTTTTTTGAAACTGTATTTAGGAGGGCCATTTCTTCCTGGAGCAAAGATCTAAACTTCAATCATGAATATAACTGTTGACAGAACCTCATTGTTATTTTAATACAGACTACTTGGGGCTCATAACGGATTAATTTTATTTCCATTAACTTGAAGTGCTGGAAATTTCTAAATAAAATTCCATCAAATGCAGTTGATTTTATTTTACAATGGGAACCCTGTGTTCCTTTGTCTTTAAGAATCTGTGCTTTTCAAAATACTACATTATTTTTCCTAGAGTTTGCAATAAAATGTAAATCTCATTTGTTACTTTATCTGAGCCCATTTCCTATTGAAAGGTCTGGGCTTTGACTGAGGTGGACTGATGCTATTCTCTCAGTGGAAGTTACAAACAGATCAATAAGAAAATGGATGTCTTAGGGTGATGGTGATGTGACAAATCAACCTTATTTTCAGAGTCTTGCTGGGACCCTTATTAAATTCATTTATGAAAGGGAAACCAGGGATAGTTCATAAAGATTATATATTTTCATAGATGCCACCTTCCCACAGGGAAACAGGTCAAAATTACATTTGTTATGGCTTTGTAAAAACTATGTCAGATAATGAATCAGGACAATTTTTTTTTAAAGGTCAGTGTAATTCTACTGCATCATGTAAGGTTTTGAGTAGTTTGTTCAGTATGGATTGATGAATGACTCTACTTTGAACTTTTCCATTTTCAAACTTTAAAAATCTTAGGTTGTATACCATGGATGGAGAACTTTACAAATGTTGGCCAATTCTTCTCTAAAATAATAGTACTTATGCACCGCCAACATGGAGAGAACCTGCCTGCTATGTAGCTATTAAAGAAGAAAACTCTGCAAGAAAAATAATTTAAATTCTATTTCAGCACTGCCATATAGTAGAACACAGAGCGAGTCAAAACAGATTTACCCCCACTCTTAAGTCTAAAGAAAGAAATGGAGAAAGTAGATGTGCCATTCCCATTTTTTAAAATCTCAAGTTAATCTTTTACCATTTTGTAAGTTCTTTTTAAAAGCCAGCCTGAAGTAAATTGTATCCTCTTTGAAAATAACAGGGTGGGGTTGGGGGTTCTGGTCCCTGCTTTAGATCCTCACATTCCCCTTCCAGCCCTGGCTGTGAATGAGAGGGCAGCAGCTGTTTCAGACAGTGGAGTTTAGATCATGAAAGGAAAACAAATTGTTATTTACTGATTGATTATTATTGTAATGTTTAACACCAGGGAGAGTCTTTGTAAGATTTTCTGCCTGAGGTGCTAAAATAATCTGAGTGGCCTGGGTACTATAGAATTTGTCTTGAGTGAGTAGAAAATGCCATTTATTGTTTCATGTCAGGCAACAAAAAACAAAACAAAGCAACAGTGTCCCCCCATTTAGACTTGAAAAAACAGGCTCCCACAATCTTCGCTTTTTTTGAACTATAAAGCATCTGCATCTAATGCAAACACTGACATGTTAAAATGAAAGAGTGAAGAACAGTAATGAGTTAGAATCACCTTTTTTTTTCTTTTCCCCAAAGAATTAGTCAGGCAGCATGCTTATATTAAGCTTTGGACTGTGGCTGCCTTGATTGCTTGGAGGGATTTTATTCGTTCCTAAGCTTCTTTTAAAAAAAAAAAGTTCAGAATTTTGCAAAGATAATTCTGTGATGAGGTATTTATTTCTCTGATTTGTTCAATGATCTCATACTGAGGAAAAGAATATACCTTTCTTCTCAGTAAAATGGTTTCATATTCTTGTATGCTGTCCAGAGTCACTTTTTGTGAGATGGGTGGCTATATAACTTTGAGATATGTATGTATGTATGTATACATGTATACATGTATACATGTATGTATGTATATTTACAGGATATTAGCGGAACTGTCTTTCCATTATTATTATTATTATTATTATTATTATTATTATTATTATTATTATTATTTATTAAATTTATATACCGTCCTACTCCCAAAGGACTCAGGGCAGTGTACAGCCAAGATAAAAAACATATAGTACAAACATTAAAAACATTTAAAATATATTAAATACCATGGCCCAAAAACAATTTAAAACACCACAATTTATAAAACCCAATTTAAAATTTAAAACAATTTAAAAAGAGGTTCGGCCAGGCCAGCCTGCTGGAAAAGGAATGTTTTAAGGGCACGGCAGAAAGCGTGCAGATCTGGGATCTTCTGTATCTCCGGGGGGAGCTCGTTCCAGATGGTAGGTGCTCCCACAGAGAAGGCCCTTCCCCTGGGTGCCGCCAGTCGACACTGTTTGGCTGATGGCACCCTGAGAAGCCCCTCTCTATGGGAGCGTACTGGTCTGTGAGAGGCAATGGGGTTAGTCTGCTAGAAGGGACTTACTAGGGATCCCATCAATCAAGGAATTTTGGCTGGTGGAATCCAGGAGAAGAGCTTTCTGTGCCACCACTCCTGCCATTTAGAACAGGAGTCACCAACCTTGGCAACTTTAAGCCTGGCGGAATTCAACTCCCAGAATTCCCCCGCCAGGCTTAAAGTTGCCAAGGTTGGAGACCTCTGATTTACAGTATGTGTAATAATGAGTTAAGGCAGTATACATTAGGATTTTAATAGACTACATTGCATTTCTGCTGAAGATGTTTCTTTTAATCCTTTTTCTTGACTTTTCTCCCACTATTCTTCAAGTGTAGAAGTTGGTCAAGCAGGTTCCAAAAAACCAAAGAAAACAGTCCTGCTTTTATTGTAAGCAGTGTGACATCTTTTTTTTAAAGATAGAGTTTGAAGAGACCTTGGAGGTCATCTAGTCCAACCCCCTGTTCACGCAGGAGACCTGTACTAGGGATTCAAACCGCTGAACTGACAACCTTTCTGATCAACAAGCTCAGAGGCCCAGAGTCAGGCATGAATGAATTGGAGTTGGGCAAAAAGGCTGTAACAGCAAGGTAGCTTGGTACCATGTGTTGTTAGTCCAGACTTGCTCAGCTAGCTATGAAAAACTTTTGTGGTCCTTTCAGAATCTCAATCCAGGTCAAGCTGCTAGTCAAATAGAGTTTATCAAATAAATAAAGATTTATTTATTTATTTTATGCATTGATTAATCATATTTATATACTATATGTGTTCATCATATTCACAGAATACATATGTTTCTGATTTAAGAATAAACTTGCATTTAAATATAAATTTTCATACATATTTTTTTCCTTTTTAAATATGACAGACTTGTACAGAATCATGATGGAATGAATTTATGAGTAAACACATAGTCAGAAATAAATTATTTTCTAAATGTAATGGTGCTTACAACCATTGTACTGAATCTGGAATATTTGGGTAGCATGACTAAGTTTGTACTGGAATTTGCAAAATTCCTTAAGCTTCTATGCTGTGATGTCAGAGCCCTGGGACTACAAAAAATGAAAAAGAAGTAGCTGTCTTTGAAATTCTTTTATGTACATGCTTAACACTGGTTAGATAAGGCCACTAGTAGCTTATGGTTGATCTCCTTCACCTGAGTTACTCTTTTTTAGTATTTATGGAAGACTTTTCAGACAAATGCCTCCTATATGTGAGTCCCCTCCCAGAAGTTCTTTTCTTTGTTCTCAGATTCAGAAACATATCAAACCTGGGACTCACTGAATGTAGCATTGTAAACTATCCCATTTAGACATTAGGAAAGGGTGGTCTAGAGAATTTCCCTTCCTCGTGTTTGTGTCTCTAAATGCTCATTATAGATACTTGTAATAGTTATGTTCCCATATAACCTTTATATTAGGACCAGCAGAATTTTATATTTAGTAGATGTCCCCTTCAGGCTCTACTAACTATAAATAAGGGAACAATAGATTACAAGCTAGTAGGATCTACTGCTTTTGCTAACAAAGTGGGAAGGGAAGGCTTGCAAAATTTATTTTCATTGGTATGACAGTTGCTGAAGTTGACTAATGCATCAACAAAAGTTTGGTGTAAAAGATGTAAATTTGCCATTACGTCTCTCTGAGTTCATGGATTCGTTTCTGAATATCAAAATTGCTTGCAGTGTTTTCACCCGAAACTGCACTCTTACCCTGGATATTCATTTCAGTAGGATAATGTAGGATTGTCTGGGGAATCAGTTTGTTAATAATTGGGGAAGGGTCAGACATCCTTGCCAAACTACTGCAAATCACCCAGAATTATTCTTGCCATAAAACTCTCACAATAAAATAGAACAGAGTAAAAATTCAAATGACATATGGAGTGAAAAATCTGTGCTTGATGAGCACTTTGCTGTACCTGATCAGAAAAAATCTAAATGATCAGGCAATTATTTTTAGCATCTTATTCTGTCCTAAGCCTTTATCTGGTCTTTGTCAGTATGAATTCATTAACTCATGCCAACTAAATTTCATAAGATAACAAACCTAAATTGAAGCTTATAAACATTTAAAAAAAAAAACAACTATGTTTGGTTTCATAGGCAATTTTCCTCCAGAGATATTTTGTGAGCATCATTTACATGTACATTCTTTGTATGTATGTTTTGCAATTTTTTTCCTAGTGCATCCATTGTATATAGGAGTTTTCCAAAACATAATTTGGTATGCACATTTTTGAAATACATACATTTTATATATCCAATTTATCAGTTGAGAAATATTTCAAGACAAAAACTTACAGATTTCTTGAAGTGTATTCCCATTTGGACAGTAAATAATTCCATTTTGTTAGGTTACACAATTTATTTTTAATTGTGTCAAATTCAATTTATTTGGTATTATTGTTTGACTCTGAGGAGTTGCATTTATATTTGTAACAGCAAAGATAAAAATAAAATGTCCATTTAGCTCAACCTTGATTCCTGCCATCTGCTGTGTTACATACAAAGAGGTGAACCCTAAAACAAATAATGAGAGTGGATGGAGGGAAGTGGCATTATTTTTCCCCATTTTGAACTCTAGAGATGCAATCTTTGTCCACATACTGTCCTTGGACACTCCCCAATTACTTCCACAAGATTAGGTATGACCCATGTAGGGATGGTCTCGGGGTGAAATTCAGCAGGTTCTGGCAGGGTCTGGAGAACTGGTAGCGGAAATTTTGAGTAGTTTGAAAAACCGGCAAACGCCACCTTTGGCTGGCCCCAGAGTGGAGTGGGAATGGAGATTTTGTGATATCCTTCCCCTGGAGTGGGGTGGGAATGGAGATTTTGCAGTATCCTTCCCCTGCCACACGCACCAAGCCACACCCACGGAACCAGTCAGTGGTGGGTTCCTCCCGGTTTGGCCCGGTTCGGCCGAGCCGGTAGTGGTGACAATATGACATCACCGAACCGGTTCTGTTTGTTCGGGAGCTGGGCCCTCCCGCCCGCCCCTGTGTTATTCTTACCTTTTATTTGGCCTCACCCCCAATCTATTCGCTGCCTCCTGAGTCCCAGCTGATTGGCTAGAAGGAAAAAACTGTTTAAACTCTTGCTGCGGGGCTTCAAAGGGCCGCCCTACAACTGATCAGTGTTAAAAGGCAGTGTGGTGGTAGACCAGTGCGCTCAAAAAACAAATGGGTAGACCGGTGCCTCCAAAAACAAATGGGTAGACTGGTGCCGCCAGAAACAAATGGGTAGACTGGTACAGCTCTGCAAGCAGTTAAAACCCTGGTAAACCAGTACCTCTGCTAAATCCTAAAGAATTGTCACATGACCATCAAACCACGCCCACAAAATAAGCCACGCCCACAGAACCGGTAGTAAAATAATTTAGAACCCACCCCTGGAACTGGTAGTAAAAAAAATTGGATTTCATCACTGGATGGTCTTCTCCGTGGCCTATATAGATACTCTTCCTATTAGGGTGATGGTTGGTTTATATGCTAACCTTCCATATGAAGATCAAGTAAGTACTTGCTTGAACATAGAGGTTGAGTCTATTTCACACATCCTTTTAAAATATCCACTGTATTTTCATTGACAATCATAGATAATATATCTGCTCTTTAGTGTACTAAGTTCTAGTCATAGTGAGAAGGTTGAGGTATTCTTATTAAATGACCGATACTCAGGTGTTTTGAAAGCAGTAGTAAATTATTGATAGCTTATACCATTTGGTCTGTTCAATGAAATGTTAACATTATAGGAGTTCTTTTAATATATGTACATACTGACACTTATCCATTTATTAATGGCATGCTGTAATGTCAAACTCTGTGACTTGGATTGGAACAGTAAATAAATAAATAATGCACATGCATCTGCTCACGTGTAGCTTGCCAAATAAAAGAACAAGTGAAGTTAGAAACAATGTGTTGTAATCCATATGGTTAAGTTAGTATTACTTTTCACATTGGGTGTGAACATGAACAATTACAGTAACCATTTTTAGAAATCTCATGGGTCAGTTTAATTTTCCATTGGCTCAAAGGCCAGCTGTATATATTATCATACTATTCATTTTTGTGGGCGGTGAGGGATTTATACAGAGAGAGCAAAGAGAGATATAGTACTGAACTTACTGTTTCTGTCATAATTTTAAGAAACTTTTTTTTTTATTTCCTACTAAAAACGTGAGCACTTGGCCACACCTTCATTACACTTTAGTAGACCCACTTGGACAGATAAATTATTTCAAGAACTAGATACCTGAACCAGGCCAAAGCTGCTATAACTCTGGAGTCCTATACACTTCACAGATTAGGCTACAATGCAATATTTCCATTTTCACTTCCTTTGCCATTTTAACAGCTATTGGTCATAAATAGTTTCACATCTCTGTAGTTATCTCACCCTTTCAATCCCTTTGCCTTTCAATCCCTTTGCCACAAATGAGTTAGCAGCTCATTTATATTTGATTTATGACAATAATAACTTTAAAAAAATGAATAGAAGTACAAAGCTACCTACAGAAGAATAGATATTAGGGGATGGGACTGGAAGAGGAGGAAATAGAGGGATTGAAAATGGCAGGCCAAACTATAGTACCTTTGGTGATGTGATCTCAATTCTTCTGGTTCAATTTCTACTTGCTGCTTTCAAAACTTCCAATGAGAAGTGGCAAAGGAGAAGATCTGTATGCATATGCGCTTATATGTATTTGTGTGTGTACAGATACACACATGTATAATACATAGATACATTATATACATATGCAATTACCGTATTTTTCGGAGTATAAGACACACCTTTCCCCCCTAAAAGGGGGTGAAAATTTAGGTGCGTCTTATACCCCAAATGTAGCCCCGCCCACCCACTGACCCCCACCCTTTGGCCTCTGCCTCGCAGCAGTTACCTCCTTGCAAGCAAACAGCAAGAAAAAACAGCTCCTTTCAGCTTCAGCACAACCTAATTAGCACAAGTTGATTGGATCGGCCTCCCGATCAAATTTCAGCTGATTTGCTCTTAGCTGTTTTCCACAGGGCTCTGCTGCTTGCTGCAAAAGGTAAATTGCTGGAGCAGATTTTTTTTCTCCCTTGTGCTAATCAAGCTATGCTGAAAACAAAACTGAAAGTAAAGCAGGCTGTTTGCTGTTTGCTGTAATGAGGCAAAATTGCTCAAAGGCAGAGGGAGATTTCTTTTTCTTCTTTTCCTCACCAAAAAAGATAAGTGCGTCTTATACTCCGGTGCGTCTTATATTCCGAAAAATACAGTAAGTGGCAAATCTCAAACTGGAAGGGAAGGAAATTGCTTCATTATGAAAGAAGGCAAAATGCTTTCCTAACCCTGTGAGCTTGAAGCTAATCATTAAATGCTGTAAGTCAAAGAGGGACTTAAAGTGGAATACAGGTAGTTCTCCACTTACAAGGCCACTCATTTAGTGACCATTGGAAATCACACCAGCACTGAAAAAAGTGACTTATGACCATTTTTCACATTTATGACTGCTGCAGAATTCCCATGGTTACATAATCAAATTTTGGATGCTTGGCAACGGACTCATATTTATGCAGTGTCCTGGGATCACAAGATTACCTTTTGCAATCTTCTGGCAAGCAAAATGGGGAGGCCCGATTCACTTAACAACCTTGTTTCTAACTTAACAATTGCAGTGAATCACTTAACGACCGTAGCAAGAAAGGTGGTAAAATGGAGCAAAATTCACTTAACAACTTTCCTACTTAACAACAGAAATTTTGGGTTTAGTTGTGGTCGTATGTTGAGGGCTACCTGTAGTTGGATGATGCAATTGATGATAGAAGGGCTGAAACTCTGGCCAGGATCAGTCACCCAGAAATCATATGGCATAGCTGACTGGCTCTCACTGTGAGTCCTGGGCTTCAAGACAGGGAGGCATTTATAGTATAAATAATGAAAACATGATATGGATGTGAGTGGTGAAATGCTCCTCTCTAGACCTTGTAGGAAGAAAGTCTGTTAGTGATAAGAACAAAAAATAAATAAATAAAAATAAATCAGGCATCTGATGAAGTGAGCTACAGCTCACAAAAGCTGATGCCCTTGAATAACATTCAGTAGTTGGAAAAGGTCCTACAAAACTCCGGAATGTTTCTCTCTCTCTCTTCCCTCCCTCTCTCCCCCCCTCTCTCCCTCCCTCTCTCTCTCTATGTCTATCTCAGCATTCAGTTTGGAAAAAATAAAAATAAAATATTATTCACATGTCCGCATCCAAGACAGCCAGTTTAAGAGCATTTATTTCTATGTAGACATTGTAAAATATTAAGTATGGGTGAGAGAGAGGGACAAATGCTCAGATCTATGTTGATGGGCAAAATGTAATAAGAAACTCTAACCATACAAATTAAAGTTTTCTTCCCCTAGGAAAGATACATATATAGGTTTATGCATATACAGTACATCTACATATGTTTGACTGCATATATACTGGTATTTGTATGAAGAAACTCATACAAACTCAGGTTATTTTAGAAATCCTTCAAAATTTATTAGTATTGTGACTGTACCTTATTGTCACAATGTGGTAGAAGTTATCCATTTTTTTTCTGTCTTTCCTATTATATGCTTCTTCATCATTCTGAAACCTTTTTGGCTGCCAAAAATGTTTTATAAAAAATAAAAGCTCCAAGGGAAGATTTCTCTCATGGAAACAACGAAAAACTCTGGAAGCCTAGGAAGTCAAGAAGGCAGCAGATCACTGGAGAAATGGAATGAGATTCACCCAACAGTCCCAAGACCAGCTCTTAAATATAGCCTGAAAGGGCTCAATGCTGAAGACGTGAAAATACTTCTGAAATTTTCTTTAAAAAAAGAAAAGAAAAAAAGAAAAAAAACCGTTACTTTCCTTATGTGATAAAGTGAATGGGAACGTTTGAAAAAAAATGCACAAGTGTGCAGCATTACAATTTATCATCAGATCTTTTAACTCAAAAAGAAGAGATTGGGGGTAGGAAAAAATGGGTCATTTCTCTATACCTTAATTTTTATAATACCAGAGTAGGACTTGAATAGGGACTATACCTACTTCATCTTTGGTTTCTTATGAACTGAAAGGTTCCTTTGATTCCAGACCTTGTCTTTGTTTTGCATGTTGATGATTTTATCATGAGTTAATGTTTAATTCATGTTGAACTGATATGCTAAATGGCAATACTCAAAGACAGAGCTTTTTCCCCCCTGTAAAATCAAACCACATTCATTTGAACTCCATATGAACCACTTCATCCCTTTGAAGTTGAAAATATTAATGAGAATATCAGTATTAAGAAAATGACACACTTAGTCACATTCATTATCTCATGTGAGGCTTTTATAGGGAAGCAATGCTCATGAAAAATTCACTACATTATCAGGAAATGGGCAATATCCCTTGCTTAATTGTTTGGCGTTTTCCAGTAGGGAAACAAATGTTTAATTGTTGTCTTGAATGCAGGTTTATGACGATACAGCTTTTCTTTGTTTTAAAGACCTGCGACAGTTGTAAATGCAAGGACTGATTATAAAGTTACTTTTTCATGACTGTTGTAACTGTGAATGATTGCTTAAAGATGCAGTTACTAAATGAGGAGCACTTGTAGTAAGTATTAGGATCGTTCAGCAATTTGAATCCCACTTCACAGCCAGTTTCTATGCTCTGCAAATAGCCTAACTCAGTTTGTGTGAGCCAAAAAATTATCTTCTCCTAATGGTTTCCTTCCTTCCTTCCTTCCTTCCTTCCTTCCTTCCTTCCTTCCTTCC
>WNWU01000018.1:16627743-16675913 GCA_012654045.1 Ptyas mucosa | reverse complement strand
TCCTTCCTTCCTTCCTTCCTTCCTTCCTTCCTTCCTTCCTTCCTTCCCTCCTCCCTCCTTCCCTCCCACCCTCTTCTATGTTTTGAACCAACTATATGAATAATTCTGACAGATGCGAACTTCACTTAGTCACCTCCATCCAGCACTTGGCAGGGAAATGATGTAGAATAACAATTGACAGATGGGAGAAAACTAAGTGAATGAAGGCCATATGAAAGTGGGAATCAGGATGTGGGGGGGGGGCAATCAAAATTGCATTTGCAATCTCATGAAAGAGTTCAAAGGTCAGGATGCCGATAAGACATGACAATAAACAAAAGAAAATTGATCTAATCTCAATCTATTTCTGTCCTTGCCCACAATAATTTTGCTACCCATCAAAACCTGGAATTAGAGAAACTAGAGATTGCAAGGATTGTTCTTATGAAAAGAAGGGAAACTGGTTTACATTATGAGATCCAAAGTAAAATGGACTAAATTCACCTTTATTGGGCCCATTGACTCAAAAAGGCAAATGTTCAATAATTTTTAAGCAATTTTGTGACATTTGAAAGGTATCCGTTAATCATCCCCAAATATCCCCATATAAAACACAATAAAGTACACAAATTATAATAAATAAATCTGATTTAAGAATTAGTATTGAAATCAGTATTGAAATGAACAAGTCAATTGACTAGCCATTTGACTGCAGATAGTTTAATAAAGTAAAAGATGCATTATTGGTGAATATTACCCTAAATATTTAAAGGATTACTTTGAAAAGGTTCTTGGAATAAGCAAAACACCTCTGCTTGTACCACAGAAGTAGCTACAGCTTCTAGAAGCTTTGTGTGATTGCTTCAGGAGTTTTCCTAAATTGCCTTCATATACGCATGCAAGCAGGCACTCTATACAATGGCAAATATAAAATTTCACCTCCGGACAAAACAGGTGTTGTCTGTAGAGTAGAATCTACTACAAAAAGATTGAAGTTATTTCTCCTTAACAGTCAGTAGTCAAAGGATGAGGGGATTTCCTGTGATATTATGTGTGGAGAACCTCCTTGCCAGCAGGCCTGAGGAGGGGTGGGTGGGGGTTCAGCTGGGTACATTGTTCCAGGGCCAATGGAGCTCAAAGGGGGGCCCATGAAGGGGAATTTTTTTAAAAAAAGTTTACAAAACCAAATTTTAAAAAGAAAAACAATATTGGATATATACTTCATACTCTATACTTTGTGTGTATAACAAAACTGCCTTGCAGCCTTGTTTGCCATAACCTTTATTAATCTGAAGCTCAGTGAACAGTTATTTATGTAATTAATTGAATTTGGATGTCTATGTGGATGTCACACGCTTAATTTGTGTGGAACTGGTCTTCGGGTCTCTGCTGCGTATGCACAGAGCGGGGGGGGTGTTATGTGCAGATGTGCAGGGGTGTGCAGAGGGCACGCGCATGCATGAGAGGGGGGGAGGAGACCCATATTAGTCTTATTCCAGCACTTAATAATCCTCTTGGTGGCCCGGCTTGCCAGTTAACATAAATGGTGGCAACCTATCAAATAAAAGCTGTACTGTTGCCTCAAGTGCATATCCCTTGGCTTAGCTTTTAAAAAGGTCCTGGGACTGCCAGATGACTAAAAGGAAGAAGTTAGGATGGGAGGATCTGATCCGGGAGAAAACAGCCCAGTAGTTTCATTTCTTTTCAAGCTTCTTGTTTTTCAGGAAGCTATTGTACAACAGGAGCTACTTAACTCTATTTAAAGGAAGCATT
Organism: Ptyas mucosa; assembly: GCA_012654045.1. Taxonomy (NCBI): domain Eukaryota; kingdom Metazoa; phylum Chordata; class Lepidosauria; order Squamata; family Colubridae; genus Ptyas; species Ptyas mucosa. Next base: position 16,674,161 of record WNWU01000018.1, on the reverse strand, counting down.
TTCTTTCCCTACACTTCACTGTACTGATCATCAACCTCTTGCTGAGGGGTCAAAGAGGGGTAAATGCAACATAACAGAGTTCCAATGACAAACAGGATGATGTTAAATGCTTCACATTGCAGCTGTATTTAAAAGGAAATTAAAAGGGGTTATCACACAGTGATTATATCTTAAAAGAACAAAAATAATTGCAAGTATATAAAACCTAAATTGGATTGTATTTAAATATATGTAAATTTGATTGAACTTGAAATTTAATCTCAAAAGCTGCATTTTAATTCAGTCATATGCATCCCATTTCTCCTTTTTTAGTCAAAAGCTAATTAGTTATTTGGAGGTTGTAGCTGACAGATTTTGTTCAGAATTTTGCAAATGGGTTATCACGTTTCATGACTTTTGAAAAATATTTTACAGAAAGATAAAGAGCTATAAATAAATATTGAGTGCATTGCATAGTTGCTGCCACAAAAAAATAAAGTGTTTCCAGTACAATGAGTGTGTAGATCATGTTCAGTTTTCTGTTTGAAGTTTTAAAATAATTTTGTTCTCATTTTGATTGAGCCACATAATATAATATTTAGTAGGTATCTGATAATGAAAAATCTGCATTTCTCAAAGAACCTATTAAATTGAACATTATTTTCAACCAGACATCAACAAGATGGACATAAAATAATTATTATTACTCTACTTCTTCTAACACACAGATGTAACTTGAATGTGGCAAAAAGGTTCAGATTTTTATTACTATGGAAGGTGAGATTCTATTGAATAAAATGTTTTATGCTTTAATTGTTAGTATATGAAAGAAAAGAGTGCATGGTTTTAGAATACAGAGACAAGCATTTGAATATGCAAAGCTCTATTAAACTGTGTATGATTCTTCTCTGAATTTGTTAGAAATCCTCATGATTAAATTATAAATTCAGGGGAAATGGAAATTGAAACAACAATATACTACAATTGGAGAAATGTTGTTGCATTTTCCTCAGAAAATATTCCTATTGCTAATGGCCTGTCATATTATTCCCTTTTCTTTGTAAAATTCTTTTTATCCTTATTCTGAATCCTGTTGAAATCAATGCAATTTGTAGAATTATGGTTGAGACATGATTGTAAAATTTACCTTATTGGATCTAAAGCCAATGAACTTGTCCAGTATGCAAAATGTTAACCCAATATAATTTTTAAAAAAATACTTCAGTTGTATTTCTGCATTCAAATACATATTTGCAAATCCCGCTTAGCTTGCTACAGTATTTGACTGATTTAGCTAGTTAAACTCTGTTGCATTTTGTATAAATATTTGTATATAATTCCCTCTCCAGCCATGCTCCCCCAATTAAAACAAACTGACCTACCTATTATATTCTTGCCCTTGCTGGCTGTCTTAATTTAGGATATATCAGGCTCTGCTCATGAATCTTCCATCAGGAAGACTTGAGTTCCACAGCTTAATCTCTGATTTGTCCTTTCTTGTTTTTGTTTTGTACTGTAATTGCTTCCTGGATTTTTAATTTTTCTGCTTCTCCTCATTTTTTCTTTCTTGCCTGTTTTGCCTGCTATAACTGTGAGCCTATATTATATTTATAAATTAGCCTACTGCTGAATCCAAAATTTTAGAACTTGATCAGATATAAGATGCCATGATCACTATGTCTCTCTCTCATAGTGGTGCAGCTGCTACAAAATATTCAGTTTCCATGGGTTGTGTTGTGCACATCTACTCATTTTGTATACCAACAGGGATTTTGGTGATGGATAGACTAAAAATCAAATCAATCAAGAAGCCAGAGAGACACAAATCTATATTAAACCATGGCTTTCCTCTCTGACTTCTTTAAACTGGAATTAGTGCTGTGCAAAAGTTTGATTTGGAAATTCCATTCAAAGCCTATTCAATCAAATCTCTGAATTAAATTGACTTTCTAAATCCAATCAATAGAGACTGAAACATGACTTGTAAATTAACTGTGCACTTCACCTCTATTGGCACAAAAAAATTTACAGGGCTTCTCCTTTTTCAAGGAATCAAACAGTTAATTATACAATAGATCTTTTTTGGAATCGAAATAATAAATCCAGACAAGATTTTCAGTTTAAGAAACTTTGTTGTTATTGTTTATTGTTATTTCCAGAACTGTACTCTGATTTTTTGTAAATACTATGTGGAATGGGGCAGGGGCGGGTTTCAAAACTCATCGCTACCAGTTTGCTCGTGAGTGCATGTGCGCAAGTGTGCACGTGCACCGCTTCTGAGCATGTGTAGAAGCATCCGGGCGGTGGGCAAATCCTCCCGCCACCCCTGCTATCGGTTCGCCCAATCTAGGGCAAACCGGTAGCAACCCACCACTGGAATTCGGTGATTTGGGATGATTTTAATTCAGTAAGAATAAGACAATATTGTCCAACTGACTGCATCTTTGGTGAAGCCCACTCTACCCACTTCTAGCTAAGCAGGCAGAATGGTATTGTACTGAGTGACAAAAAGTGATTGTTTATTAATTTGAATTTATAGATGGCTGTTCATATAATTCAGGTAGTCCTTGATTTGTAACAGTTCATTTAGTTCATTTCAGTTCATTTCATAGCCTGACTTATGACCATTTTTCACACTTACGACTCCCCATGATCATGTGATCAAAATTCAGATGCTTGGCAACTAGTTCATACTTATGACTGTTGCTGTGTCCCATAGTCATGCGATCACCTTTTGCAACCTTCTGACCAGCAAAATCAATGGGAAAGTCAGATTCACTTAACAACCAGATTACTAATTTATCAACTGGAGTGATTCACTTAACAACTGTGGCAAGGGAGATTGTAAAATGGAGCAAAAGTCACTTAACAAACATCCCACATAACAACAGACATTTTGGGCTCAGTTGTGGTCATAAGTCAAGGACTGCCTGTACTTTGACATAGAGATTGAGTATTGAATTCAAGAAACAACAGGTGAACTTTGTGTGATCAATTACCTCAGACCAGGGGTGGGGTCTACTTACCTTTACTACCAGTTTGCAATGGGATCGAGCACGGGTGCTCGCTTTGCTAATGCACGTGCCTTGCTTCTGCGCAGATCGCTGATGACAACATCCAGGGCAGTGGGTGGGGCCTCTTGCTGGTTTTACTACCGGTTCTTACAAACCGGTCCGAACCAGGGGCAACCCGCCACTGCCTCAGACCCATCCAGTTAAATGATGGTCACACCATCAAAATATTGGGTGTAACCATCAAAGACATACTCTTTCTAATGTGCATCACATACCTTAGACACATATAAAAAGCTTCAGTTGCTCGGTTTAGACTGTCATTTTGATATCATTAATGAAGCCTATGGATTCTCTTACTTCATTAACAGCCATTTGGATGAATGATGACACTATGGGCAGAGGGCAAATGAAGGAGGTGGAGAGACAGATTTATACTTGTATAGTATATTCACAGTTTTCATCTGCAGACTTCATTTTATTGTCCCCAAGGATCTTTCCATTTTGGCTTTATTGACTTATGTGTATGTGTGAGTGTGTTACTCTGTTAGCCTGTTCTGTGGCTCAGTTCAGCTACACTGAGGAATTAGAAATTCCACTGTGAAAATGCTCTGAACGAATGATGAGCTAAAAACCCAGGTACTGATTTCTATGAAACTTGGCACACTTAATCCCTTTGTAATGGTCTAGCAAGCCTGAAAAATTCATCCTGTTCTGTTGAGATGAGTAAATGTTTTCTGGGGAAGGAAAGTTTGGCTGTTTTCCAAGTCAAAAATTTGGTTGTGAAACAAGTCATGTGGTCCTTGCCCAGTTCTATTTTCAGCACTTTGTTTTCAGACTATAAATTCTGCTGTGATAAAGGACAGGATATTTTGTGTTCCATAGAATCAGAGAATTTTTGATTAATTTAAGAATATTTATCTAAACAATTCTCTGTGTGAATGTGTGTATGTTTGTGCACATGTGCATGTATTGATATTGTTATAACCTGATTAGGAAATTATTACTGTCTCTTCCCACTTATTTCCCTTGGGAAACTGAATGCATGATGCTTTTGAAAAAGGGAAGAGATAGTACAATATTTAGTGCTGACAAGAAATTAAATACTATCCTCAGTAATATGGTCAAAATGCTACAGCTGCTTATTGACTGGTACTAAGTCAAGAGAAATTATCTCTTATCACACTTATATAGTGGTTCACTTAATTAGCCAATAGTATCATTAGTGCTGTTCCAACTACTAATTTTGCATTATAAAGCCTTAAATGGTGTAGTACCTTGGTACCAGTAAGCCAGCCTACTGGCTAGGAGTCTTCCTGTTGAACCTAGGCTGCCAAGTTGGCAGAGACTTTTGGCCATAGACTTGCTGTTTAACATCTGACCAAGTTTAGGGTAAGAGTGGGCTACCCCTTCTTTTGGGATTCAATGTGACTTTAGAATCAAGAATAGACTATCTTTGAAGGCAGCCTTTTCTAGAGGGTCATCTGGAAGTGATTGGTTATTTTTATTAGAGTTTATTTGTTTCATTTGCTATTAATTATTGGGTGTTTTTTGTATACTGCATGATTTTTATTCTATATTATTGAAAATACTACTATATTCAACATGTTGTTTCAGGAAGTCCAACTTTGGTGGCGGATGAATTTAATTTTTTATTTAAAAAAAAACATCAAGGCATAACTGTGATACCAAGTTCTCATTTTCCTAGCCAGAAGATTAGAAACTTCTGAGTATTATCTTTTTTTTTAAAGAGTTTTGAGAGATAGGTTTAGAGTGCCTTACTGAAGCCTTAGATGAAATTGTTGGATCATGTTTAATGCTAGAAAAGCAAAGAAACAAATCTGAAATGAAATTGCAATGCATAGTAATATACCAAACAACCATATATCATAATTATATGTAGCATAAATTTTGAACAAGGCTTTATATAGACACACACCTGTTATATAGTCAGTTAATAATATTATTAAGAATTGGTATAATGCCCTAAACTTTCCCAGTTTTTAAAAATTAAAATAACAATTATAGTATTAAATCTGGCAGGTTATGTTTTCATTAAGATAAGGTACTTATCCAAAATTAGAAACATCATTCTTCCAACATTCTTTAACTATAATTTTGTATTCTTCCAGTTCATTATTATTATTTTGCAACCATATTAATTTTCATATAATTCCCATAAAATATTACTTCAGTTATGAAGCAGACTTTCCTTGGAAATATTCCATAATACTTGACACTATCACGGTTGTCCAAAGATGGAGGGCTCACAATACCAGCTTTGATCACACTGGTATGGCCACCATTTTGACTTTTTTGACCCTTCTTGTGGATGGAGATGCCATGGTGATCCTCAGTCAGAAGGGGATTTTTGTTTTCAAATACAAACGAAATACAAATACAAATTCAACTAAATACAAATTCAACCAATTTCAAATACAAACCAAATACCTTATTAACTTGAAAAGAAATCCATGTGCTCCACTAAATAAGGAATGATTCTTATCTTGTCACATACATTCATACATACCTACATACACACACACACATACATTCATACATACATACATACATATATATATATATATATATATATATATATGTATGTATGAATGTATGTGTGTGTGTATATATATATATATAGTATATATATACATCTATCTATCTATCTATCTATCTATCTATCTATCTATCTATCTATACACACACACACATACTAATTCAAGGTATTGGAGGATAAATTAGATAATTCTCAATTATTTCCTACAATGTACATTATTTTTTCATAACATGATGGGACTACAAGTGTAGAATCCTTTTTTATGGGCAACATAATCCAGATCTGACTTGCAGCAGGTGATGTTCAAAGAAGAGGAGAGCATTTCTTGCTGCCAAAAGGTGATTATATTTTTCTGATGAAGATTAGATCTGGCATCTAGAAGAAGTAGCAAAGCCATAAATATTATTCGATTTAGAAGATTCAATATGTATCAATTGCCTATGTTGTTCAACTCTGTTAAGCCTAAAGGTATTGAAACACAAGTTGACTTTCTATGATACCCTAGCCAGGTGTTATGTAATCATATTTTCATAATTGTTTAACAATCTTTCTGAAAAAGCATAGATCGAGCTGGTTTTGCAATTTGGGATGGACAAAAGGGAAAGGGTTAACCAAAAAGATTGAATAATGGGTTAGGAAGGAAATGTTAAAAACTATGTGAACTGGTTATATACTGCTAGTAGCACAAAGACCATTAAAATATATAGCATGAAAAAAGGGAAAGGATTGCAGTTCTTGTAATAACAATTGTGGTTCTTACAATGACCACTGGAAAAGAATCATCCAGAGAGGGGTAAAAAGACAAATGGAGCTAGTTTTCTGACAATAACCTGCTTTTCTTCTGCAGATTACATCTCTATGTGTTAAAGATAAACATCTAGTTAGACTGGAAGAAGGAGAACTTGCTTCCTACACCATTCTAAACTATGACTTATTTAAGCATGGTTTCATGAATAAACTATTACTGGCTATGTTCTCATAATATATTAAGCAAGAATTCAGTAAACTGCATTATAATTTTCAATTATGTAGAATTTAATCTGGTATTTGAAAGACTGGGTTTAAAACTTCTAGAAGACAATGCACTGTGAAGAAAATAATTGTTAAAATATGCTGGTAGTCATTCATGATAACTGCCATTTAAGCTAGATGTGATGTAAGAAATATCTTTCCTTTGCTGGATCACAAATGCCAGAACAATTCATATATTCCTGTTTCAGTGGTGGGTTTCACTTAGCTTTACTACCGGTTTGCAGTGGGAGCGCGCACACTTCTGCACATGTGCAGGTCACCCATGATGACATTGTGGCAGTTGGGTGGAGCCTTCCATCGGTTTAACCGGACTGAACTGGGAATAACCCACCACTGGCTTCTTTCCTCTATATTTCTCAATAATGGGTAGCCTTTGTCGAATATCACAGGGGAGCAAAAAAGATATCAAATATGATTATAAGCAATCACTCAAAGAAAGTTGCATACTGTATGTCACATACAACGTATGCTCAGAGCCCCACCATAACAATTTGAGTCAGGAAGCTCAAATGATATCTCCTTGCTGTTTTACTTGTACCCAAGTACAATTTTATTGCCTTCTGCTTTGAAAAGTTGTGTTGTCTATTAGCAGCTATTATAGGAAGTGTAAGAGTATTCCAGAGAACCACAAATATTTGAGCAGATCAGTTCTTATTTTTGCATATATATTCCAGAACAGCTTTGGCAATGAACTTTGTTGAAGAAGATCCTGAAAGAGCTTTCAGTTCTTCACGAAGATCGCTCACAACATTGCAGCACATGTCATTTTTTTTGTCAACACTGCCTCCCATGCCCTGTGCTGTTGCTGTAGGTCTTCTTCAGATACATCAGAGAATTTGGGAATATCGCATGTCATCCCATATAAACTATAGTGTTCTTTAAGCTGTAGAAAACATTCTTCAGCTGACTGTATTGCACATTCCAGCACCTGGTTAAAGAATTCAACTTTGTATTGTTGCTTGCTGTCTGTCATGGGACTATCCTATGCTTCAGAAACACTTATATTCTTGAATGGGTGGAAAAATAGCCTCAGGGTGAAATTCTTCTGTCAGGTTCTATACATACTTCATAGCATTTTTAAATCTCTCTTCTGACTGTAGATTGTAGGCATTTCTTTGTTTGGACTCGTTGTTCCAATGTTTCAGATATCAAGATCAATATCTTGCTTACATTTTTTAATCCAAACATTGTGTCATACTACAACAGTAGGTCACCAAAAATGTGAAGTTGTGTATATTTCTGGGGATTTCATTTCCTTCTCAAAACATTATCCTCTACAATGATAACTAGTGCATTAAATATTTCCCAGTTTTGGATTTGATGGGCTTTATCACTTCTGCCCTACTTTCCCATCCTGTCATGCTCAATGATTTCAGAGAGGGTGTCCTTGGATGATGCTTCAAAATTTACCATCAATGAATTAATGTAGAGGGAAAAAACATAGATGCTTGAATTAGATTTGAAATAATTAAACAGCTCATTAGAAGATAGCGGAGCATTACTGACCGCGACGTTTAGTGAACGAAAAAGTGCATGTGGCAAAAAATGTTTGAGGATTGAAGTCATGTACCTGTATCTGCATTCCTCTGTTATTTCCTTTCAGGTTGATACCTTTATCATAACCTTGAACTCGAATGTCTGGTAACACAATTCCCATATTTTCCAGGTTTCTAAAAAAGCTCTTTTTCATATTGGCTCCTATAAGTGTTATCAATGTCAATTGATGTAGTGTAGCAAATGCTCTCTAACAGTCACTATTGCATGGACATTTTCACTTTTTTCCGTTATTGTTACAAAATGTACCATTAAAGCAATTTGTTCTTTATGACTGGTGTCAGATGTGTAGTTCAGAATAACAGTGTAATTTCTTGCTGACTTCAGATCTGCCACAATCTTCTATTTGACTTTTGGTGCTAGTAAATGTGTAATTATGTTTTGAATCATTTTTCACAGGTGTGTAGATTTCTTGGTGGATGACTCTTCTCAGATGTTCCTGGAGTACAGCAACAAATTCAGCCCTCAGCTACACATTTTCAAAAAGATTCAATTGCTCCAGCTGATCTGGGTGCCACACAATGCTACATTTTAGGAGTAAGAAACTGAACAATGGCAATGAGCCCTTTTTGAGCCCTTTTCCTGTAATCTTCTTTTGATGCTGATTACCTGGGTTAGCTTTAATCTTTGTCCCCCTTTAAACATTTTCCATCTACCTATGTAATGTCCTCTGGTGATCTGCAGTTATCTGGCCAAATTTGGCAGCTATCTGGCCAATTTTTTTCCAATCCAGTATTCCTATAAAATCAAATACAGATGGGATGCTCATCTGGACCTTATCATACTTAGATGACAGATTAAATGAATACAACATAAAGAAATGTGGCTTCACATGTAGAATTTATTCAGATTGACTGGCCTAAGACCAAAGCTGGCCCTACTGTTAACACAATGAAAGAAACATGAAAAATCATAACCAGGTTTCTAAACCCTTATCTATATCAGAGCTTTGCTCTAAAGTGGAGTTAGGCTATCTGTGGCCCATATGCAACCCAGAACCAATTTGTGGACTGTAAAGTAGGTAGAAGCCAAAACATTAAGACCTTTGGGTTTTTAGGCATCACAATTAATACCCAAAGTATTGATTTTGGCTCCCAAATCTGCTCCAGTAAAGAATAGTAACAATGACCTTTTGGAAACATTGCCCTTACTCAACCAGTACTGTGAACCAGTTGTTTTGAAATGATATGGTTGGATAAACAAACAAACAAATGTCATAAAATCCTGTTCAAAGAGAGAACTGAGACTAAGACAATGTGCTGTTTTTAGTATATGCCCAAACCAAGTGGTTTCTTTCAAGATGAGATGCTATGGCTGCCACTGTACTATGATTTACCTGGAAAACCTGAAAATAGTCATACTGATGAACAATGAAGGTGGGCATGACTGGCTGTGGAAGAAGGAGAAATCGAAGGAAGACATCACTTGACAGTAATAAATCTTACTTGACTATTCTGCTTAAAGGTTTCAGAATTTCACTGTGCCACATGTCCTTTTTAACTGGAGTTGCCAGGGATTATCCCTAGGACCATCAGCATGAATAAAAATTGGTTCTTGTATTCCCCAGCAGTTATTTTCTTACTATTCCCATTTTGAAGTGGCATTCTACCACTTCATTCTACTCTGAATAGAGCATCCTTTGATTATACCATCTGAGGTTAATGTTGATGGAAACATGGATAAGATTGGGCAGTTATGACTATGTTAACTTTGCTAAAATGAAGTCCTATCCTTGAAACAAAACAAAGAAACAAGAAAGGAGGAAAAAGACCTGCTGAGAAAAACCTTCTAACTATTTTGATGAGATGAATATTAACTGTGAGCTGAAAATAAAGTTCAAGTAGGCCTGAATTACACAATGCATTGTAAACCCCTGAATGCTATTTTTTTAAAAAAATGAAATGCCTGAACATTTGGTGGTTATTACATGGATTGCCTGCATGAAAGTAGGTTTTCCCACTTCCAAATAAATGGCTCTCAATTCAGATAGAACATTTTCACCATTCTCCTTCCACAAAAGGCTATTATCTGGAATCTATTTAAAAAAAATCTCTCTTTTTTTTGTTAGTTATAACAGAGGCAATGGAAGAGTAATCTGCCTTACTTGAAAATCTAAGAAATCATTGAGTAAGGTCAAATACAACTTTGGTCCTATAAGAAATAAAAGTAATTGGAGTAGTTTACTGGCTCTATTGTGTATGATATATGAACGCATAATCCTCTGTAGCACAGCAATCAATTGAGCCACTAGTATAGTAGATGATTGCTCCAGCCAACATGTCTGGGATCTATACAATAAACTACTGAATGCTGAGGGAAGTATTATAAATCATTGCTATGCTTATTATAAAAGATTGGCATATGCCAGTAGAAAGTCAATTAGACTATTGAGTCCCTGAACTCATCTTACAGTGGCTACACTTAATGACAGCTTAAGTTAACTATTAACTTAACTCCAGCAATCCATACCTCAATTTTCCAAATTGCTCAGTTCACACTTAAATTGCACTTAATTTCTCTTTGCTTTAACATCAATATAATTCTGTGAAATAATTCAGTGAGAATCAGTGTATTGTTACAGCTTAAGAAGTAGGGCTGAAGTATTTTTCATTTCATTTTTCCAAGCTGGTATCAAAAATAAAATCAATAGACAAACACTATGGGACATAAGCATTATCTTCATTCACAGTAGACAAACATTTTGCAGTTTTTTCCAATTTTTGAACTAATATTCTTATGTGCCATGCCCACAATGAAGTCCATTTAGTCCCATAACTATACTAAATCTGCGATTCAAGGGAAAAAATGTGTGGCCATAAGTACAATTGTACACTATTTGCCACTGCCTTTCAGCTTGATGTGAAGCCACGAGCTTGATATGCTTTTTCCAACCACCTCTGTATCATTTGACCAGTCAATTGCTTTGCTGAAGTCCATGTACATTATTTTTGTTCACATTTTGTTCACATTCCCCTGTTCAATTAAATTCCTAAATTCTTTCCAAACATTTACAGGTAATTCTTGTTTACTGACTGCTCACTCAACAATCATTCAAATTTCAACAACTTTAAACAAATGGTGCTTATGAACTGTTTCAAACATCCAGCATTGCAGTATACCTGCTCTAACAAAATTGCAATCCAGGTACTAGGCAACTGGTTCACACTTACGATGGTTGCAGCATCCTGTGGACATGTGACTGCCATTTGTGACCTTTCCTGATAGTTTCCCATAAACCAAATTAATGGGGAAGGTAGCCGGGAAGATCACAAATCACTTTGGAATTCCTACACTTGTGCTATGCCATCTAATTCCGATCTTTCTGAGTTCACTGTCTACCACCCCATCCATCTCTCAGCCTTTTGCACTCATGTCTTGTGGTGGTATCCATCCCACATCCTTTCTTCACTCATGCCCCAGAGTGCCATCCATTCTCCAGCCTTCCTGAGTTGCATCCCATTGCACTCCCCACCCCCAGGCCTTTCTGCATTCATGTGTGGTATGTGCCAGTCCCCTTAGGGCTTCTCCAGCCTCCCCTGCCACCCCCAGTAGCATTCCCACCTCCCTGAGGCACTCCATTTTCTTTACCAAGGTCTCCCGTTGCTTTCCACTTAATGACCTTCACATCTTGGGGTTATGACGGCAAGTGGAACTGCCAGGATTGTCATCCTTTAGCAATATGGTCACTTGACATTACATTTTACAACTGCATTGCTTACTAATCACAATCAGATCCTGAGGCTTATCTGTCATTTGGAAGGCTTGTTCTTAAAAAAATTATACTGGTTCCTGCCCAATGCTGCATTTTTTTCTAAATGCACATAAACCAAATGCTTAATAATTCATTCCAGGACTTTGCCTTGCGTCAACACCAAGCTGACTAAACTGTGATTATTTAGATTATCTTTCACCATTTTGATGAAGATAGGTACAACACTGGTCTTGATTCTTCTAAGACTACAGATGTCTTTCATGTTTTTTGAAAGATCACAGAAAGATGACATTCTCAAGCTTTTTCAAGAATCTTAGATGTAACTAATCTAATCTTGGGGACCTACATTCAGTTTTACTGTATACTAACTTGATATTTCCACTCCCGGTTTTTCTTAGTGAGTCTGCTTTGATCCATTGGAACATAGCTCCCCTCTAAAGGAAAGACTGAAGCAAGCTAGGAATTGAGGACTTCTTATCTCTTCCTACCACCTGTAACCATCCTGACATCTTCTTCAAGCGGGCTTATCCTTTCCTTTTTCTCCTTCATAATATTGACATAGCCAAATAAGTCCTTTTCATTGATTTTTAACTTCCTTTGAAAGCCTACATTCCTTTTTCATTGCTATTGTACATATCTGACTGGTTAAATGGAACTTGATATTCTAAAAAGATAGGATCATGATAGATTGCACTGCAAGTGTGTTAAGATTTTATTTACTTTGAGTAGGTGGGAACATGACTGATGTTCTCCAGATTTAGAAGCTAAGGTCCACAGTAGGACCTAATTTGTATTTGGATGACAGAGTTCAATATAAAATCAACGAACTGGTTAAATCCTCCCAAAATTGCCTCTGAATTAGCAATATTACTAAATTGAAAGACTTTTCTTCTTCCTACTTCCTATGGGATATGAATTAAGAAGAGGGGACAAACATCAATCTATCAATCAATCAATCAATCAATCAATCAATTTTGCCCATCTCAGAGTTCAAGGCAATTTTGAACATTTTTATTTAATATAACAAAATCTACCAAATTAATTGGGAGGAGAGTGATTTCTTTTAATCAATTGGACATCCTAATCCATCTGATTGATTAGTTCAGTTCTTTCTAAACAAAACTGCATCAATTCTCCTTCTCTTGTTCACAGTGAAGAGAGACAATGCGATAACAATTCTCTTGGATCTGTCAGTTGCTTTTTATATGGTAAGTATAAAATTCTTTTGACTCCTATTATGGTTGAAACCTGAACTGTATGAGAAGGTTCAGGAAATGTGTTACAAAAAAAATTGGGTTTTGGTGGGTACTCCAAAGCTCTAACATGCTACCCACACCATTATGATGAATCTCTTTTCATCTTCTATTCCACAGTGTGTTTAATTTGCTCAAGCAGCACACTCTTTCCCAGTCTTTGGTCTCCAGAAGTGTTGAATTCTATCTCCCATAAACCCCAGCCATGACCATGTTGAGAAGAGTTCAAATAGCTTGTAAAGGCTATTTCAAACAACACGCTAAACCTGAAATTTACAAAACACAATGCGCTCATAACATACCTTATCAAGGATCGGAATACATGGTTTTTAAACTCCCATTCTTTCTGTTAGTCTATTCATCTTAACATTGAGCATGTCTCATGTGGGGAAATTGTTTTAAATCGCTTTCCCTAAGAGGATGGGGTGGGGAGAACCAAACTAAAATAGTTGAACTCAGTTTTTCCTGCATGAAGAACCCCGCCCCATTTTAAAGTATGGAATTGGCAAGAGTTACAGCATAATAGACAGGAATGTGATTGATAGTGGATATCAGTCACAGGGGAATAACTTTTATAGTGAAATAGGTACCTCATAAACCTATCACATAAGCTGACCCTTCCTGCCAACAATCCAAGAGAAATGAGAAAGAAAAACTAAAGAATAATAAAGTAAGAGTTATAGTTGGAAACTCCTCAGGAGAAAAACATACAGGCTAATGGGCATTTTCACATTGGTTTAAGCTTGCTAATTGCAAAGCAAAGATCAGGGTGTGGTTAAAGGTAGCAGGAAACTGTAGAGGATCCTGAGGACATATTTTAGGCAGAATCAAATATATGCTTGACATATAATGCCGAACATGGTTTGTAGACTTGAGCCACTGTGATACATTCATAGTTCGCAATAAATCCCAAAGCAGGCAAACTATATTATGGTCATTTTTTCTGATAGCAATTTAAAGCGTCTTCTAAAGCAATCTAATCATCACTGTGTAAAAATAACAATAATGAGGACAGGCTCTATAGCACCTCAGTGATGATTGGGTGATGTTCTGAAGATTATGTAAATCACTTAATAAATAAATATAATAAAATAATACATAAAATAATATGTAATTTTATATTATGTGCACATTTTAACTTTACTAGCCATTCAAAGCCTTGGGTCAGTTTATCCCTGGACCTTCTTGGTATTCTGGTCCTGATCTGTTTCTCCGAATCTCCTGAGTATCACAGAAGGCATCTTAAAAATGCTCTCAAAAAAATTAATGAGGGTGAGAATAACAATGAGCAGTAAAACATGCTTTTCCAATGCAGAGTATGCCTAGTCATATAGGGCAGGGGTCATCAACCTTTTGGACCTCAGGGACCACTAAATTCATAATTTTAAATCCTGCGGACCACTAATATGATCTGCCTAATGACTGCCTGGGTGGCCATGGCTAGGTGGTCATGAGATTGGGTGGCCACAGCCAACTCAATGTCACTCATGTTGAAGGGCACCTCACTGACTTCTACTCACCCCTCCCTTCCCAGCCACTTCTCACCTGCCTGCCTGGGCTCCTTAGGGCCCCAACAGGAAGCAGTTGTTGGAGCTAAGCAGCCACCACAAGAAAGAGTTGGCAAAAACTGCTCAGCTCGAATTGGATCGGACCAAGAAGGAGGCTCAGCAGAAGCACCTCACTGAGGACTATGAGCATAGGCTTTGCAAGCAGAGGGAAGACCTGTAGGAGTGCAAGGCCAGGTACTGGTGCCTGGAGACTCAGCAGGCTCAATTGGTCAGCCAGTTCCAGACCATGATGCAGTCCCACTGGAACAAGGCCCTCTAGCTCTTCGCCACCAGCAGTGCTTCCCTCCAGCCTTCCCCCAACGCCCTGCACCAGGAAGCTGAAGCAGACCCCAAGTCAGAATTTCTGCCCCACTCTGACCCCCACAAAAAGACCTCAAAGAGGGAGACTCTCTGCAGCAACACAAGCATTCATTGTATCCGGCCCAGGAGCTGTAGTTTGAGGAACCCCTGATTTAGTGCAATATAAAAAATGCAAATAATTTTTCTGCAGACCACCAAAATTTTCTCATGGACCACCAGTGGTCCATGGCCCACCAGTTGGTGACCACTGATATGGGGGATCAACCCAGTCTCAGAATCACAGGGTTGTTTTTTAAAAAATATTATTTAGTCCATGTGGTTCTGCAGATGCTCAGTCAGCATATTTGCAAAGGAAGCCTTGCCTTTTATCTGAGCCTGACCATAAATGGTTTGGGTTTATTGCATTAAGTGTTTTTTTTTTATTTAAATTATGAATTGATAGCTCCTCCTTGTGCACAAACTCTTTTTATTTTCTTGAGAATTCTTTAAATTTTGGAAAAAGGAAACAAGACTAGTTCTTTAGCTTTCCCAGTTTTTGTATGTAAATTGTTAATGTTGGCTTGCATCGTTATCATCATGACCAACATCAGTACTACTGCCATCACAATCTCCCTCATTTGTCTAGCTCTGCTCATGAGTTTATAAATAATATTCTCTCCAGTCAGATGCATTTTGTATGGTCATATATTTCAGAAGTAATTGATATCTATATATATTATGTGGGTATCTTTTATGCAATCACTATAATCTTTATTTTGATATACAATACAGTCCAATTATATTTAGTGAATCTTTCTTTTTCTTATTACATCCATTATGAATGTAAATGATAAAAACTCAGCTAATTCAACTATTATTTCGTCTTCCTTCTTTTACCATAAGTGTTCCCAATTTGTCCATTAGAGGCCCATGTGTCACAACTTGCTTAGTGTCAACGATATTCTTGGTCTTACTGCATTATAAGCCACCTAGAATCATTTGTATAGTGAGATAATTTAATAATTTAATTAATAAATAAATATGATACATAAAATAAAATTTTGAAATCCCTCACAAATGGGCTTTCTTTTTAGTGGTTTCGGTTCTCTAAAATGATCTCCCCCATCTTAAAATCTATGAGGTACTGTATCTATTATTCTATCTTTTAAATACCCAGTGAAGGCCTACAGTTTCACCCATGCTTTCTCTGAGTGAGATTAATATGTTTGTTTGTGTCCTTCCTCTTCACCCATTTTTAGTGAATACTCTTTAATTCTGTTTTGATGTACAGTATTTTATTTTTGTATAAATTATTTTATTATAAACCAACCCAAGATGCACCTTGAAGTAAAGTGCTGGAGAAGGATAATAAACAAACAAATAATAAATGCCATTTGCTAACTGGTAGACACAATTACATAATTTTATATTATAGGGTTATTTCATGTCTAGTAGAAGCCTGGATATATTTGTTCATTATTCTTATGATCAGAAACAGGATTCTTCTCAGTATCTGTGAGACCTCATCTATGACCTCTCACTATTATCAGAAACTGAAAGTGAGATAAATGAAAATGTGCTTTTTAGAGCAATAAAACACTTTTGATATAGGTGGCAATATGTGGGCTTACATACTGATATATTTATTACTGTGATTTTGGCAGTTCTGAGATCTGTATCTTTCACTAAAGACTTAATGAAACAGTCTTTTATTAAGACTCTTCTATGATAAACTTACAAAGCGTTGATTTGGTGATAGGATATATATTCAGTGAGTGAATAAATACATTAATTTTACTGCATGTCACTGCACTGTAATATTTGAGGTAATGGCCCGGAATTGGGGAGATTCACCTTCAATTCCACATTTGATTTTTGAATCCTTTGGGTGATTTGAGTTAACCTTCTTCTGATTCCATAAGATTATTGTTGTGAAAATAACATGAAGGGGTCCTCTATATGCACCTGCACAAGGTTGGATCAAAATATAATAATAAAATAATCAACTTAATACGTATTGGCCTATATGAATTAAAAACAGGAGACTTAAAGATCAGCTGCAGAAAAAAACCTGTTTTTATTTGTTTGGATTTTAAAGGTCAAATGCTAATATTTGAAGACAATTAAGAAGTGATACATCTTACAATGCTCATGTAAACATTTAAATAAACAGCACTTTGCCAATGGAGACAACTGACAGCAATCAAACAGCACATTAATTTGTACTCTTGGCTCAAGGGTGAGACGATGCCATTTGTTTGGGGGTTTGGATGTAACACAACAGCCATTATTACTGTATGAACTAACCCACTTGACAGTTCTATAGAGGGAGGAAAGCTGGCTTCCTTATCCCTTCAAAGCAGTAGGGGATTCTAGGTACATTAGGCAGAATGCAATTATTCAACTTGGACAAAGGCCAGAGCACAGGAGATAATATTTCCAATCTTCAGAAAAGGCACATGGGAAGTCTAATGAGGAATTTTTTTTTTATCCAAGTTGTGGAATCCTGCTTTTTGTAAGAATATATATACTTTACAGGAAAGGCAAAATTTACATATATTCTGTATATCAGATTTTTTTTTAAAAAAGAAAAATATTGTAAAAATAAAACCTTGGTTGATTTGTGTATCTGATTGTCTAGATGCAGCTCATAAGTGAAGAAACCAGCCTTCAGATGAAACAGATGTTGTAGACATCCCAGCCTAGTCAGAGACTTGTTTCCCTAGCAACAGAAACTTACACAAACTCTGGAAACACATTTCCTATGTTTTAGATTCCTCCCCCCCCCATTTAAAATTTCTTTTAATTGCCTCTTAAGTGAAACCAAAAACCCCTCATAGGTTCCAAAGTGAAGCTAAATAGAATGGAATAAATAAGGCAAATGTGTGTTTCTGGAGCTTTCATCTACTGTATCAACATCAATTATGTATTAAAGAATTAACTCACTAGAAGATACCTTTCTTTCTTCAACAACTCTTTATAGTTCAGTCAGAACAAAGCAGGGATGATTTAGAAAAGTAGCTTGGTAACTTTTTAGCAACACTATTTTGGAAACACAGCTAAAATTGCATAAGAACTATGGGAGATGCATCCAAGATTGTAATGGATCAATTATTATCCTCAAAGGCAATACTTAGCAGAATGCCTATTTTGTATTCCAGCTTGAGTGAAACTGAAAACAATGGTTGAGGAATTCTGTTCCTATCATTTACTGAGGGAACAGGAAGCTTAGAGGAATCTCTGAATTTTTGCCAGGTGAAATCGTTGTGTACTATTAAGGTGGAAACTTTCATGGTACAAATGAGTGTATAATTTATGGAATCCAGTAGTATTAATCTCAAAATACTTCCTAACTCAAAGACTCTATTATAAACATGCATATTTGTGCAAATATTGAAAATAAAAAAATAATATGATAGTGATATTGTTTGGTATATTACTAGTACAGTAATATCAAGTGCAGATCACTTGACAAAGAATTTTTCTTGTGAACAAGATGCTGTTCTTAGACTAGACTTAGAATAACTTTATTGTCACCTTAAATGTGCACTAATTGGCATACATTAAAATGAAATTTCATTGCATACACCTCTCAAAGGATCACCATCTGCAATATATACAGTATAACCATGGCAAAATGAATGAATGAATGATTGAATGAATACAAAATTATGTATATACCCACATATATTATATGGCACATTCTATATCTGCTCCTCAAAAGTGCAACTTCTCAAAGGCTCAACATAGTGGTTTTGAAACCATTTCAAGATCTTCTAGCCATGCCTGGAAAATTTTGAGTCAAACAGGCCAAGAAAACTTCAAGAGGTCTCCAAAACAGCTATGTCTCATCTTCAACAACTTGATTGTTTTGTGTATTCAAGAAATAGATGGAGAGAATGAAAATAGTACTTCATTGACTGATTTTCATGGCCCTAAAATCTAATCAGATATAGACATAATTTATCATATTTTGTTTGTTTGTTTGTTGATTTTTTGCAAAATTTAATTCTAATTCAATAATTTTTGCACACCTTTTTATTATGATATGCATGTTTAGGCATTGTCTTAGTAACCCTTAGTATAACCATTTCTGTATAAATATTTCCATAAACTGCTCATTTAATAAGTGGTTTCTGCTGCTATCATACATTCTTGTAAAGTTTCTCAAGAATGTATACATTTTTCCTTAGAATATTGGTTTCAGATGTGTCACATGATAAGTTTGTGTTAGAAGGCAAACGAAACGTATTTGTTTCCATACATTCTGAAAACCAGTTTGTAATATTTTTCCTCAATAACAAATATTAGGTTCATATGAATCATATGCATGAAATTATTGCTGTTTGCAGTTCCCATTGATGGATGGATAGTTGCTATTATCTACTATCTGGATTTTTGCAACAGCTATATTCCTTCCAGAAGAAGACAGTTATGAAGTTACTAAACCTTAATCTTATCTCTCTTGCATTATTGTAATCTGCTTTATAAGGGATTTCTTGAAAAGTGTTCAGAAGTTAAAATTGGTGAAATAGCAGTGACTAGAATAATTCTTATAGATTTAAAAGTTTTTATAAATACACATTTTTAAAAAGATTCAATTGCTCCAGCTGATCTGGTACCACACAATGCTACATTTTAGGAGTAAGAACTTGAACAATGGCAATGAGTCCTTTTGGAGCACTTTTCCTGTAATCTTCTTTTGATGCTGATTAACTGTGTTAGCTTTAATCTTCAGGGGGGGAAAATGAGCAGAGTCAGTTAATTATAACTATTATTACCAAAAGACACCTCACTGGTTTAAGACCAGAGTATCTGAAGGACCAACCTCTACCAGTGTGAACTTACTTTCCAAATATAGCTGACTCTTCAGGCTGTGATATTGTGGTGTGGAGAAGGCCACATGACAATAGGTTTTGTTTAGCTTCACTAAGGGCCAACAACCTCCTTGGTGTCACAGTTCCAAGGCAAGCAAGCAAAAGAAGAGGCCACACTGTGAGCAGAACGGGTCTCCTTACTGGCATCTCGGCTTGGCACATGGTGAACAATACAAGTAAAAGGGTTTCTAGGCAGCATTACTGGCTTCTGCTAGCCAACTGGCTATACAGACTCAACACACCCTGGCACACCCCACCCTCCTGTTCACAGTTGCTCCTGGCTGGCTCCAGCAAGTACTCTCCGAGCCCGATTGGTTCCTGGCCGGCTCCAGCAAATACTCTTTGGGCCTGAATGGCTTTCTGAACTGGCTGCAGACTTGCCTTCTTGGCTCCTCTCCCAGAGTGAGTCCCATCACCCAACACCCACCTGTGCACCCCATGCACTCCCCTCCCCCTGCACGTGTTTGGCAGCTTCGAAATGGTGCATTGTAGAAACTTCAAATGGTGCATTGTCTCAGACATTGACACTTGGGGCTGCACTGTGACTCCAACTCAAAGAAGAATCCTGATAGACTATCATCTGCTACTAGAGGATCATAGTGGCTTCATCCTACTCCAATCTGTGGGAGAATGCACTCTAATTCAGGTGGCTTAAACAATAACCAGCTCTGAACTTTATTCCTTACTTGAAAACTTTCTTGATTATTCCAAAGTAAAAGGAAGAGAGGAGAAAAGTGGATCACAGTAGAGAGTGTGGTGGGAGAATTGTTTTTTAAACATTATATGACATTATTTCCCTGAAACAAAAATATTATTATCCCTGACAGTTCTACCTCGGAAAAATGGGAATAGAAGAAGTGGTCAAAACTATGCAAAGAGTTAAACTGGAAAAAAAAATGAACCAAATGATAGAGTTGAGGTACTGGCTTTCCATTTAGACCAAACAAAAGTGTTGACAAAATGTTGATATCATTTCTATTCTACATTGTGGCCAGAATTGCTCTACACAAGATGTCACGGATTAGACTAATGAAGGCACCCCATTTTTCTATAAACTGGAATCTTTTTCAAAATGAGATGTGTCTTCCTGACTCCTACTAGTGCATATATATTGGTTTGACCATAGTGTTACATTTTCATAGATCTTGCATTGTACACTTTAAAGAGAAGGGGGAAGTGGGGAGATCAAATCATGCAACATACTAGTATTTTATTGTTGCAAATCAATAAAAATGTTATTAAATAAGGTAAAGGAGTCCCTGTGGATTTTACTCCACGAGTTGTTGCCGACTATAGGGGGTGGTACTCATCTCCATTTCAAGGCCATTAAACCAGTACCAACATTTCTCATGTTGCCAGCATGGTGTCATGGAGCGCTTAATAAGACTACTTTATAAATAAATAAAACATTTAGTACTGTTTGAATGGCAATTCATTTCTCTTGTATGACTTGACTGGGGGCAGGAGGGGAACATCTGGCATGCATTATTGTGACCTGGTTGGGCAAGGATGTTCCTCTCTGCAGTCGATCATTAGGATACTGAATATGGCCATAGTCAAGCCTAGATGATCCTGTGGAAATTTTGACTATAATCAGAAATAAAGAGAAAGCTGGAGATTTTATTGGTATACTGCCCACTCAGCTGTCCAAACAGCTCAGGACCTGAGCTTGTGGATCTCATCACAGGACTTTGATTCCCCCAGGTTATTACTATGGAGGACTTAAATGATATCTGGAATAGCTCAGGAATTCATGGGCATATTACTCATAGTCTTGTCTGACTTGCTATTTGGTTCAACTCACATAGGCGGGTTGACAGATGAAAACAGGATAAAAATTTACCAGATACTAACAAAACATTCTTCTAAAAATTAGTTTGTTATTGTTACAGTGCAAACAAAATAATGTGTACTCAGATTTTTAATATGCTATACAGTGACTTTAGCTTAGCAAACCTCTACACACTGATATTTACACTTATATTTTATAGTTCCCTGTTTCAATCCTCCCTCTATTTCCTTAAACAATTGCTAAACTTAATCATTGTTTTGTTAACTCCTCTTTTAGGCAGCTTTAATTTATTTCAACTTCTTACTATTAGCCTGCTAAATTAGGGAGGAGGTTAGAAAGAAAGAAAGAAAACTATTTTTCCTGAAGACTCTTAGAACATTAGCACTCTGTTTATACTTCTCCACTCTGTTATTTTTCATCTGTCTTTTCCAACGTAGCTCCAGTTATTTTACCAACCAGTCTACACAGCCAAATCTTTCTTCTCAATTCTGTTCTATCTTTAGGATCCTTCTTTGTCCATTCCTCCTTTCTCTTCAACTTTCTTTCCTACTTTACTTCCTTCAGGGATTTCGGCATCCTTGATAGACACACAGTATAGTATTTCTAATAAATATAGAAACACATAAGCACAAGTCTTTGGCCGATAAAGTTGTCTCTTATAAATTTTGCACTAGAAGGCAGATACATGCCAGCTCAGATATTTCTTAATTACACCAAGAACCTTCTAGCTGTCTTCTATATGCCACTTTTTGTGCAGTTTGTAAACAGATAAACTATAACCTTGAGGCAAACTACAACTGCATCACAGTCATGGCAGCCCACCTTGCCAAAAGGAGGGATACCCATCATCTAGTTTTTACCATGAAACTAGAGGCAGTGGTTTGAATGCCTTTGCAGTTGGTCCTTTGTCACTGTCAGATCACTTTCTGGCCAGCTTGCGCAGTTAGATACCACTATTGACTTATGTGAAAATGAGGGACTAATTAAAGCAGCCTACCCAAGGAATCTTATCATATAGTTATTTTCTAGCAGGTGCTTGAAGGTTTTCCCAGAGTTATGACAGATAGTTCCACCTTGAGCCTCATCAACCTCTGGAATGAGGAAGCAATGAGAGCATTGAATATACTTCCTCCCAAATGGCCTCTGATTGATGTTCCCATGAGTTTGTGTAACAATCCAAGAAGCTTTGGAAAACAAATGATCAGAAGTGATGGCTGAAATGGAAGGGGTAGAAAAGGAAGACATATAACACATATAACCAAATGCAAGTATAAGTGTATATTCTGGGCATGCATTGTGTCAGTAAAGGCAGCAAGACTACTTTATTACTCCAATAGCATGTCATCTGGCAATACTGTTTAAGAAACCAACATCCAGTCTAGATTCCATATTAGAAGGATTAAATGAGTTAATTGGTACAATGGTATGCAAGTTCACCAGGGATTTTCTTCATATAACATAGACTCCAAGGAACCTAGACAGGATTCTGAGAAACATATTCTGTGTAACCTGTGAGTTGGTTCTTTCTCCATTGGCTCTTATGACCAATGAAAACTGGGATGGGTGGCTGGGTTTGAAAAGTGATAAATGCTTCTTTGAGGGAGGGAGTTTCTGCCCAAAGACATTCCTACCTTAAGAGACATCTCTCATCCTGACTCTGCGCAGCCCAATTCCCTTTTAGGTAGGATGTGAAGAAGTGGTTGCCTGTAATTTTAGAAAGCCTTGGAGGAAGCAGATTATCCTGATCCTTTCCATCTCTCCTTGTGTGCAATGGATATTGCATTGCATCTTTTAGTGGATTACTTCTGTGAGGGTCAGGATAAAGGAAGAGCAGCTGCCTATCTTCTATTAAATTTCTGATTGGCATTTGATATAATAGACAATGCAATGAAGGGTTGGAAGTTGGGGGCACTGTGTTAATATTTTTAGTGTGACTAATTGACCATTATGCTTTCTTCAGTTAAAGTTTTTCACAATCTCTATATATTCTAATCTTTTCATAATCATTTATGAAGCAAGGCTTGTTCAAGCCCTGGCAAAATCACTGTTAAGTATGGCAACACGTGTCATATTTATGTTCCAGTAGAACAATATGGCATGAATTGAGACAAAGGCCTTTGCACAGATCCTTAATTTGTTTGTATAGTGAATCATAGAATTGGTCTGTAGGTTCCACTGTACAAGGATCTCAATTTACAATTTAAAACCCCCCAGTAAAGCACAGAGACTCTGCAAAAGGAAGAGCATAGATCTATTAATTTTACTAGCTATATTGCTATTGGCACAGTTTTCTTGTTATATGGAAAGCATTCAGGCACAGCTCAGACGGGAGGCTAAAGAAAAGCTTTTAGCAAGCTGCACCTAGAAGATGATAATGTACAAATCCATGTCCAAAACTTTCTTCAGGCAAAAGCACCTATTGAGTAAGTGCACAGTAATTGAAATTAAAGCTGAATTCCTGCTGTAGTGAACAGAGTTCATAGAAGACTCCCAGATTACAAAGTTCAGCTTTGAGTGTCATTTTGTAAGATGTACTGTGAAGCAATTAGTTGGATTCTTCAAAGTAGTATGAAGGAGAACATTCATATTGCTTCCCTCTAATTTTTATCTTACTCTCTTTGGGGAAGCAATAAAGATGTTGAATAGTATTGTATCCTTTCTCATTCATTAGATTAGTACAATGTTCTCTGTTGTCATGAGTGGGGACATAGAAGAACCTGGGAGAGTGTCTCCATTAAGGGCAAAGTCATTCTCTGTCATGAGCTGGGGTCAGTGGATATTCTCATCAGAATAGTGTCTCCAAACTCCATATATTATTTTCTTCTCCATGGCAAATCTTTTCCTCATTCCTTCCATTTCATGAAGATTATTGGTGGAAATACTTTGGAAAATATTAGGAAATATAAATGGCTGTAGAAATAATCCCACATTATTGACAAGAAGAGTTGTCAGTTTATTTCTCCTTGCCTCATGTTGTTTGTGAAATATAAGAATTTCCTATCTACAGTTTCCTTTGCCAACAATGGCAGTTGTGATGTTGCTACCCTGTTCAGCATGCAGAGATCAGCGAGGCAGTGAAGACAGCTCCTGATATGACAAAGTCAGGTCAAACCATTTCAGGGAATCTATTAGCACTTATTTTCTTGCCATTCTATCATGGGAAAATAGAACTGCAATTATCTGATAGCTCATAGTTAGACACTGACCCCCCCTCCATATTTTCTACAGAAAGGACAATTCCATAATTCTAGTGCCAGCAGCAAGCAGAAAGAGACCTAAGGATTCACCTGACCTTGCCAGGCTTCTTAAATCTTCTGTTAGGAAAGCAGAGAATAGAATGACCTCTCTGGTTGTGCACATTTTCACACTAGTGCTTTATACCATCTCACAGGTTCATCAAATCTTTACTGTACCAATGTAACACTAATGAGGACATGGTTTATTCATTTTAGTGACAACTAGGTGATACAATGAATATTGTCTAAGTCACTAGTAGGGAACACTTTCACCTTCCACTTGCTCTAAGCCAGTGATGGCTAACCTTTTTGCCGTCGCGTGCCAAAAGTGGGGGTCGTGGGGGGGTCACGGGTGTGGGTGCCCACATCCATAATTCAATGTGCCCCGCCCTCCCGCACATGCGCACGTGACCCCACCACACTTCCCCCTGCTTTTGGCACACGATGGCATGGTGGGCCCAGTAGGCCCGTTTTTCCCTCTCCCCAGGCTCCAGCGGCTTTCTAGGGGCCTGGGGAGGGCAAAAACAGCCTTCCCCACCCCCGGAGGCCTTCCGGAAGCCAGAAACAGCCAGTTTCCTGACTTCCGGTGGGACCGGAAGGCCTGAAAATCAGTTGGCCGGTGCGCGCATGCGCTTTGGAGCTGAGCTAGGGCAACACTCGCGTGCCCACCAATATGGCTCCGCGTGCCACCTGTGGCACCCGTGCCATAGGTTCGCCATCACAGCTCTAAGCTCTCCAAGGTTCTTAAAGAGTCATGCCCAGTCTGAGTTCAATCTTTATTTGCAGTTCTTTCATTTTGCCCAATGCTCATTCTATAGACAGATTCTTTGGAATCTCTCACCATGATAGAATGGATAAAACTAAATATGTATTTATAGTACATAAGCAAAGGAACTGTTAGAATGTGACTGTGAGCTAATAGTCACTACTTTTTCTTTGTTTCAGGAAAAAGGAGTGAGTCTACTTTACATGTTCCTATTTGATTTGAAACGTTCATTCAGCTTCAAGAATCAAGTCAATTCAATGTGAAAAGTCAAATAAGTCAAATAATTCATCATGTGTCTTTTTTCCTCCTGCGTCACCACCAGCTGAAAAGGTATTGTGATTGGCATCGTGGGATAAGCAATTGAGAAGTGGGAAGCCTTTTGCTGAGTGAAGAGGGATCATTGGGTGTGGGATTAGCTGTGAGGACCTATGTGACAAAATTCAATATTCCCATACTTTTCAAAGGATATCTTATGTTCTTCATGATAAAATGTTGACAATCATAGTCATAAAGGGTCATTATGCTTTTTCAGAAATGCAGTTAAATGTTAAACTTGGCTTGCTGCCCCATCCAGAATAGTGGATGCCATCAGTAGCAAAGTGGCCTAAGATCATCTCCTGGACTGACAGACAATCTGGGCCAACAGCCTTGACATTGATCATTCCAGCATCTTTTCTTCTTTTTGTAGTCAGTAGGTAATTCATAGTTACCACCAATAATATTCTTATTTTGATTTAAGGCATAATTTTCTGCAACACAGAGATAATTATTCTCAAGCAATATACAATGCCCTCTCAAGGGAGCTTCCATAAGACTATTAACTTCAGCATCTAAAATTTCATAGTTGACTGAGCATTAAATAGCGTATGTTGTTGTAAACCTACAAACACTAAGAGGTTTATCTCAGATATGATGTGAAACCAATCTCTTTTCTTGCAATCAATTATATAGAGATACCAGTGATAAGGCAAATTTCCAATCTCTAGGAGTCTCTGGAGGCTGGGGACAGCAAAAAATGTCACTTCCTGTCCCACCGGGAGTTGGGAAAAGGGCTGTTTCAGGTCTCTGGAGGGCCTCCGAGGGGGTGGGAAAGGCTGTTTTCACCCTCCCCAGATGCACAGATAGGATCTGGAGCCAGGTGAGAAAGAAAAACGGGCCTCCCACCCCCAGGTCCTCCAGAGGCAGAAAACAGCCTGTTTCCCTACTTCTGGTGGGCCCAGAAGGCCCAAAAATCAGCTGGCTGGTGCTCACATGCATGCCAGAGCTGAGCTGGCATGCCCACTGATATGGCTACATGTGCCACCTGTGGCACACATGCCATAGGTTCGCCATCACGGACTTAGGATATTGCTGTAAGCATGTGACTCTATTGCTTATTCCTGGAGTCTTTGGAGCCTACTATAGTATTCACAATTTGTAGCTTCATCCTACTTCCAGTTGGTTGCCATCATTTAGTTGTGGAAGAAAATTTGTGCATTAAATTTAATGGTGAACAGTTATGTCATATGATGGTGTAACACCGCCTAATGACTTATGGCTCTTTAGAAGCATATACTTCAGCCAGATATATGGGTTCCTTTTCTTCTTCATCTTGTTGTTGCTAGCAATTATGTTAGTAGGAGAGGTAGCATAGTTTTTCATTAATTTCCAATGAGAGAGGAGGGTGCTGCAGTGGTGGGAAAAAAATGATGAGGTAAAATATAGAGACTAAGAATATGACTTCTGGGAAAGAGAATGATAAAGGAAAATTGATGTGTAATGGCTGGCATGCTGGGTGGTTTTTAACATCTGAAAATTTGTCTGTTTGAGGGAAACTGGATGTCTCCTGAAGTGGAGCTGGAAGGATTATACAGAGGACTGCCAAACAGGGGTGCTGCTCTCTGAAGCCCAGAGAAAACTTCAGATATAGACTCAGGAATTTACTGTAGTCATCAATTTTCAACTTGAAATAAAGCAAAAGTCTGTTGCAGACTATAAACTCTGCTCAAAGCATACAGAAAAAAAGCATACAGTAGGCACAAGAGCTTACTTTTCCAAGAAAATAGAGATCACAGGTTTAGGGAGGATCCAAGAGTACTCAATGTCTACCTCACAGGTCATCTAGATAATGAGTGAAAAATCAATAATAAAAGTAGTGCATAGAATTTCAGAAAGAGAGGTGAAACAGTATTAGTCACAGACATCCAGTCACACATATCTTTTTTCATAGTCACATTGCTGGCTTTACTAATTTACTACTTCATACTAACATAAAGAGTTAGTATGAGACAGAGCAGGAGTCTCCAACCTTGGCCACTTTAAGACTTGTGGACTTCAACTCCCAGAGACAGAGATAGATTGCATCCTGCCAGCTAGAGAAAGAGAGTAACAGTCCAAGAGAAAAGAGCTAGTACAATTAAGTCCCTTACTTATGTCTAAGTAGGATAGGAGATAGTAGTAGCTATACTCATATTTAGTCATCAATCTAGACTACTAATATTTGGAGGAGTTCAAATGTACAGTTTGAGAGTTTGTCCAACGTTGTGATGACTTAGGAGTGCTACATTGAAAACACATCAAGGTAGACTTTACCTTGGGAAGCACAAAGCTTTACTTTGCTAATAGAGAAGTAATTAGATCACAATAGAATCATAACTATCAGTCAAGTCTATCTTGATGTTACAGTTGTTTCTGATTTTATTGCTGCTTTTTAGCTAGTTAGTAGTAAAAAAGATGGGAGAGTGAAGAGAAAGGAGTTTGGCTAAGATGTAATAAAATAGTATCTAAAAATTATTTATGTCTTTGCTTTATTTCACACTTTATAAAAAGAGAGGAACTCTTTTCAGTGCTGTAATTTGGATCAGGTCACATGAACTCACAAAACCTTTTGGATAATAACTGCAGAATAACTGGCAGGCAAATAGTGACGGGATTTAAACATAAACTTATACAGCATATACTGAGTAGATAATAAACTATATTTTATTAATCAGGTGAAAATCAAATCACAAAAGCATTGTAAAGCATTTAGAAATGTAGTATGTAGATTATAAAAACTGAATAAAATATATAATCTTACACAATCCAGGTTGGTTGATAGACAGATACAACCCAGTGGTGAAATTCAATTTTTTTTTACTACAGGTTCTGTGGGCGTGGCTTGGTGGGCATGGTGTGGCTTGGTGGGTATGGCATGGTGGACGTGGCAGGGGAAGGATACTGCAAAATCTCCATTCCCACACCACTTTGGGACCAGCCAGAGGTGGTATTTGCCGGTTCTCTGAACTACTCAAAATTTCCATTACTGGTTCTCCGAATTACTCAAAATTTCTGCTACTGATTCTCCAGAACCTGTCAGAATCTGCTGGATTTCATCCCTGATACAAACCCAATAGAAGTATTGCACATTGTGGTTTTTCATGGAAGCAATGCAAAGGCAGGTCAGCAATATGATTATGCAACTTCACACATAGCCTCTAGGCCAGCCTCAGTGGCCTAGAGGCTGACCCATCCATGTCATGGAATGGTTGAAATCTTGCAGGACTAATCACATTTAGCAGAACTTTAATAGATTGCACAAATCTTGGCATTCACGTGTGAGAAGTGCAAAAATATTGATTTATAGTATAGTAAGATTTTCAAATGTTGTGAAATTTGGAGGTTAAAAAAATATTTGGAAGAGTTCAAATGTACAATTTGAGAGTTTGGCCAATGCTGTGATGAGCACTACATTGAGTGCTACATTGAAAACATGATAAGAAGGTATGATGCTGTGTGGGTACCAGTAGAGGGCTGAGAAAGACATTGATGCCATGGATGATCGTTCCATCCTGTTTTATATAATCAACAGAGACAGGGCAGTTTGCATTTTCAAAGACATCCATCCATTATGAGCTGTCAGAAGTTGAATGCTAAGCATAAAAATATCACCTAGCAATAGGGAACCTGCAGTTCAATTGATGCCAGGCATTTGCTGTGGCACAGATTGATCATGCTTACTGCACCTTAACATTGTTAGTCTTTCCTGCTATTACTTATTTATTTATTATAATCACCCATCTCAACCAAGTGACTGCCTGGTTGAATATTCAGGCTTTGGAGTGTGCTGCACAAAAGAATACTGAACTGATTAAAAGGCTGACTTAAACTATAAATCAATTTCAGCAGCTCTTCGAATGTGGCATGTTGAAATGACTGCCTCTTTTGTGACCTCTGTAAAATTGAACATATTGATATTAAGTTCTCAAGTGATTCAAATGTTCTTCCACACACCAACTGATTAACCCTAAGCTTTCTGGTTGCTGCATTTGTATACTTGTCTTCTCAAAACAGATCAGCTGACTACTTTTCACAGTAAACAGTGTAAAGCAAAGCAGGAAGCATTAACTTTAGATTAAATCAGCCAATGAAACTACTGTATCAATAGCTAAGAACTGTAAGAACTATAGCCCAACATATCTGTGCAGTATCAGAGTGAAATTTATGTTCTATTTTATAAAGAGTAATTATATATGAGAGACTGAATCTGGATTTATCTTTAAGGAATTCTACATTTTCACCAATCCAAATAAATTATCATTAAAACAAGAGGTTCACTTTAGATAAGCTGAGAATAAAGTAAAAGAGGAAGAGGATTTTTCCCCTTATGTAATTAAACTTGATAGAGGTGTCTTCAATTGAAGGTCATTTTCCTTTCAGGGAGATACAGTCAGTAGAATATCGTGCCACTTTCCAGTGCTGCTGGCTAATCAACCCCCCATCTCAGCTTTCATGAATAATTGCATAATCAACTTTTAATCCAGTGATTTGTGTTATAAGAGAAAAATTTAGAGATATAGTTCATGGCAAACTTGCACAAATACTACAGTGAATAAAACCTGGCAAGAGTATAGAAAAACTTAGCTATTACTTACAATACTTCCATTAAAAAAACAACCCCAAACTCATAGATGATGCTTACAGGTGCTCCTCATGCTATAGTTGAAAATGGTGTTCTCAACCTAGAGCCAAAGCAACCCCTAAAACTGAACACAATTTTCCAGATTTGAGGGGGGGGGGAGAGGGGACGAGAGTCCCCTGTTGCATCTCTTTTTCACCATGTATCACCTACGGTGGTGTGTGAGTTTCAATTTCTGTTTAGTTTTTAAGATCTTGACCTCCCACTCATTATGTGATTCCCACTCATGAAATGATTTATAAAATTTATTGACTGCCCATCTTGCCTAGGGTAACTCTGGATGGCTTACAATTACTCATCAAGTTTCCTCTCAGTTGGATAAATGCTAAGGTTTTAGCTTTAAGATCCCAATATATACTGCCTTTCAATTTGCATTGTGTAATTTAATAACCTGCCAATGTTACTCCATAACCAAAAACCATTTCCTGAGGTGGGTGATGATAGATAAATGGATGGATGGATGGATGGATGGATCGATCGATCGATCGATAGATAGATAAAATGCTATCTTTCCTAGCAATGCCTCATGGGTTAAATGGACACACGGTAAGAGTTTACACTGATTTGACAATAGATAATCAATCAATATAGAGAATACACACATAAGCAAATTAATTAATTAATTAATTCAGAGGCCATGTGTATGTCTGCCCATTGTTGGATTAAAGCTTTAGCCTTTAGTTTTAGCTTTATAATTATAGTGGATAATTATAACTTTATTCTGTTTCTGCAGTATTTTTATGCATTTAGAAATAATACATTCTTTAAAATCTTATTTTCTAAAATAGTTAAAATTCAGATCCCCAAAGTCTTAGATCTGAATGTTTACATTTGCAACTTTTACTAGGCTATATAACCAGTACTCTAATTCAACCCCCTCCTCCACCCATTTTTTTTTTGGTTGATTTTTGCCATTCAGGTGTAGGCTTTTTGAAAGTATTTTTTTAATATTAGCCCTTTTTTAAAAAGTCGTACCTATTTTTTTATATAAAAGTTTCAGAATACATGCTTTTTTTTGAAGCATATTCTTTACAAATATCTGTTTTTGCAGATTTTTGATTGTGGAAAGAAGAGTGCTAGAGGATTCCGCTTAATGTGGCATTTTGGAGACTTCTGAAATCTCCCAAAGAAATTTGCAGATTTCTAATTACAATCATCACAATCATACACTTCTAATATCATGTTCTTTTCCCACTCCTCTTGACCAAAACTGACCATTACTCTTTATCAGAAGTTTCACTAATATCTGAGTGAAGGTGAAACAGTCTCCTGTGGCTTACTCATAATAACATCACATTAATGGCAGTCAGCATGTTCTTGGCTTCGGCTGCAATGACTCATATTTAGTTTGTCATCTACGGTCTCATTACCAGATGGCTACAAAACTGCCCAATTTTTGCATTACATCTTTTCTTTTAGATTTAGCATTCTGCCAAATCTCTTATACTCCACAAACCTACCCCAGAGGACCAATCAGTGACTTTAATGAATTGAAGAAATTTGCTTGTACAAAATACTTCTAATTCTCAACTCTCCATTATTGCTTTTTAGAGAAAGGGATTCCATTTCCTCACCCCAAAATGTTCTGGGGTGAAAAAAGCTTTTCAACAAAATTAAAACAATAGAAGATAACATATGTAACTCAGGATTGAACTGTAAGAACTTTTGTACTCTCTTAGCTTGGTTGTTTCATTACAGATATTTTGTTACCTGACCAGATAGCATCTTCAGTGCAACAAAACATCTCCAACAATACAGTCAAGCTCAGACAGCATTAAGGAAAACCATAAAAAGCAAACCATAATTCTTATAATATATTTGATTTTTATTTATTTATTTATTTCATCAAGCATGTAATAAGTAACAGATATAAGTATAAACATAATTATGAATACATGAAATGGATACGAATAAAAGAGAACATTAGGACAGGGACGGTAGGCATACTGGTGCGCTTATGCACGCCCCTTAAAAACCTCTTAGGAATGGGGTGAGGTCAACAGTTGACAATCTAAGGGTAAAGTTTTGGGGGTTAGGGGAAAAAACCACAGTGTCAGGTAGTGCATTCCAGGCATTAATGACCCTGTTACTGAAGTCGTATTTTAGCATGGTTTACCACAAGTTTATATCTACAGTATTCTGTGCTCTTGTATTGTTGTAGTTGAAGCTGAAATAGTCATTGACAGGTAGGACATTGTAGCAGATAATTTTCTGTGCTACGCTTAGGTCTGACCAAAGACGGTGAAGTTTTAAATTGTCTAATCTCAAAATTTGAAGTCAGGTGGCATAAGGTATTGTTGCGAGTAGAGGAGTGGAGGACTCTTCTCCATTGTGGATGGAGCCAGCAGCCAGGCATGGGTTGTACTCATCTGTTCAGATTGATGGACTGAGTCTGTCATAATTGTTAAGTCCCACCCCTGTTGCTAGGGGCTCCAGCTTTTGACTCAGTCCGTCAGTCTGGACAGACCTGTGGGACTGTCTCTCTTACTAATTTGACTCTTCAAAACTGTGTTTTCTGTTCTTACTAATTGAATTTGACTCTTGGACTGTTATTGATTCTTCTACTTGTGAGTTTGGACATTTCTATAAGATCTGCATTTACCACAGCGACTAGCATTTGCTGGTTTGCTGGGGGGTTTCAGCTCCTTGTTGCCCCTTGGATTGATTAGCCCCGTTGACCATACAGCAGTCCGGGGTCTTGTGGAGCTTTATGCTCCTGGTGGGGCAGGAGCTGTCTATTTCATCAGTGGAGCTTCACACTCCCAATATCTGCTTTGATTT
This sequence comes from Ptyas mucosa, assembly GCA_012654045.1. NCBI lineage: Eukaryota > Metazoa > Chordata > Lepidosauria > Squamata > Colubridae > Ptyas > Ptyas mucosa. The sequence goes on along the minus strand of WNWU01000018.1, from coordinate 16,640,825 downwards.
CGTGTGGAGCTTCGCGATCCCGGGGAGAGTGTTGGGCGGCCATTTTACATCAACTGACAGCCCGACTTGCTTTTAAGTGGAGTCCTCATGCTCCCAAGTATTGTGCCGTTTGCCTTCCGCTGATAGCCAGATCGTCCGCCCTCTCTCCCGATGTTGGATTTTAGGCTTGGAAGCTTCGTGCTCTAGCCCTCAGCTTCTAGTGGCTAGAGGAGGTTGGAGGAGCTTTGCGCTCTCTGTCATAGCGCGATTTAGCACCCACCATTTTGGATTGCCTCCCGATCAGCCATGGTGCGATTGTGCTTTGTCCAAGCCTCCAGGCGTTAGCCTGTGCCGGTTCGGCCGTTGCCTCACTTGAGGATCTCGCTTGTTACGGAGGACTGGGGCACTGGTGATTGCAGTGCTGTTGCTGTCCTTTGGTGGTTTGTCAAAAATAGCCCTTGGAAATTAGACTTCTGGCCAGCTGCTTATGTGGATTGGAGGCTTGTCTTTGACAGCCCAGGCATTTGGCATATATATAGCCTTTTACATCCTGAGCTCCCATATTGAACCATTGGCAATTGTGTCGCTTCTGACACATTCTGGATATGGTGGCCATTTTGTTTGCTGGTTTATAGTGCTGTCCTTCTTGGCAGCCATTTTATTTTTATTTTATTTTATATCGAATTTATATACCGCCCTTCTCCTGAAGGACTCAGGGCAGTGTACAGCTGAAATAAAAACATAAACTACAAACATTAAATGACAATTAAAAGGATATATATATGTTTGGCCCCATAATTAAAAGAATGACAAACCAATTAAAAACATTTAAAAAATTGTTAAACCAACCCGACTTGCTGGAAAAAGAAAGTTTTAAGGGCACGGCGGAAGGCACCGAGGTCTTGGATTCTCCTTATCTCTGGGGGCAGCTGATTCCAGAGGGTAGGTGCCCACACAGAGAAGGCCCTCCCCCTGGGGGTCACCAGCCTACATTGTTTGGCTGATGGCACCCTGAGGAGGCCCTCTCTGTGGGAGTGCACAGGTTGATGGGAGGCCATTGGTAGCAGCAGTTTTGTTTCGGACCAGCTGCTTATCGTCCACGTCTCAGTACAGTAAGCTGGCAACAGTGAATATCCCATGGACTGTCATGCCTAAAGCCTTGGCCAAGACCAAGCATGGCCGGAAGGCCCACTGGCCAGGAGCAGTTATACCCCATTCCTGGGGATTCTTCATCCAAGCCCGCTCAAGGTAGTGACCCTTCGAGCAGGGCCTCCGGCAGTGAGGACTCCCACTCTCACTGAAAAGTCAGCAAACATTCCTCTGCCTCCTTGCAGGTTGAAAACCCTGGGATAAGGTTTTGCAGAAGCTTTGTGATAAGGCCAGCGGCCATCGTCCTTTGCCTCCTGTCTACAGCGCAGATGTGGTCTCTGTTATGGCAGTCACTGGGCCAGTCGTAACGTGGGATAAGGTGACCCTGGAAGATTGCCCAGTGACAATTCAAGCTTCTGATTTATGGGGGTCTGTCTCCTCTCTGGCTCCTGCGGTGGTCTCAGAGGTGGTACACCCTACATCCAACTTGGGACCTGCACCATCTTCATCTTCTGCTCCTGTCCGAGCTTCCATGGGACCAAGTTTGCAGTTGTTTGCAGCCTGAAGATATCCAGCAAATGATCACTACTGCTGTGCAGCAATCACTGTCAGCTCGATTTTTGCCGCCAAGCAAAGATGCTTCTGTGCATTCTTTCACATCTGTTTCTCCTGACAAAGATTATAACGTGGACTCCCTCTCTGTTGCGGGGTCAGATTCTCCAGCCCCCTTCTATGTGAGCCGCCCATTGGCTCTTGGCAAGGTTAAACCTCAAGAACCAGAGTTATTGGAAGATGAGGGTCTTCCACCGGAGCAGCCTGCCTTTACTGGCCTCTTTTCTCAGGCCATTTTCAAGTCCCTGTTATTCAAGGTGGTAAATACGGCCCAGCTCGGTTCTGGTCCTATGGAACCGGCTCCTCCATCTTCTCCAGGAACTCTAAACCCTTTGTTTGCAGAGCCTTCCAAACCGGTGAGCTCCATTCTGACACCACCTCTGTTTCTTGATGTGGTCAAGAAGTAGTGGGCTTCGCCCGGGTCAGCTCCGGTTCCTTCCTCAATGGACTGGAAGAATTTTAATGTGGTGGCTGACCTGGCATCTCTTCTTCAAGTGCCAATGGTCGATGCTCCGTTTGCTGCTTTGCTACCCAACGCTTCTGTTCCTGGAGATCCGGATGAGGGTCTACGTCTGGAGGAGAGCTGGTTGGACCAAGTTCTGCAGCGGGCACACTAGGGGGCGGCATGGACCATTAGATCAGCCACCACTGCTTCCTTCTTCAACCGGATGACTTTGTTGTGGTTATGGCAGTTGCTATCTCCTGAGCTATCTCCTGAGGACATGAGACTGAAACACAATTTAAATAAAATCATTGCGGTGGTATAATTCTTGGCGGACACTACTCTCAACTCTGCCCGCTTCATCTCTAAATCCCTGGCCTGCTCAGTGACTGCCCATTATCTGGTTTGGCTCCACCATTGGCAAACAGATGGTAGGCACAAGTGCCATTTGACGTCTTTTCCCTTTATGGGAACTAAATTGTTTGGGGATCCATTAGAACCCTTTCTTGTGGAGACCAAAGATAAACGGAAGGTTTTGGCTACTGAGTATTGTAGGGGGCAGTCCTGTTTTCTACTGTATTTGCATCGGCCCCAGTTTCGAGGATTGGACAGGGGAGCTGGTTCATCTCGCATTATAGGTAATTTTGTCCCGAGACAGTGAGGACCCCAAGACAGGTCTTCAAGGGGTAGACCCTTTATGAATAGGTGGCCCTTTTGGGGGGAGGAGGTCGTTCAGTCCAATGCTGTCGCTAGCTGCATTTCAGATCCTCCCATCGGTGGCAGATTGGCTGTCTTCACCAATCTTTGCGAGCGAACTACTTCTGATAGATGGGTCCAGGCCACTATAAGATCAGGATTGGCTATAGAATTTCTTTCCACTCCCCTGATGTCCTTTGTACGCTGCCTGCTTTCTCATAACAGCAATAGGCAAGTCCTTATGGATTCTGCTATCCGGCAACTCCCCTCCATCAAGGCTATCCAACAGGTGCCTGAGGATCAAGTGGGACAGGGGTTCTATTCCCATGTATTCCTTGTCCCAAAGTCATCGGGGGGTTGGAGACCTATTCTGGACCTTAAACGTTTGAACCGTTATGTGGTTATTGCAGGTTCAAAATGCATCCTTATATTCTATCTTAGATGGCGTTAGGAGGGGTGATCTCTTCTATTGACTTCACCGAGGCCTACCTTCACATTCCTATCCTTCCTTCTCATAGGAAGTTTCTCAGGTTCTGTTATGTGGGGGGCCATTATCAAATAGGGCATTGCCCTTTGGGCTTTCTCCTTTATCCAGCACTACAAGTTGGACAAGTTCATACTGGGGGGAGTCTTCGCACCAGACTGAACCTGCCTGTACCTAGGGACAATGAACTTTGGTATGTCCCATGCCTGGCTCCTGGCTCACCCACAATGGAGAAGGGATGTTGGTCCTACCTGAGACGCACCTTCTTGTTGGGTGGAGACAGCAGCCAGCCCCACCCTTTCTCAGTCTGCGCTTTTTTGTACTAACTCTTATTTTTCTCCCATACGTATAGGTGGAAAGTCTGTTTTCCGTCTTTGCCAAAAGCTGGAGCACCTAGCAACAGGGGCGGGACTTAATAATTATGACTGACTTAGTCCATCAATCTGAATAGACAAGTACAACCCATGCCTGGCTGCTGTCTCCACCCAATGAGAAAGTGCGTCTCAGGTAGGACCAACGCCCCTTCCCATGAAATCTCTGGACTCGTTCAATTGTATGCAGTGTGGGTTCCAGACAGATGAGCTGTATTCAAGAATTGGTCTAGCAAAAGTTTTGTATGCTCTGGTTTGCGGTTCAATATTACCGAAGAAGAAGCTACAAAGGTTAGGTTAACAACTTTTAATGGTTTTTTGGCAATGTTGTTACGGTGAATTCTGGCACTTAGATTGTTTGAGATGAGTACTCCAAGGTCCTTGACAGAGCGAGGGTCATCTACAAGGTCATATCCACCCAGCTTGTATTTAGTGTTTTGATTTTTATTTATTTTTTTGGCAATATGTAGGACAGAACAGTTATTGGTTGAGATTTGGAGTTGCCAATTGTTTGACCATTCTGATATATAGTCAAGGTCTTTTTGTAGGGTAGCAGCATTTTTGGGGATGTTGAATAGTTTTACATCATCAGTGAAGAGAATGCAGTTGCTTATAATATGATTGCAAAGGTTGTTTATGTAAAGTATAAAGACTGTGGGTCCTAAAATGCTTCCTTGGGGGACACAGCTGTTAACAGGTACAGGCTTTGATAGGGTGTTCCCTATTTTGACTACTTGTTGCCTGTTTGATAGGAACACAGCGTTTTAGGTTGGTTTTAGGTTGTGTAATGCCTTTTTAATGGCATCTTCTGTGAAATTTTAATATTTGTATTGTATGTTTTTTAATTCTGGCTGTTCACCACCCTGAGTCCTCAGGGAGAAGGGCGGTATATAAATTGGAAATAAATAAATAAATAAATAAATAAATAAATAAATAAATAAATAAATCGACATGCATCAGATTTGCATAGTTGTGGTATGATTGGGAAATGTGAGGCATGATCCATTGCTGTTTACAAAGACTGAACCAAAGATGTGTTGAAGAGGTTGGCCTTAATGGTTTCATCATTACAATCTTTCCCGTTTGACCCTTTTAGTGGTGGGATGGCTCTTGAGTCTTTAAGTTTGTTGTTTACAAAATTATAGAAGGCCCGGGTAGATTTTGGGTGTAGTAGGTTTTCCTCTTGTTTGCTGTGATAATTGACGCATTCTGTCTTTATCTGTCGGCATAAGGATTTGTAGCGACTTTTGAAGTTAGCTACGTGGCCAATTTTATTTTTGCTCCAAAGAGGGTTTTTTTTTATTGAAGCTTCCTTATTGTTATGGATAATTTATTTTTCCTGGTTTTGGGGATTATTAGTGGTATCTGTAGTTTGATGGTTCTTTTGACTTCTTGTAAAAAGATGTTATAATGGTCATTGGCAGTGATGCAGCCAGTGAACAGATTTTGCCAATCAAGAGATGAGAGGTCTTCAGTTATGAGATACAATTGTGGATTGTTTCCTGGCTAATTAAATGGCTCTTTGCCAGAAGTCAGGTATATAGCCTCTCCTGCAGCTCCACCACAATTCCATGAAGGGCAATGTCCAGTGACCAGAAAGAAGGGAACATATCCATTAGTAGCCTGGCCTGTTTAGTAGAAGCTGGGCAGATCCTAATACCTGCCTGCATAATCAATCCTCTTCTTGAAGCTAGTTCATGTCCATGGTAAAACCCAAGTTAAGCAAAAAGGACAAACACTTTCAGACTGGAACAGCTAAAGATAATGTGGAGCTGCCTGAGCTGTGGGAATGAGATGAAGGCAACTTCTTGAGGACATGGCATAAAAATTGATTTTGAGTGATGGTGGTGGTATGTTCGTGCTGTGGTTGTAGAGAAGTAAGGATGAGCTTTAATGCCACACTTATTTCTTTTCATGGTGGCAACCATCACAAGACAGTTGAAAATTACTAGACAACTGTATGAATCCAACATTCATTGAATAGAGATGATTAATTCTCTTCCAGTCCCATTATCAGGGGTGGGTTCTACTTAACTTTACTACTGGTTTGCAGCAGGGCCGGTAGCATGCGCAGAAGCGTTTTAGTGATGTTGAGGTCAGTGGGCGGAGCCTCCCGCCGGTTTTACTACTGGTTCTATAGAACCAGTGCAAACCAGGAGCAACCCACTACCGCCTATGAAGGATTATTATCTCAGAGAGACATAGAAAATTCCAAGCACGAGTTAAAACCAGGTAAATGAGTGACTCTGGAATAGAAGACTTCCTGTACAGAATAATTTTTCAGTTTGATAACTAACCTTGATTTGGTTAGAAAGCCCATTTACAACTGCATGTAGCTGTCACCATAGCTTGTAAGTTTTAATTATAAAAGAAATCTCAATGACTCCACTGCGCACACATAATTGGGTTTCTTAATGTATGATGAAACAAAAGTAAAGGCTGCTATATAAGTAAAGGCTGACCTTCGAACCGCTGCACCGAGTCGGTAAGATGGTTCTGCCCCAGGCACCTGATGGAACCTGACAGGTTCCAGATGGAGCTTGGGCCATTCCCTGAGGCTCTGGCACACGCCTCGACTAGTGACCTAGTGGCCGTCTGGGATAGGGTGGCTGCTGGAGCTCTGGATCGGGTTGTGCCTTTGCGGCCTCTGACCTGGCGCCGATCTCATCTGGCTCCTTGGTACACTGAGGAGCTAAGGGAGATGAAGCACTGGAAAATATGCCTAGAGAGTAGTTGGAGGGCCAGTCTTTCTGAATCTGACTGGACACTGGTAAGATCTCATATTAAGAAATACCTAGTGGCGATAAAAGCAGCAAAATGCAACTATTTTGCTGCTCTTATTGCATCATCAGATAACCGCCTGGCCGCCCTGTTTAGGGTGACCCACTCCCTGCTCCACCAGGGAGTGCGGGAGGACCCTTGGAGGGTAGAGCTGAGGACTTTGTACAGTATCTGCATGACAAAATCACTCAGATTCTGGACTCCGACTGGGTAGTTTCAGGAGGGATGACTGACGCTGGTCTTGAGAATGTTATCTGGGATGAGTTTGATCCTGTGACTCTTGATGATGTGGACAGGATTCTGGGTAGACTGAATGCGACCACATGTTTGTTGGACCTGTGTCCCTCCTGGTTAGTGCTGGCTTCTCGGGAGGTGACGCAAGGCTGGCTCCAGGGGATTATAAATGCTTCACTGAGTGAGGGTGACTTCCCCGCTACCTTGAAAGAGGCGGTGGTGAGGCCTCTCCTCAAGAAACCTTCCCTGGACCTCGCAGAGTTGTCTAATTATCGTCCGGTCTCCAACCTTCGCTTTGTGGTGAAGGTTGTTGAGAGTGTGGTTGCGCGACAGCTCCCCCAGCACCTGGATGAAACAGTGTATCTGGATCCGTTCCAGTCAGGCTTCAGGCCTGGGTACAGCACGGAAACGGCATTGGTCATGTTGGTTGATGATCTCTGGAGGGCTCGGGACAGGGGTTGCTCCTCTGTCCTGATCCTATTAGATCTCTCAGAGGCTTTTGATACCATTGACCATGGTATCATGCTGCACTGGTTGGAAGAGTTAGGGGTGGGAGGTACTGTGTTGCGGTGGTTCTCCTCCTTTCTCTCCAACCGGTCACAGTCCGTGTTGGCAGGGGGGCAGAGGTCGACCCCAAGGCACCTCATATGTGGGGTGCCACAAGGGTCGGTCCTCTCGCCCCTTCTGTTCAACATTTATGTAAAGCCGCTGGGCGAGATCATCCGTGGTTTTGGGGTGAGCTACCATCAGTACACTGATGATACTCAGCTGTATATCTCCACCCTGGACCACACCAATGATGCCCTTAAAGTGATGTCCCGGTGCCTGGAGGCCATGCAGATTTGGATGGGGAGAAACAGGCTCAGGCTCAACCCATCGAAGACTGAGTGGCTGTGGTTTCCGACATCCTGATATAGTCAGTTGGTGCCATCACTGACTATTGGGGGCGAATCGCTGGCCCCCACAGAGAGGGCTCACAACTTGGGTGTCTCCTGGATTCACGGCTATCTTTAGAAGAGCACTTGACGGCTGTGACCGGGAGGATTTTTCATCAGGTTCCCCTGATTCACCAGTTGCGTCCCTTTCTGGATAGGGACTCTTTACGCACGGTCACTCATGCCCTCATCACTTCCCACCTGGATTCCCCTTGAGGAGCACCCGGAGGATCTAAATGGTGCAGAGTGCGGCCACGCGGGTGGTTATGGGAGTGACATGGCGCTCCCATGTAACACCTCTCCTGTGCGAGCTGCACTGGCTCCCGGTGGTCTTCCGTGTGCGCTTCAAGGTCTTGGTTGCCACCTTTAGAGCGCTCCATGGCTTAGGACCTGGTTATTTATGGGACTGCCTGCTGCCACCAGTAGCCTCCCACCGGCCAGTATGCTCTCATAGAGAGGGGCTACTCCGTGCGCCGTCGGCCAAACAATGTCGACTGGTGGCCCCCAGGGGGAGAGCCTTCTTTGTGGGGGCACCTACTATCTGGAATGAGCTCCCCCCGGAGATACGGAGGATCCCGGATCTACGTACCTTCCGCTGTGATCTCAAGACCTTTTTATTCCATCAGGCTGGCCTGACCTAATTATTCCCTTTTCCCTTTTAAAATGCAAATTTAAATCTGTTCTTAATTATTGGGGTGTTTTAAATCTGTTGTTGGCCAAATTGTTTAATTCGGTTTTATTCTGTTTTTAAACTTTGTATTTATGTGTTTTATCATGTGGCTGTTCACCGCCCTGAGTCCTTCGGGAGTAGGGCGGTATATAAATCAAATAAAACTAAAACTAAACTAAACTATATTCCAAATGTTTCTGATTCCATCATTAGTATAATTAGCATGAGCAAAAGCATCCACAAGAGAAGAAAATATCAGAACCATCAATAACATCAAGTGTCACATGCATAATTGTAGATATTTAATTCAAAATGCTTGCTTTACTGGGGTCACTTAACTCTTAAATCACTGAAAAATGACCATATTATGGCCTAAGAATTGGTGAGTTTCCATTTTGTATCTTTATGAATTAGTCTAAGATTCCTTTATTTCTTCCTTATTTGTGGTCTTTTATCCTGTTGTGTTGTGTCTTTCTAAATCCGAAGGCATGGATTGTTTTATCAATCTTTAAAAGCTGCAATAATGATTTCCCCCCCACTTCTAGAGTCAGCTCTTGACCTATGAACACAGAACAGACTTTCCTCAGTTTTTTTAGTTATGCTAGACAATAGTTTCTAAAATTCTCAATGGACATGCTACAATAAGGAATTATGGGACTTATAGTCCAATCAAAGGAAAGCTGGTGTACAGATTTTCTAAAAAAAAAAGAAAAAATAAAAAAAGGCAGGGAATATTTTTTTTCAGTAGAGTTAGAATAAGCAGCCTTAACAATAACAAAGAAAGAACTTATCTAGGATGATCTGTCCCCAACCTAGCTGTTCCGGTGTCCCACTGGCCTATCTATTTTACTTTAAGGACTCCAACAGAATCTGATATATGACTTCTCAGAAGTAAAACTGAGCTAAACTGAGCTTATTCCAAGGAAAACTGTTGCAAGACTTTTGCTGAAAAGACCACCCTTATATTCATTGGAAAAAGGCAGCAAAACTAGACGTGAATGACTTTGTTATTATGTCCTTTCAAGGCAGTGCTTACTTTAAATGACACAGACAGCGCTTCTCCAATTATCTGTCTTTCACATTCCCCCCTCCCCCCCACAGTCTGGACTTCTCAAGAGAAATGGTCTTCCCATAATATGCATTTTCACACCAACATTCAAAAGTGTCAATACTCTTTCTAGGTTTAATTTTTTCTTCCATAGAATATTGCAGGGAAACCCATTCTATGAATAATTTTTATCTTTATCTACTCATTATAGAACCTGAAACCTCTTTCAAGACCTTCATTGTTACCTAACAAGTGTTAGTTTGTGATATATCTCTTTGCAACTGATTCCTTTATTGTTGACAGCTGACCCAAAAGGCAGATGTTATTCACCACTTCCATGTCTTCTTTGTCAGTTTTAAGGCGGGTTATTTTACTCATTGTCATTAATTTGGTCTTTTATATATTTAGTTGTCACCCCGTTTTTTTCACTGTGCTCCTTGACATTCATTACTAGAACTAGTCAACCAAACCAAAAGATACAATGCACAAATTTATGCTTGCTAAAAGTTCTTCAGTTTCAAGTGAACCAAATTGGCAATATGTAGTGCTTTAATTATTAACACAAAAGTGCATGTATTTGGAGATGGCAATTTTAGGTTTCTCACTTTATTCTCTTTGTTAGTATTTTCATTCCTGGTTAATGAGTTTCTTGACACCTTCCCTTAATAATTTCCTATTAGTTTGCCCTTAGAGATCCAATGCTAATTTCAGGTTTTCAGAATGCAAAAAATTGCCATGACTCCTTCTTACAAGCAAACTGACCTGGTGTTTACTGATAAAAGGCAATATAGGCCCACTGCATTCATTGTGTTAATTAATTTAATTGCTTCATTAAGAAGACTTGTGCCAGGATACTTGATGTGAAACCATGCTACTTGAGGCAAAAGTTCTAAATTATAATACAAGAATCGTATGATAATGACTTTCCAAATTAAAGGAGATAATTAGACAAATATAAATATTATTATGTTGAGAGCTTTCTGAGTTCTAAGGGAATGTCGAAACTATGATAATTGGCTAATTATACTAGCCAGAATTCAGTGAAAAAACATACTGTTCAAATGGAAGAGTTAATTCCACTGATGTAACTTTTTAGGTCTGAAATGAACATCATTGTTGTGGAAACCATAGCCAGAGTCACTTTTAATATTTAAAGAATCCTTGGCAAACAGGAAGTAACTTCCAATCTTCCTCACAGCTGTTATAAATACATTTATATTTTATCCTTTCTCTATAAAGACATATCACAAGTTCCTTTCATAAGGAACCATTTCTAATTTTGAACCTATACATCATCAGTTCATTTTTCTTTTCTTTTTTCCAGCAAAAAAGGGATTTCCAGTCACTGATAAATATAGCTGCTGATTTTTCTCTAATGAAACAAGTTAATTTTGTTATCTCTGCCAGCCGCTCTGTCATCTTCACTAACCTTTCCATTTTTGTGCATATAATAATCTCACAAAAGCCAGCTTGGTGTAACGGCTAAGCTAGAACTCAGGAGACCATAGGGTCTAGTCCTGCCTTAGGCACAAAGCCAGCTGGTGACCTTGGGACAGTGGCCCTCTTTAAACTCTAAGAAGGAGGCAATGGCAAACCATTTCTGAAAACTTTGCCAAGAAAATTCCAGGGACTTGTCTAGGGTCCAAGAATTGGACATGATTGTTTTTAATTTTACTTTTTATTATATTGTAAGCCACCTAGAATCACTGTATCAGTGAAATAGGAGTCCTGGTGGCGCAGTGGACTAATTCACTGTTATTAAGATCAGCTGCTTGCAATTACTGCAAGTTCAAATCCCACCAGGCTCAAGGTTGACTCAGCCTTCCATCCTTTCTAAGGTAAGTGAAATGAGGACCCAGATTGTGGGGGCAATAAGATGACTTTGTATGAATATACAAAAGTATGAAGGCTATTGCTTAACGCACTGTAAGCCGTCCTGAGTCTCCGGAGAAGGGCAGCATATAAATCAAATTTTTTTAAAAAAAGAGTGGCATAGAAATGTAATCAACAAACAAACAACAGTCAAAGGAGCAAATAGTTGAACAGAAGAAAAAGAAAAGGCTTGCAGCAATAAATCATATATAAAAATAAACTTCCCATTTTTCTCTTTTACTATATTAGCTTTTTCATCTAATTTTGTATCATCAAGAAATCTGATAAGTATTTCCTCACTTTCCAAATCGTTTACAAAAATATTGAATAGTACAAAATCCAGATTAATACTTGTGGCAGCCTCATTGATGCCTCTCAATAAGCAACCATTAATATGTTATCTTTGAGTCTCATTTCAGCCTGCTACATATACACTTAATTGTTGCCCATCTAGTCCATAATAAACTATCTTGCTAATCATTATATTAAATTCTTTGCTGAAATCCTGAGACAATAGTAAGGTTGTGTCTAAGACCTAAAGTATGATAAGTATGCTCTGGGTTTATTGTGCAAAGAAATCACAAGCTACAAAAGAAATAGCAACAGTATTAATATTTATTAAAATATATTACACATCACCAATCAGTAGGTGATATTTGACAGCCAAACATATATTCTTTATAAACTATACCCAAATACATCCATGACACATTGCTGTTTAATAAAACATATGTACCAGATAAGAAATACACTGTCAGTATAATTTATCCACTAAATTATATCTGTAACTGATCTATTCACCCAAATAGAGAAGAAGGCAAGGATATAGCCAGGGAATTGTTTTTGATGCCTTGGTGTAAGAGCTTCTTCCCATTAGAATCAAGATTGCAAATTACAAATATTTTTCCACGCTGTGGGAAGTTTTCCTGTAATCCAAACAAGGCTGTTTGATATTTTTTTTAAAAAAAATCCACAAGTACTTTATAGTCTACTATTTATTAATGTGCTTGTTTATTACTTTGTTTTTGCATCCTAAAATATGAATAGGACTTCTGTATTCTTGCCGTTACCATTCTCTGGCATTGTAAATTACAACTCCTTTCATCATAAAATGATTTTCCCTTTTCATTAGATATCTGCAATTATTGAAATGATGGCATGTTTCCAAAATGGAAAGGTGTTTTTTTTTAAAAAAGAAAATGAACTTTACTAATGTATCTGCCAAAGAAGGGGAAAAAATCCTCTAGCTGGAGTTTTGTGAAGCCATAAGACAAAAAATTATACTCTCCTATTATCCAAAGAATAATAATCAGAGGTAATGAAATATATGTGCACTGAAAAGCCCAGGAAATCCATGTAAAATGTTTCAGGAAATTACTGATGAAAGATTTTCTCTAGCAGATCAGCACACAATGACTTAATCTTAGTCAGGACAAAATTAGTTCTCCCCCAAAAGCATTTCATGTTTTTAAAAATTAATTTAATTTGTACTGTTATTGAATATGCAACATATTTTTCTGTTTGTGTAAACCTCAAGGTAAGTAACAATAATTAAAAACATGCAAACTATAAACCACAAACATAAAATCAATACTGTTAACATGAATTAAAATATTAAAATATTTTAATAAAGTATGATTAATATATACAAAGATAGATAGATAGAAAGAGAAAGAGAGACAGAAAGAAAGAAGGACAGAGAGATAAACTGAAAGACAAATAATTATCTAGTACACATGAAAAGCTCTTATATGCGTTAGGGTTGCAACCTTCTCCCTCTCTCCCTCCCTCCCTCCCTCCCTCCCTCCCTCCCCCCTCTCTCATCTATCTATCTATCTATCTATCTATCTATCTATCTATCTATCTATC
>WNWU01000018.1:16535633-16627733 GCA_012654045.1 Ptyas mucosa | reverse complement strand
ATCTATCTATCTATCTATCTATCTATCTATCTATCTATCTATCTATCTAATCTATTAATCATCTTTTGATTGCTTCATACTTGTAGCAGTCACTCAGTTTTAAGAATGGAATTCTTGGGCATGAGCCAATACAGCTGAAGTCCCTGTGAACATCTTCGAATCTTATACCACCATACCTCTATAATTCTGAAATGCTGAGTTCTCAAGTGTTATAGCAGGCAGAAGCACAGCTAACCTTAGAAGATCTTGAAAAAAACTGAATTCCCTGAATTCCTATAGCTTGGCATTCAGACAAATCAGCTGTCAATAGACCCACAGAGATAAACCACATTTACACACTATTCAAAAGAGACAATTAAAAGCTAAGCAGGAAACAAAAAGATTAGAACACCTTCTTGCTAGCAATCAACACTCAGATAAACCAACAAGCAAGCAAAAAGCAATGTCCTAATCAATGAACTATCAAGGAGCCAACCATATCCCTACCATAAACCACATTTACACACTATTCAAAAGAGACAATAAAAAGCTAAGCAGGAAACAAAAAGATTAGAACACTAACAGGGCAAGGTACTACATATACTGTAAACAGGGGGCAAATACCACACTCACTTGCATGATATGAAATGTCTGCAGACAAAGAACCAAGCTGAGAAAGCACAAGAACTTAACAGTTCAATCTGGTTTGCTGCTGTTGTTCAGTTGCTAAGACATGCCTGACTCTCTGCAACCCCATGGACCATAGCATGCTAGGTCTCTCTGTCCTCCACCATCCCCCTGAATCTGCCTAAACTCATGCCCATTGTATCAATGACACTATCTAGCTGGTTGACCTGGAGCTACAGATATTCTCTTCTGTTGATCTGATTGATTTGCAGATAGCACCATTCCATTCAGGGCAGTACTTTTTTTTATTTATTTATATTTATTAATATAAATAAAGATACAGTAAGATCATTACCTATCCCAGATGTTTCAGTTACCACTTTCTGGTGTCTTCTGGTTAGGATTCATCATAATCTACTAAATAAAGCACAATGTAGATACATAAATATATAAATCAATGCTTTTAGAATTCTCCAACAAATGTAAAGCAACTTAAGGTTATATTTTCTCTCTCTGATTATCTGATAGCTGATATGATCCTCCTACAAAGTGCTTGTTGAGAAAGAAACGGGAGATCTCCAATGGAAGTATTAGGAAATCTAAAACTATCATTCACAAAATCAAATTGCTCTTTCTCCTATCAACAATGTGTTCTGTGGAGATCTTGCAGGGTGAAATGCAATAATTCTTAATAGGCAATGGCACTAATTCTACATTGTACAAATTTCAGAGGTAAGTTGAAGTAGATGGTTTGATGAAGCTCTCATCAAAATAAGTTTGAATCTCTAGAACCCTCCTTTGGCTCTAGATTCAGGCTTCATTGGTAGGAAATATACATTCCTTCCAATCTGACTGGTCTGGCATTTCAACCTTTTTTTAAACATTAGAGTAGGACACTAAAAGAGAGTAGTCTGCCTTAAGGAATTGAGGAAAGTGTGCATGGCATAACATCTTTCTTCTAATATTTCATTCCTGCCTCCCATAATTAGTTTCTTGAGGCTGCTTCTCCACTCTGTCTAATAGATGGGACTGGTGATACCCCTTGGAAAGTATAACTTAACCTTGGGATAGAACAGGAGCATATCAGAAACACTATTGATGGCTGGCAGTTGAAGATAATTTTGTTTTCACACACCCATTAACCATACTGCTCATCATGGACAACATGAAAAATTATTGACAATGATTTAAATAGATGGAGATATAAATACAGATGTAAATATAGAGAATACCTATATCTAAAAATGAATCCATCAAAATATATATTTTTTCTTTAAAAAAAATCTTTTTGCCTGCTTAATTGCCTTCCAGTAACGTAACATTTGCAAACTATTTCTAAGGAATAAGATACAAAATACTAGAGGTACTGTGTAAATCTTGCCTGGATGGTGGTAAGAAAATTCTCTGAAATTGCAAATTCTATCCATTCACTTGAGAGAAGTTATTTTAAAAACATCACTGTTGTTATCGTACAGTGCATTAACTAGTTGTATCTATTTCTTCAAAAAGTTTAAAGGTTGGGTTGTCCCTCTCAATAAATACCTAATGTTTTTCCACTGACCAAAAAAACAATATCAAGGCTTACATTGAATTTAGGACTTTATATTATCATAAATATTGTATTTGTATGATTGAATTAGACAAAATTGAATTAGACTAATACAAATCATTCTTGTATTAAAGGGCAAAGGAAAGAACAAACACAATAAGGTTTTAAATAAGATTTGTTGCTATGTGTATTTACTTGGAAATAAGGGCACTTTGAGACAATGTTTTATACCATGCAAGAATTGTGTCTGGGCAAAATTGTTTTCACAATATCATCTATTTCAGGAGTGTTCTGAGCTAAATGTTCTGAGCTGAAGCATTTTTAAACTTGAAACTGCTATTTTTACTATGCTAAGCTCAAAGCAAACACGCACAGTCCATAGTTGGAACAAAACTTGCCATTTTGAACAGTTTTACGGTGAGTGTGCTGGGTCGTTGTATATGGCTTCCATTGTATGGTCTAGAAATAGAGCGCTGGAGCAAAATAGGAGTTATTTAAGAACATGGTCCAGAGTTGAAAAGCCATTGTAGACTTTTTCTGTTGAACAGGGCAGACAAAACTGCAACTGATCTCAGTACCATTTACACTGAAAAATTCTCATTAGTATTATGTTGTCTTGATTCATTCTCTGTCTCTCTGCCTCTGCCTCTGCCTCTGCCTCTGCCTCTGCCTCTGCCTCTGCCTCTGCCTCTGCCTCTGCCTGTCTGTGTCTGTCTCCTTTTTACTTGGGTGTGCTTTCTGCATACTTTCATGATCTACTGATGTATTTTAAATTATGAAGACTTCTATATTACTTTGGATTCGTTTCTTGGGCTTTGGTGTGCTTTTCTTGTATCATCTTGGCATCAATAGAATTGCAAAATAATGATTTAGTTTGTATTGGTTTATTGACCTGTGAGATGTACATAGTTGGTGCATATTCTTATGCCCTGGTAAAAATAATGAAATATTGGTAAAAAGCCTTACTTTTTTGTTTTTCATTTCAGAGCTATATAAGTAGATTGAATGGTGTGATATGCTCATTGCTGCCTAAACTACAGAAAATTGGCCCAAATATTGATGCAACATGATGCAACTAGAGATTGATTTTTTTTCCCTCCTTTACCATTGTTTCAATGGAACAACTGAATACAGAACAATTGCATTGCTATTTGTTGGCTTTGTTTATTTTCTGGATGCAAAATAAGGATGGGTACTTAATTCTTGCATTAAAATACCATTAAAATTTAAACAGGAAAAAAAGCCCTCAGGCACTACAGACCAGCAAAACGTCCATTTTCAGTTAATAGAAAAGAACTCAGTTGAAAAGTTCATCACATTTCTTTTGTCACATGTGACAATTTTATCATTATTTTTACATTAAATATACTTTTATTAGTCTGTCTCAGAAATACCTAGTTAATATTGCCATGATATGGTATATGCTTGTTCTGCATTATGGAAGTAATTTAAAATAGCTTTGTTTCCCCTGCCTTAAACTTTGATGGGATTCTCCAGTTCCTTGGAGAAAATTGATCTAGCAATTTCCTTGCCATTGGGAAATATATTGGGAAATTAATTGTTCACATGATTAACTAAGTTTTCCCTAATCAGGTTATGACTCTAATTTATGAACCATGTAATATATCATCACTATATGAAGACAGATAATAATAGTTTATTAACACAATTAATTTCTTTTTAAAACATTTTAAATGATTTTGAAGCAATATTTATAAAAAGAATATAAATAATAGAATAATGATGTCTATATGTACATCAACATGCCAATTGTTCATTTAAAAGAAAAAGAAAAGGCAGGCAAAAGACTAGTTATACAGATTCCTATTACCAACACTTTTTATTTATGAATGTAGTTTTGTAAGGCCTATTTCTGTTAAATATGCAATAAAATTACAATTATCCTAGTGCTCAAAGAATGGTTTATGAATAGGGTAGTTAGACAATAAAGTGTACAATAGCCTTTGATTCTATCAACAATCAGTATAGACTAAAGCTCACATTATTTCAATATGATTTAAATCAGTAGCTTCACAAGTTTGTATTTTTAAGTGCCATTATTACATTTTGCCTGTCTTTTCATATGATTCTAATCAAATAAGACATTTTTACCAAGAAACAAAAGTCAATATCATTCTAATTGCTACACAGATTTGATTCAACCCAATTAACCCCAAACTAGTGACCTTTATACATTTAACAACTTTGTCAATAGAAATTATGGCATCAATACTATACTGTAAAACAGCTTTCTCCAGCCTGGCACTTTCTTGGTGAGTTGTGAATTCCACTTCCTGAATTCTCAGCCAGTGTAACCAGTGCACAATGTTTATTTCATTGCCCATATACTCTCACTCTTCCCTTGTCACTTTGAACTGTATTGGTATTTACTACAACTCATTTCCAACTTCTGCTGTGAATTCCTTAAATTAATCTAGTGTATCACTGTTATACTTTCTGAACCATCTGCTTGTGTTTTTAGAGTAGCTATTAATGAAAGTTAGAAGATAATTGTTTCTGGGGATGGTTGATGTCTTAATTGGTCCATCACTCATAACTAATCATTTGCAAGGATTTTGGGTTCTCTATTCTTGATCTGAAGTTGCAGGATAAGAATTACCTTGGCCTTGAGGTACATTTGCATTTTGGCATGGTGAGGCATGGTGATGGAGCACCCTATCAGGTGCTTTTTCTGAGTTTGTCTGTTTTTCTGTCACTTTAGATCTCCTGTGTCTTAGAAAACAGGTGTGTCACTTCACTGTGCTGATGCCAATGATAAATACATTTATTTCACAGTGATTGTTTCATTCTTCTGATTTCCTCAGCCTTAGCTGCAAACTACAATTCTCATGGTTAGCATATCTTTTCTATTTTAGATGGTGCATTCATTTCTCTGCAACAGTACTGATAAGCCATTTCTGGTTACCTTTTTTTCCCATTGAGCATAAGTCCTCTTTTAGACTGAATATGTGCAAGAGATTTTCAAATTCATTATGTATTCCATGGTTGGCTAAAGAAAGAAACATAGTTCTCATTTTAACATGGCACAATTTGCCTTGATGATCTTAGATTATAATCAGAATTTAGTGGTTATAGCATTGTTAAGTCATCTGACCTAGTGTGTTTCCTGAATATCTTGGTGGTATTATTATTGTTATTCTTTGATTTCCATATAAAAAGAAGCTTAATATGAGTTTTGGAAACCCTTATATTATAATGGGATGGGGAGAATATTTATGATTTAGGAAAAGCAAGTGAATAAATTGTATTCTCTTGTGTTCGATTTCCAGGATTAGCCTTTCCCCACTGTGGAATTAAAGTTTTATTTTATTCTCAAATTGGTTGAAAACTATAGTAACATAACATTTGCTATTCCTATTGCCTATCTAAAGGGGTGTGTGATGGCTCAGCAGTAAAAGGCGATGAGTTTGTCAGCTGGAAAGCCGTCAGCCCTGGTTCAAGCACCTGAGCGCTGCATGATGGGATGAGCTTTCATTACTTGCTCCAGGACCTGCCAACTTAGCAGTTTAAAAGCATGCAAATGTGAGTAGATAAATGGGTACCACTTCAGTGGAAAGGGAACAGCATTCAACGTGCCTCAGCATATACAGTAGTCATACTGGCCACATGACCATGGAAATATCTTTGGACAACTCTGGCTCTCTTGGCTAAGAAATGGAGATGAGCACTACCCCCTAGAGTTGGACACAGCTGGACAGCGGAAATCTTTATCTTTATTGCCAATCTATGGTAGATCTTTCTTTTAATGCATCTCTTCTGATTCACTACTGGGTAGTACTGTCCTAGTATTGTGTGTGCAGCACAGAATAACCAAAGCACCTGCTTCATCCTTTCACTTTTCCGCCCTGTCTCTGCAGTATATCGCATGAGACAGCCTCCCCCACACTAAGAATGGAAGTATTGTAAAAGAAATCGGGCAAGTCATCTGCCTAGCATCTCTTGGCTCCTTCCTGTGCCTTTTTTCTTACACTGTATTCACAGGTGAATAGTCTTTAAACAAATGGAATCATGTGTTATAAACAAACTTTTATTTAAGATTTCTCCATCTTTCTCCCACAATTCCTTCTTTTCCTTTCTTAATAAAGGCTGAATTTCACCATGTTTTGTTTGGAAGACAATGTGTGTGTGGTGGTGGAATGGTGAGCCCATAACTTTTAACATTGCAAAAGCCACCCTCTTATTTCATTTCAGTAGTGCACTTTATTCCACTCTAATATAATGTCAGTATTTTGTTATTTAAGTCTACACAGGTGAGGGTGATAAAGTTAGTGTACATGCAGTACTCCTAGCTAAAAGTCTGGTGTAATTGCATAATTCTGAAGGAGCACTGACTGGGTCCAAAACCAAGAATAAGTTGTGGCAAATCTTCCAGGCTGAGTTATTGTTTCACACTTCTAGACCAAACCTTGCCAGACTGAGGACTCTACTATCAATATATTCTGTGGATTATTGGTGGGGGGAGGTTTTCTTCACCTCTTTCTTTCATGCAAGACTAGACTGCCATTTGTCAGAAAGGGTGTATGCTTGGGTGGGGTGTTGGACTAGAAGACCTCCAAGGTCCCTTCCAACACTGTTGTTCTGTTCTGTTCTGTTCTGTTCTGTTCTGTTCTGTTCTGTTCTGTTCTGTTCTGTTCTGTTCTGTATGATCCTCAAGGTCCCTTCCAACTCTGTTAAGTGGTATCGGTACCTAATTACATGATATCTGGGCTGACTTGCCTCTTAGTCTTCTGGAATGCACCTCTTCCCTTCGGGGTATCTACCTGCTCACTACCTTCCATCATACTGGCAGAGTGCTCTTTTGTTCTGTTCCAAGGAGACATCAACATTTGAGCTTAAACAGAGACAGAAGAGGAAGAAGGTATGTCAATCAACTTGACATAGCAATAAGAGCTGCTCGAATCTCATCTACTATTAATCATCTGAAGCATAAGAAATATTATATACCTTAAGACTGTCATGGGGAGAGGAGGGACACAATTTTAACACTGTTGCAGCTAAGGATGGCTTCAGTATGCCTCACTTTTAGAATAAAATGAAGGCAATATGAAGGCTGGTGAAAAATGTTGGTGGGACATAAATATTGCATATGGGGAAAGTCCTACAATCCACATAAAAATCAGTTTGAATGATACTGAAATCCAAAATAAAATTAATTTGACTGGAAGATGTTTCATTGCCACTTCATAGAGACTACTTATGTTTCATTTTATTTGTTTATTAAATATATACGCTGTCCAGCTCCCTGATGGGTGGCTACTATAGATGCCAATAGTGAGATAAATATACAGGTAGTTCTCAACTTGCGACCACAATTGAGCCCAAAATTTCTGTTGCTAAGTGAGACATTTGTTAAGTGAGTTTTGCCACATTTTATGACTTTTCTTGCCACAGTTCTTAAGTGAATCACAGCAGTTGCTAAATTTTTAACAGCTGTTAAACGATTTATGGCTTTCCAATTGATTTTGCTGTGAGAAGGTGATTACATGACCCCAGGACCCTGCAACCATCATACATATAAGTCAGTTGCCAGGTATCTGAATTTTGATCACATGACTATGGGGATGGCAATGGTCATAAATATCAAAAATGGTCATAAGTCACTTTTTCCAGTGCCCTTGTAACTTCAAATATTCACTAAATGAACTGCTGTAAGTCAAGGACTGTATATCCACAACTTTCAACAGGGTTAAATCTGGATAAAATTAACATACCGGTACTTTACATTTACAAGTAAAGTACCTGGGAGGGTTCCAGTCAACCTGCTTAGGAAAACATATGTGTTTTCATTTTAATAATTGACTTATATAAAGGTATTAGTGTGTCCAGTAATATTTCAACTGTGAATTCATTTCTGTGCTTAAAACAAACATAAATGTTATTTATAAATTATATGGTTATTGTATTGGGAGAAAAAGGCCTGTTAGCTAGCTAAGTTAACCTTGAAGGGAAATCTAATAAATCACATTTTTTCACACAGACATAAAATTGAACTGAAAGATTGTTTTCCCCTGCAAAATGTAAAGTATAGCAATACAAAAATGCCTTACTCTTTTTGGTGATTTTTTTGAGAGATTGCAATGAAAGAGTCAAAATGACCATTAAGGCTAGCTTTTACATAATGGTGCTTGCTTTTACAGATAGCAGGAAATCACTAATCGTAGTGGTTCTATGTTGCTGTGCCATTTATGATGTAATTTTGATTGCATCAATCACTATCTCTGTGATTGATACAAGGAATCTCACCACCTCCTTTAATAGACAGACTTTACTTGTCATGCATAATTAACATTGTGCCATCATCCAATACACTACTAAGTACTGGATTGGATTGTTGTGGTAGGAAGAATAACAATGGCATGAAAACTCCCCCCTTGCAGAGCATCCATTCTATTTTTGATGCTTCTCTTTCCACTGCTGAAAAGCAGATTTTTTGGGGGGTGGGTGGGAGGGGGGGGAAGCATATTTAAAAAGAAATGAACATTGCCAAAGGTTCTGACCAAATGAAATGCAGTTTCTCGACAAGCATGATGCTGTTCTAATTGAGGTATCTGATGCATAAAATAGAGCCATTCTTTGGATCACTATTCAGCAGAGATCAATGCCTCTAAGGATAAGAGAAAGGAAATTATAGGCTCATTCAGTCATTTTCTTTGCTACTTCCAAACCTGTTGCAGATTATAAAAGAAGACTGTGTACCTGGAGCAAAGCAACTTTGTTAGCATCAGCATATAGTAAAATATTTCTCAACATTAGCAAGTGAAATGTGTAGGCTACAATTCCTAGGATTCTGTAGCCAGCCATCATGCTGACTGGAGAATTCTGGGAGCTGAGGTCCATACCTCTTCATAAATTTGTCCCTCTTCATCTACGTCTCCCAGAATGAGAAACACTAGTATAGGGGGTCAGACATTTCAAATGTTCCTCCCCGCTTCCCTTTTCTGGTCTAGCCATTAGATAAAATAAGTTATGGGAAAGAGCTGAAGAAAACAACTGTTTCATTTTGGATCAGAAATAGTGTTCTCATCTCCCTCCAATTATTCTTAAAATATATATTTAATAACTAAATAATTTTTAAAAGAAACTTCGGAATATAGCCAAGATAGCATGCAATGCAAAGACATTTGTAAAATAGATATTGGATGCTCTGAATATCAATTGCAACTTCACAATCGTAACAAGAAAGAAGGAAAAAATCCTGGTGAAATGATTCCTGCTTTAGGAAGTTTCCATGGTACCAGAGATTCTCACTGAATCTCATGGAAAACCCTCAATTTGAATAATGAGTGAAGTTTTTCTCAACACACAGCTACTGCCAATATTGTAATGTCAAGAAATGCATAAAAACACAATCATTGTATGTTCAAGTGATCTCAACCAATTTCATATTTCCCCTTCCCACTCTTCAAAGTTGCCAACAACCATCTGTTAAACAAGTGTGTTTGTTCTTTCTGCTTGTCTTGGGAAGCTTCTTCCAGAGTCATTCAGATAAAAACTTTAATTCTGACCTTTGGGAAGCAGAACTCAGGACTAGGAAAATCTAGTACATGTAGCTGAAGAAGAAGGCTTATTGTTATGACCCAGGTCAACACTTATCCAGGCCTTTGACCTAAAGGTTAATATCACTGGAAGAAAGCAAAGACAGCTCTGAAATTTAGAATTAGCAGGTCAGACTGCTACATACTGTAAACCTCTTAGACCAATCAGCAGTGGAAGATGGCAAGTCCACTTGAAAAACATTGAAGAAAATTTATTTATTTATTTATTTATTTATTGGTTCGATTTATATGCCACCCTTTTCCGGAGACTCGGGGTGCCTTACAATGTGTTAAGCAATAGCCTTCATACTTTTGTATATACCTGCTTAATAGGGCTTTGTCTCCCCCACCCAAGCGGTGTTTTATATATATATATATATATATGTATATATATATATATATATATATATATATATATATATGTATGTATGTATGTATGTATACAAAGTCAGCTTATTGCCCCCACAAACCGGGTCCTCATTTTACCTACCTCGAAAGGATGGAAGGCTGAGTCAACCTTGAGCCTGGTGAGATTTGAACTTGCAGTAATTGCAGGCAGCTGGTGTTACTTAATAGTGCTTTAATCTGCTGCGCCATCAACGCTCATATTGATATTCTGAATATGTTTTATTTTTATTTATTTATTTATTTATTTCATCAAGCATGTATTAAATAACAGATATGAGTATAAACATGATTACGAATACATGAAATGGATATGAATAAAAGGGAACATTAGAACAGGGACAGTAGGCACGCTGATGCGCGTTTGCATGCCCCTTAAAGACCTCTTAGGAATGGGGTGAGGTTGACAGTAGACAGTCTAAGGTTAAAGTTTGGGGAGTTTGGGGAAGAAACCACAGAGTCAGGTAGTGCATTCCAGGCATTGACAACTCTGTTACTGAAGTCGTATTTTCTTCAATCAAGTTTGGAGTGGTTTATCATGAGTTTTTATCTATTGTGTGCTCTTGTATTGTTTTGGTTGAAGTTGAAGTATTCATTGACAAGTAGGACATTGTAGCAGATGATTTTATATACTGTGCTTAGGTCGGACCCAAGACGGCTTAGTTCTAAATTGTCTAAGCCCAAAATCTCAAGTCTGGTGGCTCACTTGTAATTGTCCATGTTTCTACATGTATTTCTGAGAAGTTAAGCACCATTCTGTTGTTTTAAACACAGAGAGAAAACATATAGAGGTGGGATAAGACATTAAAACTCATATTTTGTAGAAAGAAAGGCTGCAATGGATGATATAATACATCCCTATTTTGGGGGGGTGGAGTGATAAGTAGCATTTTCCTTTTTTTATTTTTCTATTGAAGCCTATTTTACAATTTATACTACAGTTTTCACATTATTACTCACTGTAAAATGGGAAAATCATACCATAACATTGGGCAATTTTGATCTAAGGATCCAGAAATAGCTCAGAGGAGCTGCATGTAGTCCTACATTCAGAAGTGGCCCATTCTTGCTTTATAGCATAAAAGCACTAAATTGCAGCTTGCAGCTGTATCACTAGATATTAATTGTGAGAGGCCCAAAAGGAGCTATTGTCGATAACAACTTATTATACTGCAATGTCCAATACAGCAGTGCAAATCATATAATAGGAGGCCTTCACAGCATATGGGAATACAAACAAAGCACGTTTGTATGCTTGAGTCCTGTATTATAGCTATGCGCCAAAGAATTGAGGTATTTGAACTATGGTGCTGGAGAAGACTCTGCAAGTCCCTTGGACTGCAAGGTGATCAAACCGGTCAGTCCTAGAGAAGATCAACCCTGACTGCTGTTTAGAAGGTCAGGTCCAGAAGATGAAGCTCAAATACCTTGGCCACCTAATGAGAAGGAAGAGTTCACTGGAGAAGAGCCTAATGCTGGGAAAGATTGAGGGCAAAAGAAGGGGATGACAGAGAATGAGGTTGCTGGATGGAGTCACTGAAGCAGTAGGCGTGAGCTTAAATGGACTCCAGAGGATGGTAGAGGACAGGAAGGCCTGGAGGAACATTGTCCATGGGGTCGCCATGGGTCAGACATGACTTCATAACTAACAACAACAATTATAGCTATCACTCATAACTGCTAGGACTAGGTACCTCCTCTGAGTTTAAATTCCAAGCCGATAGAGATTGGAGATAAATATGTTAATTAAAATAATGGTTTTAAGAAGCTTAGGAACCTAGCCTAAGAATATTCTCTAATATTGAGAATCACTAGGGCAGGAATAGTTAGTTATTGCTTGGAAAGACAAACAGTAGCAGTCTAAAGGTCATCTTGTTGAGAGAACATACTAAAGAAGCTGTTCTAAATGGTAATCTGAAAGACTTTTATTCATAACCATATAAAGGCTACATAAATTAAATAACAAAGTCAACAAGTCTTAAGATGGTTTATGTCCTTATTCCATTTACATATATATGCCACTATATAAGAATTATTGACCTAAGAGACAATAATTTCTCAGGGCTAGCTGAATATGGTCTATGCATTTATTATTTTTTAATATTTGATACTTTTGCTGCAACTTAAAGGCAGTGTCCACAAAAAACCTTTAGCTACTATAAGATGCCAGATTTTGAATCAAATTGATCCATCTGTCATGCTGTCAGCCCTGGAGGCCATCTTTTTCTTTGGGTCTTCTGCCACACTTAGTGCTGTGGGAAATTGGGAGAGGGGATTGCATGGAATTTCAGAGATATCTAGCCATAATAACATTCTTTTCTCTGGGAGTCAAGGACATTCAGCCTGTACCTGGAATGGCATGACTGGGAGGCATCTCCAGTTGGGATGGTGCATTGATTGGACCATGTAATGGACATGTGGGTGCAGGGGAAGGGACTTGGACTTTCTTTTGGGTGGGGAAAACCTGGAAGCTTTCAGATTCAGGTTTTTCCAGATGTGCCAATATGACATCTCTAATAAAATGGAACTTTGAGGAACTTATAGCCTCAGAGTCTTCTTTCGTTGTTGGTGTTACTTGGAACCCTGACACATGCTTTGCTCTAGCTAGTGTTTTGGCTGTATGAATCCAGTTTAGAGAAAGCTAAATTAAAATGACCACATGGTACATCCTTTTCATTAAGTCATTGTTTCTGGAGATTGTTCCAGAAAACAGAAGTTTTATGCCATCTCATTTTGGCTTAATTGTCTAATTAAATGGAGAAAGAAAATCCCTGCATTTAGTGACACATAAACAAAGCATTGTTGTCACTAAAATTGTATGATCTAGATATAGTTTGGGGATTCAGTGTGCAACAAAATACTTCATCTCAAAATGCCATTTTTCAGTTGTAGTTGGTTATTAGATTTAATAGTTTTATATCTAGCTTGAATTAATTTTTGTCCTCTTCTCTTAATCTGATTAGATGGCTTTCAAGCAATTTGAAGGTGGTTTTTAAAAGAAAGACTTCAATCTTATGGATTCTTTTTTCAGTACTCATGGAGTTAAAATTACTATCAGTGTTGTTCCTAGTTACCTTAGTTTTGGAGGCATTAGCAAAAATATGTGCTTGAAGTCTATTTTTAATCTAGTCCTGAAACATCAGAAAGCTTTTACATTGCTTCAACATTTACAGATACAATTCAAGGAAGAAACTGTAATATCACATTAGTTCAATGCATATTTCCAGGTGGATATATGCAACAAGTCCTGGACTGACTGGTTTGTGCCATTACCAGTATAATATATCAAGTTAAAAAAGCATTTTAATTAGGTCAAAGCAACTTGGGTTTGTACTTCAGCAATATCAGCAAAGTAAATATATGAAAGAATAAATTAACTGCCATAGCTGAAAGTTGCAGGCTAAAGCTGCCACTCAATAATTTGCAAACAGTCAAAGCAAATGGTCAAATACATAGGCAGAGAATTGGAGTAGATTTAGAATTATCTGAATTACACAATAACATTTAAAAAAATAAAAAATCCAACAAGTGATTCCTCACTCCCTTTATCTTGCTATTTATCTTGCTGTTCTCTCAGAGATTTTTAAACTTTGGTTCTGAATTCTTCAGAGCAGTTGCATGAAATTTATATGTCGCACAACTAACTCTGAAAAGAAAGAACTTAACATTTTTTTTCTGAACTCCATTGCTTTCTGTCCATTGTTCATTTTCTATAGAGAGTTCTAAAGAGATCTTAGGTAACCAGCTGGCCATCCAAAATTAAGGATCCTCTTAGTTAGTCCTCCTTTTAATATTTCATTATTTTGTGCTATAGTTCAATAGCTTACCACATGGCACCACTTTGCTCAGAACTACTAGGAATTAGGCCTGTGTTTAACTAAAATTGTAAATGTGAGATTTGAAGAGGGCATAATGCAATCCAAACCAGCACTTGAAGCTCCAAGGGCAAAGTGATTTGGTTTGAGATTAAAAAAGAAATAAGCCTATAAACTATAATGTGGAAGAATTAAGCTATCTGCAGCTGCTTAATGTTTTTGCAAAACAGAATAAAAATAGCAGGGATGACAGTCTTTAGAGAACACTAAATCTTTCAAACTGAATGGATAAATGAGTGAAAAAATGGTTTATTATGATCATAGATCAGCATAAGCAAATTCCAAATAGAAATACAATTCCTAAATATAAACAAATTAATAAAAATCAGTAAAATGCATATAAACATAGTGAACAAATACAGAAAATCACCTGAATAAACAACTACAGCTAAAATGGGTGATCAAGAAAATCAGCTGAGAACTATCTAAGACAGGGGTGTCAAACTGGCAGCCTGCAGGCCGGTTGCATCATATGCATGCCATACCCACCCCAGCTCCACAAATGGGGAAAATGTCACATGATGGCAACATGACGCCAAGAGTTTGACACCCGTGATTCAAGAGCTACTTAAAGTTAGCACTGCTGTAATGGACAGAATCAGATTCATCTGATAGTAACTGTTGGAAGTAAAAACATCAGAGTGACTAGGGTGCTTAATTAAAAAGGGAGATAATGACTCCTGCTGAGAACCAACAAAAAAACAAGCCATATAATATAACAAAGTTGCTTTGGAAAGTGAGTTGGGCAGCATATAAATTTAATAAATAAATGAATTAATAAATATTGCTGCTCCAATCAAGGGACACAAACTTGTTGGGAAGAAATTGAATTTGGTCAATGTGATTAAGGTACCTAGTGGGATGGAATGGATGAGTAATCTGTGAATTGAGCAGCCATATAAAATAATAATAATAATAATAATAATAATAATAATAATAATAATAATAATAATAGTAGTAGTAGTAGTAGTAATAGTAATAGCAGTAGTAGTAGCACCACACTTTACATCCACAAAGTGACATCGACAGGTTGTACTTGCCAAGAAAAATAGGGGGCAGAGGACTATTGCAAATCCATCAAACTGTAGAAGAAAAATGAAGTTTGAATGATTATGTGAACCAAAGTACAGAAAAATTGCTGCAGGCTGTGAAAATGGAGAACATTATAAAAACAACAGAAACAAAGGCAGAATATAAGGAAAAACAGCTGGATGACTGATTAAATAGATGGAAAACCAAAGCTTTGCATGGACAGCACTTGAAAAACATTGAAGGAAAATGTGATGACAACTTTCCATGGGGATGGCTTAAGATGGGAACTATCAAGAAAGAAACGGAAGGTTTAATACTGGCTGCTCAAAAAACTAATGCCATGAAAGCAAAGATACAAAAATCCACCAATAATCCAAACTGCCAACTATTTATTTATTTATTTATTTATTTATTTATTTATTTATTTAATATAATTTATATGCTGCCCTATCTCCATAGGACTCAGGGCAGCTCACAACAAGTAAAAACAAAGCCAATAAAAGACATAAAATACATAAGTATACATACATAAAATACATAAATGTATAAATATATAGTTTAAACATATATTAAAACCCATTAAAATAATAATAATAAAAAAAACCTCAGTTCAGGCTGGGCGATGTGAACAGTCATGTTTTTAATTTGCGGTGGAAGGTGCGAAGGTCAGGAGCCAACCGAAGCCCCAGGGGGAGTTGATTCCAAAGAGTGGGCGCGCCCACAGAGAAAGCTCTACCCCTGGGGGCCACCAGCCAACATTGTCTAGCCGACGGCACCCAGACAAGGCCCTCCCTGTGAGAATGCACTGGGCGATGGGCAGCCGTTGCTGACTGCAGATGGTCCGACAAGTATCCTGGGCCTAAGCCATGTAGGGCTTTATAGGTCATCACCAGCACCTTGAATCTCACCCGGAGGGCAACCGGTAACCAATGCAAGTTGTGCAGGAGAGGTGTAACATGGGAGTATCAGGACCCTCCCTACACAACCTGCACAGCCGCATTCTGCACCAGCTGAAGCCTCCGAGTGGTCCTCAAGGGCAGCCCCAGGTAGAGAGCATTACAGTAGTCAAGATGGGAGGTGACTAGCACATGAGTAACTGTGCGTAGGGCATCTCGGTCCAAATAGGGGCGCAACTGACGCACCAGACAAATCTGGGCATACGCTTGCCTGGTCACAGTTGTTATATAATCTTTTAAATTCAACTGTGAATCCCGGAGGACACCCAAGTTGCATGCCCTGTCTATGGGGGGGGGGTAAAACTTTACCCCCTATAGCCAACGATGGAACCTCTCCTCTTTTTTTAAATCAAATTTATATACCGCCCTACTCCTGAGGGACAGGAGCCATAAAATAAAACACATTAAATACAACATTTAAAAACAGATTAAAATCCAATTAAATAATTTGGCCGTGAATGATATTTAAAACCCCAATAATTTAAAACTGATTAAAATTTATATTATTTTTAAAAGAGGAGAATTAAGCCAGGCGAGCCTGGTGAAATAAAAAGGTCTTAAGAGCGCGGCGGAAGGTGCATAGGTCCGGGATCCTCCGTATCTCCGGGGGGATCTCATTCCAGATAGTGGGTACTCCCACAGAGAAGGCCCTCCCCCTGGGGGCCGCCAGTCAACATTGTTTGGCCGATGGCACCCGGAGGAGCCCCTCTCTATGAGAGCGTACTGGCCGGTGGGAGGCCACTGGTGGCAGCAGGCGGTCTCGTAGATACCCAGGTCCTAAGCCATGGAGCGCTCTAAAGGTGGTGACCAAGACCTTGAAGCACACCCGGAAGACCACCGGGAGGCAGTGCAGCTCACGCAGGAGCAGTGTCACATGGGAACACCATGTCACTCCCATAACCACCCACGCGGCCGCACTCTGCACCAGTTGGAGCCTCCTGGTGCTCCTTCGGATCAAGATGCCGATACCCACAGCCACTCAGTCTTGGCAGGGTTGAACCGAAGCCTGTTCCTCCCCATCCAGACCCGTACCACTTCCAGGCACCGGGATATCACGTCAAGGGTATCACTGGGCTGGTTCGGGGTGGATATAAAAAGCTGGGTATCATCAGCATACTGATGGTACCTCACCCCAAAACCACGGATGATCTCCCCCAGCAGTTTCATATAAATGTTGAACAGAAGGGGTGAGAGAACCAACCCCTGGGGCACCCCACAAGTGAGGGGCCTCATGGTCGATCTCTGCCCCCCTGCCAACACTGCTTGCATTCAACCCGAGAGATAAGAGGAGAACCACCGTAAAATGGTGCCTCCCACTCCCAACCCCTTGAGGCGTCGCAGCAAGATACCATCATCAAGTCTATCAAAAGCCACCAAAAGATCTAATAGGACCAGAACAGAGGAATGACCTCTGTCCTGAGCCTTCCAGAGACCATCCACAAACGCAACCAATGCTGTCTCCATGCTGTATCCGGGCCTGAAACCCGATTGGTACAGATCGAGGTGCTCCGCCTAATCCAGGGCCATCAGGAACTGATGTGCCACCACACTCTCAACAACCTTCACAAGAAAGTAAAGGTTGGAGACCGGATGGAAATTACTCAAAACAGCTGGATCCAAGGCAGGTTTCTTTTTTTTTTTAATTGAAAAGTTTTAAACAACAATTACAAACAGCTTCCTGCAATAACACCAGCAGAACTGCAAAAAAATGTGCTACTTGGAACATGGTACATCTTAAGAAGGTACTTGGTTGATACCTAAGACACGGGCAGCAATCCGTATCAGCCAATAGTACCAGTCAATGGTATTTGTGATGCATTTTTGAATGTTCAGTTGACTGAGTTTCATGTTTAATTACTAAAGTATATAATCATCATCATCATCATCATCATCATCATCATCATCATCATCATCATCATCCATAAGTAAATGAACCCCCAAATAAATGTCCAAGCAAAACTAACAGGTCTGTTTGTAATTACAAGTCCATAGCTCACAGCTTTAAGAGTGATTGATGCACTCTTAGCTTGTTTGGGAGATTGTAGCCTGTGAAGAACCATTAAAAAGAAATCACGAAGTGCCTGCCTTCAGGAAGAGTTAAAAATGCCAACCAAAAGTAGAAGAGGCAGATCAACCAGAAGAATAATTTATGCCAAAAAGAAAAATCCAGGCAGTTGATTCACTTTCAGGCAAAGCAAGTTCTTGGTGCAACACTATATTAGGAATATAGAAGGGAGTTTATAATGCAGATCGGCCTTAAAAACTGGGATTATATCTTTACAAGGAAAAGGAATGAATTGTAAAGGCCTTCTTCCAGACAGGAACTGAACATGGACCTTAGACGTGAAAACTTTTAAGCGTGGCATGTACAAGCTGAGTTCCTGATTGAACTAATGAATTTCTTATATATCCCAGATGTTAGGAGGTACTGTGTTATACTTGCAGGATGGTATAGCTTGGTACTTTAGTTATGGGGGTTTGGGAGGTGCTAGGAGGTTTGGTTTAGATGGTTGGCCACTTGTCTCCTCTTTAAAAAGATTCCCTTTTAACAGGTATCAAAGAAATAGATTAGGCACCTTGGCTTCACATTAGGCCTAGCCTGTATCAACGATGTGGTTGCTGGCAATACTGTTTATTGGTTAACTGAAAGGTGCACAGTTTATAAAGCCACAAAATACAGTAGAACAGGTGTTTGTAAATCCTCCCCCTGCATTTTTAAAATTGTCTACCCTGTTTCCCCCAAAATAAGACATCTCCTGATAATAATCCCAATTGGGCTTTTGAGCGCATGGCAATAAGGCCAAGTGCTTATTT
This sequence comes from Ptyas mucosa, assembly GCA_012654045.1. NCBI lineage: Eukaryota > Metazoa > Chordata > Lepidosauria > Squamata > Colubridae > Ptyas > Ptyas mucosa. Next base: position 16,608,940 of record WNWU01000018.1, on the reverse strand, counting down.
CAGGGTTCAAAAAAATATAAGACAGGGTCTTATTTTTGGGAAAACACGGTACCTTTATCTGTGTTAGCCTAGCAGCCATTCATTGCATTCATGCAGAAATTAAAAGTAAGGTTTAAACCAAGAATGTACAAAGAACTCATCAGCAATCACCTCATATTGATAATGAATGAAAGTGTAACTGTTCTTTAGCATTTGAGAAAGCCGAGCTAAGGCTTGTGGTTGGCCATATTAAAAAGATATACATGAAACCTAAAATAACAACCATGCCACAGACAGCCCAATATTCTCATGGGCAGTGGACTTAATAATGTAATTCATTTGCCTTTCCTCATTTAGGAATCTGAGATCTCACCATTCAATACCTCTGTCTCCTTCATATATGAAAATCAAGTCCCAAGATTGTATACTGCCTGTAACAATTCCAGAAGCAGGAGGGGGGGGGGATCTCAATCTGCAAAGCACATTGTACTCACCCGATTTGATTCACAGCATGAAAACAGGTCTCCACTTTGATTCATGAACCTGCTTTCATAGGGTGAATCAACTGAAGCTCTGTCAAACTGATGCATCCCATGATCTGGTAGCTTTTGACACCTTCGTTTATTTTGTCTTTTTCAGAAGAAGAACCTAACATTAAACCTGGATTGTAGCACAAACTCTCTTTAGTTACTTAATCAATTAATATAGCCAACCGCTTTAAATATTTAAATATTACACTCCACCCACCCCCACCCCCCAATATGTTTCTCTCCTATTTGTAGGGAGGTGTGTAGTTTCTGCATTTCATATTAGTTTTCTTCTGTGTTTACTTTGTTAGTTTATGTTAATTTTATCTTGTTTTACATTATGCATTATGTTCTTATAGTTATTATAAAGCACTTTATGATACATTTATTAATATTGTTATTCTTATTTTTATTTCCTTCCAATTCTACCTTTAAAAACAATTTCTCTGAATTCTATCTTCCATAGTATCTTCCCAGTTAATTCAAACTTGATGCAGGGTTGATGCACTCTGGGTTTCAATCAAACATATAATCTACCAAGATCTCAGAAGTGCACCTTCTCTGTAACAGTGCCTCATCTCTGGATTGAGGTTCCACAAGATCTGTATGAATCCCACTATTCTGTGGTTGAGAAAAGTCATGAAGACCTGGGTTTTTTTACCAAGGAATTCAGGGAAGGATAGAGAGATCCTTTGTTTCATTCCATCAGTTTTGTCATTGTCACCATTCATCTTTTATTGGTTTTATTGTATTTTTTTAAAATTCAAAGTTCAATATATTGAACTTTGGGTGACTTTGAGTGACTCAGCCCAATTTACTTCACAAGGTGGTTGTTATGGGGAAGGAGAAAGGAGCATTAGATATGTCCACCACCTTGTATTGTTTATAAAAATAATAAAGGCAGAGAAGAAAGAAAAAAATAGAATAGAATAACAGAGCTGGAAGGGACCTTGGAGGTCTTCTAGTCCAAACCCCTGCTTAGGCAGGAAACCCTACACCACTTCAGACAAATGGTTATCCAACATCTTCTTAAAAACTTCCAGTGTTGGAACATTCACAACTTCTGGAGGCAAGTTGTTCCACTGATTAATTGTCCTAACTGTCAGGAAATTTCTCCTCAGTTCTAAGTTGCTTCTCTCCTTGATTAGTTTCCACCCATTGCTTCTTGTCCTGCCCTCAGGTGCTTTGGAGAATAGTTAGACTCCCTCTTCTTTGTGGCAGCCCCTGAGATATTGGAACACTGCTATCAGGTCACCCCTAGTCCTTCTTTTCATTAAATTAGACATACCCAGTTCCAGCAACCGTTCTTCATATGTTTTAGCCTCCAGTCCCTCAATCATCTTTGTTGCTCTGCACTCTTTCTGGAGTCTCAACATCTTTTTTACATCGTAGCATCCAAAACTGAATGCAGTATTCCAAGTGTGTCCTTACCAAGGTATTATAAAGTGGTATTAACACTTCACGTGATCTTGATTCTATCCCTTTGTTTATGCAGCTTAGAACCTAGAACAGCCTAGAAATAAATATACAAAATGTGAAATCACATCTGCCACTTCTTTAACTAGCATTGGTCTTCATATGGTCTTCATATGGATCAATTTCTTTTTAAGAACCTAGGATGTCATAATGTACTGATGTACGATATGTGGGATCTAAGCAGTGTGGCCTTCTGTAAAGGTAGGAATTATGTCAATCTACATCATGAGTATCAAACTTGTTGTGTCATGTTGCCATCACATGATGTTTTACGACTTTTCCCCATTCACTGAGCTGGAGTGGGCATGGCCTGCACATGATGCATTCAACCCACGGGCCACCAGTTTGACACCCCTGATATACAGGTTTTCTAAGTGCCATCCAACATTTTTTGGTATGCAACCCAGTATGCCAATAGTCACTGGGACCACCACAACTGATGTATGCCATAATTTTTTAAATTTTGATTTTCAGACCTTGATACCTTGTAATTTTCTTTCCAATTCTTTGTCTTCTGGTCTATATTTCCTACTATGACCACATTAGTTATGCACATTTTTTTCAACTACAGTTATATCTAGTGTGTAATACTTTATCCATTTGTATGTGAAAATTTTACAGTATTTTAACTTGCTCATTTTCAACTATTTTTTCAGCTCTATGTTCCTCCAATTTTTCATTATTGAAACCTAATTATTTTTACAGATGTTCCAGTGAAACATTTTGGTGCCTGTATTTACATTGTTGTTTGTAATCAATTCATGTGATCTTCTTGTGTGACCTTATACAGGTAGTTCTCAATTTGCAAGTTTTTGTTTAATTATTGTTTGAAGATACTAAAAAAAAAGCAACTTAAACTGCCCCAGAGTCAATGAAATAGGTGGTATATAAATTTAACAAATAAATAAAATAATTCAGTCCACCAGAAACATCTAGTAGAAGATTGCACATGAATAAAGAATACAAAATAGACAACTTTGATCAGGGGTAAAACAACAAGTACTTTTATTGAAACCCTTTATGGGATTTTTTGCTGAAAATGGTTAAAAATGACCTGGGTGATTTTTGATTTTGTTAAATGGTTGAATGTGGGGAAAGGGGAAATATGTACAATTTTTTAGGAGGGGATGAGAGAATATAAGTTGGTTTGTAACTTCTGCAAAGGAGATCAGAGGCTGCTTCTTTTTTTCCCCTAATACCTTCTTTTTTTCCTTTCTGCACTTTTTCTTTCAACTTCTTCTTAATTTTGTTTTATATTATATTTCTTTTATTCATAAAAACAAACAAACATGTATGTGTGCATGTAATATGCACCTGTAATATGTCTTCTAATTATTAATGGGTGATGGACTATGTTTCTACCAATCTTAAGCTTTATAGCAATAGCAATAAGATTTATATACCACTTCATAGTGCTTTACAGTCCTTTTTAAGCAGTTTAAAGAGTTGGCATATTGCCCCCAACAATCTGGCTTCTCATTTTATCAACCTCTGAAGAATGGAAGGCTGAGTCAACTTTAAGCTGGTCAGAATTGAACGCCTGGAGTGAGCAGTGAGTTAGTCTGCAATGCAGCATTCTAACCATCATGCCACCACGGCTCTTTATTCCTGACTTTTCATTGTGCTTTTCACAAATTTTTGCAGGGGCCTTCTTAAACTCTCCAGCCTAATTCTATGACATATCTTCAGTAAAGGAAATACTGTATATATTCTCACATCTCAAAATAAATTCTATGCTTTTTTTCCATCTGAAAGAGAAAGACACAACAAAAAGCCAGATGTCCTAGCCATGTCCATTTACTGCCTTTGGCCACTCTATTGGTGGCTGGTCCTCCCTCTGGAATCCCTCTGGAATTCAATGTTGAGTTCTGTGGCTGCCTGAACCCATGCTCCCAAATGAAGTGGCAGGCCACGAGTCACACAGGCCTGCCTCAAAGGTCGATCAAACCCGGTCTTAAACTGGTGTACCCGGCCATCCTCTCACATTCCCTGCCAACCACTGGAATTCCTGTACATATTCGACCACCGGCTGGCCACACTGCCTGGCCACCAACAGATCCCCTTCCACTTGTTGTATGCTGGTATTATCCCCGAAGTGCTCTTGCATTGAAGAGAGGAATAGACCAATATCTCTGAGCTCCCTAGTGTGATCATGGTATAGTCTAGCCACCCATTCGGCTGCCTCACCTTCCATGACTCCTGCCACAGCCATCACCATGGCCCATTGGGGTGTATATTGCTTCCTTCTTCTGAATATATAGAGAAAAGTGCAGCTTAATTGCTGATAAGTTCTGACGTTAGAATCTCTGGTTCTAATGGTCAAAGAGAATGTTTCAGTGACAATCTCTTCTCCAGTCCTAAGTGTAGTCCCTTTTATGATACATCCTATCCTTTCAAACAGGCTTCTGCTAAATACCTCATTAATTTTTAATTCCCAACAATGCAGCTTTGTGATAATATTAATGGTCTAGAAATGTTCTGATGACCAGAGCAAATTTGATGATATGACCCTGATGTCAGTCCTTTAGCTAAATTACCAGCTGACAAGGGCATCACTTTTTTCTGTTTTTGCCTATGAAATCCCCCCACCCTCTGACGTACATATGAGACAAAAATCAAGGAAAGGAATATGCTTGGCACTTTGCCTATCAAAATTGTAAGATTCAGTACCTTTTCTCATGAATAGCAGTCCAGATTGCAAGGCTCAAATGCCCACTTGTTTTGGACACTGTAATGGCGCATCTTCTCAGGCCACTGAACTGCCCAAATGGTTTCACTTATAGATTGGTGTAAATTAGAAGTGTTTCTCATGCATCATTGTGGTTCACTGTTAGATAAATCGTAATGAGTAACTACTGTTGAATTAATTTTCTTGTTTGGATGATAAAAATCAGGCTAACAGAAAGGAAAACATAGTAGGGGTAGTAAATTCATCAATGTAACTAGTATTTCAGTCCAATAGATATCTCATGCAGAACAAAGCTCACACACTCTGTATCAAATAAAACATCACATTATACATAAGCTGAACTGATGTTTGGGAAAACTGCCAAAAGACTGGGGAATTTTCCACTTGCAATAGCGTGGCAGCCTCTTTCAAACCAACTATTAAGCAGCAGGAACACATATGCACTTCATCGCCTTTTCTATTACAAGGAGCTGACACATTAAGCTCTTTGGAATAGTATTCATATTTTATCAGCTGTCCCCATACTAGTTTTTTATTTATAACCTACCCTGACTTTTTTTTACTCATTCATAGTGCCAAATTTAGGAAGGAGACAATGCAAAGCCCTTTTAAGAAGAAAAGTCAGCCCATAAATTTCATTGTACTTTTTAGCCTTTACCAGCAGCTTTATAGATCTTGTCACATCATCAATTATTCTTAACTTTGCAGCAAGGCTCCACAACATGTAAGCCAGAAAGTGATGTGGAACCTACTTTTTTATTAAAATTTATTAGACTACGTTTTGCCTCAAAAAGAATTCAGAAAGGGATAAACAAGATTTGAAAGAACAATAGGAAGTTATACTCAAATAATTTCAAGTCCCCAATTGCAAAAAAAGATTACAACATGGACGATAAAATATGGGGGTAATGAGCATTGGGAGATATGATAGGAGACAGGGAATGGGCTATTTTTGGAGAGTGCAGGAATGTTATATTGGTTTCACATTCTAGCTCCCTGGTCTCAGCCCTCATCCAGTCAGCAGTGACCCACTTTCCAGCTGCAGATTTTAAATGCCCAGTTGGTCTGCAGTAAGGCCTTCCTCATCCGTGATCTAATCATCAATAAAAGGGCCAACCTGGTACATGTTTTACAGAATGTGAACCTTTCAGAGATATGCCCAGCTGAGCTTCAGGTATGGCATTGGCATCAGCATTGGACACGAGGTAGGGATGGTGGTGTAGTGAATACCTTATTGGTATTCCTTGTTGTGATGGAATACCTTATTATGGAATACCTGATTGTGATGGAAGTGTGGAATACCTTATTGTGGAATACCTTGTGATGGAAGTGTGAATGACCTTGGAGAATGAGAGAAGCTGCTTAGAAAATAATCTGATAAAAAAAGGCAGGAGCCCCCAGGGGTTTAATGGTCAAAGGGTGAAATTTAGAAAGGACCTGGCCTAATTGATCAAGTAGATAAAAGTGGTGGCAGGAAATTTGTAATTTCAGACTTGCAAGATTCTGTTAATAAAACAAATTTAATTCGTCTAGTCATGCTTCCTGGATTACTTGGAATCCAGGTAATCCAGGAAGCATGACTAGATGAACTAGGGCTGATGTTTATGGCTTTCAGGAGTGCTACCCCACAGGTCATTGATGTGAGACCCTGTTTGTTAAGGGGCTTTGGGAATCAATTGGGATTGTTGCTGTGGGATGGAATGATGCTTCTAGAACAGCACATGTTACATTTCTGCTGTGATGTAACCAAGATGTATTGGTTGCCAGTTTATTTCTGGGTCCAATTCAAGATGCTGGGATGTTTAAAGCCCTTCATGGCTTGGGGTCAGGTCATCTGAGAGATCGCCTCTCCCTGATCAGAACTAACTGCTTATCAGCTCCATCCGAAGAGGCATGCCATGGGTCCCATACCTCAGGAACTACACTTGACAAGCTCAAGTATGTCTGCCTTCTTTGCCCTAGTACCTGCCTTATGAAATATTCTTACTCCCAAAGTAAGGTCAACCCAATTCCTAACTTTCCAGAAGTCCCTCAAGCTTTTTCTGGCTTTGTCATCAATCCTGAGGGTCTTGGAGGACTGATGAGATTTTGAAGTGGCTCTTTTTCTTTCTTCTGTATTATATACTTTTCAAAGTTGGTAAGTGTTGAGTGAATCTGGCTCCCCCATTGAATTTGATGATCAGAAGGTTGCAAAAGGTGATCACATGACCCCGGGACAGTGCAACCATCATAAATATGAATCAGTTGCCAAGCACCTGAATTTTGATCACTTGACCATGGGGATGCTGCAACAGTTGTAAGTGTGAAAAATGGTCATAACACACTTTTTCAGTGCCATTTTATCTCTGAATCATCACTAAATGAAATCTTACAAGATGAGGACTACTTGTAATACTTTTAGCAATCATTAGTAGGGTGAATGATACTGTTCTGAAGCCTGTATCTCATAATATGATAGTTCATCAGAGTACCCAATTACGATCTGTGCTTTTTTTGTCCCATGATGAAGGCAAAATATCACACTTTATATCCCTCAATAAATGGGCATGATGATGTGCAGATTGTGCAGATATAGTTTGGCATATGAGAAAGTGAGCTTGTGTAGCGCCCTGCATCTTAGGAATCATAACTCAGATATGAAAAGCCCCCCCCCCCCATTTATTACAAAATGAATGATGCACTGAATAGTAGGTTATTTCCCAAGTTGCTTTGCTTTTCTCAAATTAATTCATTCATCTACTTCCCCCCCCCTCCATTTGATAGACTGTCTTTGATAAGAGACTTGGAGGAGACACAGATGTTTGAGGTAGGAAAGCTCCAAATTAATTAAAAATCCTAGGTGTGCCTTAGCTAATGTTAAATATTGTGTATCTCCTGAAAGGTCAAGTTGAATTACATCAGATTTGTGCTGGTGCAACACAGACTAAGACTTGGCATTTCTCCTTGGAATATATGAAATGTCAACAAACAGTATGAAAAATGATCAATGCTCTGAGAACATAGGTACTATAGGGTAAGCTATTTTACTTGAAGATAAAATTTGTTTTAAAAAAAGTTTATTCTAGAATCTGGAGGACTCAAAGATATACCTCCTTTAAAAATGAGGAGTGTTTGGAAACAATCTTATAGGATATTTTTCCTCTTCCAAAATATTCACTAATTTTATAATTCCTATGTACTTAGTACAAGTAGTCCTCGACTTAGAACAGTTCACTTAGTGTCGTTCAAAGTTACAATGGCGCTGAAAAAAGTGACGTATTTTTCAGAGTTACGACCTTTGCAGCATCCCCGTGATCATGTGATCAAAATTGAGATGCTTGGCAACTGGTTCATATTTATGACAGTTGCAGTGTCCCAGAGTCATGTAATCACTTTTTGTGACATTCTGACAAGCAAAATCAGTGGGGTAGCCAGAGTCACTTAACAACTGGGTTAGTAACTTATCAACTGCAGTGATTCACTTAACAATTGTGACAAGAAAGGTCATAAAATGTGGCAAAATTCACATAACAAATCACTTAACAACAGAAATTTTGGGCTCAATTATGGTCATAAGTCTGGACTGTTTCTGAAATGAAACTGATATAGAAGAAAATATGAAATGTTACCTTCTTGCTGACTTCTAAAGAACAGATTGAAGCAGGGCTTAGTTCTTTTAGTTCATTCATGTTTATCTCCACATCACAATGAGTCTATGGGCCCAGATACACATGCATATTCATTATGATGTTCCATTTTTGGTAAGAACATTCAAAGTGATGTGCAGTAAAAAATAGATAATAAATTAAAGCCATGAAATAAGAAAAAAAATATAGTTTAACTTTTTATGTTTAACTCCTAGCAACTGCCAGGGTTGGTTCCTACAATATTTTGGGCAAAATATTTGGGATATGGTTTGCCTTCTTGCCTTCGTCCTATGGGTTAGAAGAAAGAATGTCTAGTCCAGTGACTAGTTCCCCAATTGGCTTCATGTTTCATGCCTAAAGTGGAATTTATAGTTTTCTAGTTTTTAGTCTGGTGCTTTAATCACTAAAGTAGCTCTCTATTGTTAAAGCTAGTTTGCACCAAAAACATTCACTATACCACTCCATACTATTTTTGAATTCTTCTTATATTGTTTTTTGTTCTTTAAAGGGCTGTCTCAGATTTTTTATTTTCTGGTCAATCCATGCATTCTTCCTTCATACATTTATTTTCTAATTAAATCTTCCTATATGACCAACCTATGTCAGTCCAGTTGTTTTATATAAGTTATTCACTTTTGCCATCAGTGCAAAGTTATTTACCACTCATTTATCTTTTTTGTTCTCTTGTTTTACCACACCCGTTAGGTTACCAATTCCTACCTCATTTAAATTACATTTATATTTCTGCCCAACTCTCATTGGCAGAAGCCATTTTACCTCTTTCAACAAACACTTATTCCTTGTAACAGACATCATACTGCACTATCTTCTACCTTTCTATCTTAAAAGTTCTTCCGTTTTTCTTTCTTCATACATTCCTCTAGTTTTTATTTTGTTTTATTTTTTGGCGCTTAGGTATAATTTATAGTCTTGCATATCATTTTCTCTGTCAAATACAATTATGAGTCTTGATACATTAATTTACAGAATCACACTCCTTAAAGTATTGGTGTTGTAACAGATTGGGGCGACCTATAAAAAATAATGTATTCATTATAAATTATTTGGTTTCTCAGCCAATAATTGTTTGCTTCCAAAATGACACTCATATTCAAAGGGTATTATAGGTAATAGTCAGAGCCTTGAATTGCACGCAGAGGCCAGTGCTACTCATGAAACATAGGGACAAAATAACGTATCATGACATGCCTACCAGTGCCCACACAATTGCATCTAGGACCAGCTGTAGCTTTCAGTTAGTCTTTAAGGCTAACAGCATGCAATCAAGTTGTGAATAACCAGAGTGTGAGTGAGTGTCTTCTTAAAGAACCTCCTGATACAAACATGATACAACTTCTGTCTAGTGAAAAACATATGGGAAGGCCAAAGCTGCCACCTTCTCTTTGAGTAGGTGCTGTACGTCCAAGATGATTCCCCAATTGCACACCACTTATCTAGAATGGGAAATGCCACCCCATTAAGAGTTAATATTGAAATATCTTCAGAACCAGGGACCCAAATAGAGATCACTCTATCAGGATTGAGTGTGAATCTATTCTTCCACATCCAATGTCAGCGTTCCAGAAAAAACCCCAACTCCAAGTAAAGACTCTAAAGCAAGCATTTTTCAAAGTTCTATTTACCAGAATAGGTAAACTGGCACATCTGGAAAAACCTGAATCTGAGAGGTCCGGGTTTTCCCTCAGTTAATCAAAACCCCCCCAACCCCCCCTTCACTCCTCAGTCAATCACATGCTCTAATTAACCACCATCCCATCTTGAGACATCACTCCGACCACTCCTTCTCCAGATGCAGGATTGCCCTGACTTTGATCAACAGGTCAGCTATTATGTCTACAGACAACCCCTCTACTAAATCCCCCCCCTTCTACTTTCCCACACATGAGAAGGTGGCAGCATGGAAGCTTCCAGCCTAATATGGCTTCCAAAGCTGACATCCAGATCTTCACACCTTCCAGGCATGGGACCACGAGCATATATTTCTATTGTTACACAGAACACCAAAATGGAAATGTAAATCATTAAACAAACCTCAAAGAAGAGTGTCATACAATATTTACACACCTTCCGCCGTGCCCTCAAGACCTTCCTATTTCAACAGGCCGGCCTGGCCTAACTTTCCCTTTTTATCGTATATTTTTAAATTTGTTTTAAACATTGGGGGTGTTTTAATCTGTCCCGGGCCAAATTATTTAATGGGTTTTTATATGGTCTTTTAAATTTTGTAATCTATGTGTTTTATCTTTTGGCTATTCACTGCCCTGAGTCCTTCGGGAGTAGTATATAAATCTAATAAAATGAAATGAAATGAAAAATGAAATGAAAAAAGCAGTTATTATTAAAATAAATTTTAAGGGCATAAATCCCTTGGAAAGTTTTGATAAAAAATCAACAATACCAAACAAAATTAGGAAGCACAACATTTGAGTTCTTCATGATGGTATTCATCACCACCAAGTTGCTTACCTTGAATCATTGCATCCTTTTTTTCTGAAGAGAGACAACTTAGTGTAATGATTAAGGCAAGAGAAATCAGCATATTGTGAGTTCTAGTCTCACCTCAGATACAACCCAACTCAATGGCCTCGACCCAGTCATTCTCTCTTAGCCTAGGAAGGAGGCAATGGTAGGCCACTTCCAAAATCATGCCAAGAAAAATGCAGAAACTTGTCTAGGCACTCATCAGAAGTCAAAACTGATTTGAAGCACCTCCTCAGTCTGCTATTTTCCTGATTATCATTAAACTAGCTAATCTGACCTAACAATTGATTTAGTTTAATTGAAAAGAACAACATTTACTTCTGCTACAATTGCTGCTGATCATAACTGCAACATTCAGGAAGGGACATTATTATTCCTTGTGAATGTCCCCTTTGAACTGCCTACCTTAACATTTATTATTATTATTATATTATATTTATATACCGCTCTACTCCCGGGGGACTCAGGGCGGTGTACAGACAAATGATAAAATACATATAATACAAGTATTTTAAAGAATTGATTAAAATACAATTAAATAATTTGGTCTTAAACCTAAAATTAAAACTCTAAATTTATGAGATTAAGATTTAAGAATATAAGAGCAATTTTAGAAGAGGTTAGTCCAGGCCAGCCTGCTGGAATAGAAACGTCTTGAGGGCACGGTGGAAAGCGCGGAGATCTGGGATTGTCCGTATCTCCGGGGGGAGCTTGTTCCACATGGTGGGTGCCCCCACAGAGAAGGCTCTCCCCCTGGGGGCATTCAGTCGACACTGTTTGACCGACGGCACCCTGAGAAGCCCCTCTCTATGGGAGCGTACTGGTCAGTGAGAGGGTACTGGTGGCAGAAGGCGGTCTCGAAGATACCCCGGTCCTAAGCCATGGAGCGTTCTAAAGGTGGTAACCAAAACCTTGAAGTGCACCCGGAAGAACACAGGAAGCCAGTGTCAGGAGGGTTGTCACATGGGAGCGCCACATCGCTCCCATAACTACCCGCGCGGCTGCATTCTGGACCAACTGGAGCCTCCGGGTGCTCTTCAAGGGGAGCCCCATGTAGAGAGCATTGCAGTAGTCCAGGCGGGAAGTGACAAGGGCATGAGTGACCGTGTTTAATGAGTCCCGATTTAGAAAGGGGCGCAACTGGCGTATCAGGCGAACCTGATAAAAAGCCCTTCTGGCCACAGCCGTCAGGTGTTCTTCTAAAGATAGCTGTGAGTCCAGAAGGACGCCTAAGTTTCGAGCCCTCTCCATAGGGGCCAATGACTCGCCCCCAATAGTCAGCGTTGGCACCAACTGACTATATCAGGATGCCGGAAACCACAGCCACTCGGTCTTGGATGGGTTGAGCCTGAGTCTGTTCCTCCCCATCCAGATCCGTACAGCCTCCAGGCACCGGGACATCACTTCAAGGGCATCATTGGGGTGGTCTGGGGTGGAGATGTACAGCTGGGTGTCATCAGCGTACTGGTGGTACTTCACCCCGAAACCACGGATGATCTCACCCAGTGGCTTCACATAAATGTTGAACAAAAGGGGCGAGAGAACCGATCCCTGTGGTACCCCACATATAAGGGGCCTGGGGGTCGATCTCTGCCCCCCTGCCAACACAGACTGCGACCGGTCAGAGAGAAAGGAGGAGAACCATCACAATTTACCTACTGCTATCTTCCTAAAATGTGATACATAGGTTGCTTAGAAAAGTGGTAGTAATAACTGTATATTTCCCGATATTTGGTTCTAAAACAATTACAAAGATTATAAGAACTGTAAAATTATTTTTAAAAATTCAGAGTTTAAGTTTAAGGGACATCATTCAAAAACCTCTCTAGCAACTTCTGTGGAATTTAACAGGCTTCATCCTGCTTCTCTTGCCTTCTTGCAAATGGTATTCCATTCTGATGAAAAACAAACAAAAAGATAAATAAATTCATGTATTTCATGTTCTAGTCAATGGGGATTAGTGCTTTATAGTTATGAGTTTTCCTTTGGACAGACTAAACTGTTTCATAGTTCTTTATAAGGTGTTTCCAATAAAGCTGAGCCATACTGAGAAGCAACATTTGTAGTATTTCTCATTCACTTTTTCATTCATACTAATTTCTTTTGAAGAAAGTAAATTGGGTGGTTGGGGTATGTGTCACATTATCATATCCCATCACAAATATTTATTCCTTTGTAGTGATCTCCTGATCTTACAACACTATAAAAAGAATAGATATGAGAAGATATTGATTGGGTAGATGCTTGCCTTCACATAATATGATTATTTTCTTTTAATTTAATTTTTAAGTCAGCAGAATCTTAGGTCATCCTCCTTTTCCCTCTAAATGGTACAAATCTGAAATGCAACAAAGCTTGTGTACAGCATTAGATCTCATAAACCCTTGGTTGTAAGTACCAGTTGCTAGGACTTTTGGATAATATACTCTATTCATTGTGAAAGTAAAATAAATTTTGGAGAACTTTTTGCAGGAATGGTCACACTTCACAAATGTGAAGTTATAGGTAAGACCTAGAAGAAAAGCCCAAGTTATATTTTTGAGAAATATCTATGTTGTAGGACTTTTTACTCCTTCATATACTTAAACCCAATAGGGAAAACAAGCAAATGTAGACTGTGCACACTTAAAGTTTTAAAAGTAAGAGATATGGGGATTTATATTTTAGAAAATAAGCAAAAATATCAGTTTTTGTAGCTCTTCTAAAAGTAGAAGTTAATTCCTCAGAAAAATGATGATAATGAGGGCCTATTCAATTATATAATTACTACTAATAGCAATAATGCCTTTAAGTAATACTGGATTGTTATTTCACAGATGCATTTCCATTTGTGGAAGAGCCTTTGATCTAGTGGACACTTCTGTTGACAATTGGGGCCAATTCCCTTTTCCATTTCTATTCTCTCTTCCATTTTGCACAATATTTTACATCTATTTTCCCCCTTTGCAACTTGCTGGAACAGCTAGAGGTTTGCCGAGTCTGCCTAGAAAGACAAATTAGTGAAAACTGCCTGTCCAGGTTTTTCATTAGCAGAAGAATCTACTAATTCAAAAGTTTTTATGTGAATGGAAGTGCATCATTTGGATTGAATTCATTTATTCAGCAGAAGCTGCATGGTACTCTTGGTGGAGCTGTAATGAAATCCCTTCCCAGCAAAATGAAACTTTCCCTTTAAAAAAAATACTGAAAGTTCATTGTATCATATTTTGATTTTACGATTGATTGGGGAAAGTGAGCAATGCATGTTACATTAGAACTGTCAACAAGATAAAAAGGCAAATGGGATAGTTTCAGCTCATGAAAATCAAGTTGCATATCAAAGGTTTGTTTGGTACATGCTACATTTCAAAGATGGGGCTTAGGAAATGTCTCTCTTTTTCTTCAGTCATAGGATCAGTGATGAAATCCAAGTTTTTTTACTACCGGTTCTGTGGGAGTGGTTTGGTGGGCATGGTGTGGCTTGGTGGGAGTGGCTTTGTGGGAGTGGCAGGGGAAGGGTATTGCAAAATCCCCATTCCCTCCCCACTCCTGGGGGGAAGGATATTGCAAAATCTCCATCCCCACCCCACTCTGGGGCCAGCCAGAGGTGGTATTTGCCAGTTCTCTGAACTGCTCAAAATTTCCACTACCGGTTCTCCAGAACCTATCAGAACGTGCTGGATTTCACCCCTGCATTGGATAGTGTTTCAATCAGTACCAGCAGCTTGCTTGGACCTAATTCTGACTATTGACTGCTGCCATACACCCACATATATGCACACTGATGAAATAAAAAGGGTAAAGACTGAAAGGAAATGACTGTAAAATGTGAAAATGTGCTCTGCAAATTCATCTTTTATTTATTTATTTATTTATTTAGGTGAGCATTTGCAACCCTCATTCCTAAACAGAAAACCATAGCCTGTATTACAGCACTGCAAAGCTACCTAAAACACGCATAAAAAGCTACTTTGAAAGCACAATAAGAATAGCAAGATAAGAGACACTAAAATCTAATTTGACAAGCAAAAACAACAACAAGAATCATAGCTATTGAAACGTTAAATGACAAAAAGAGAAGAAAAACAAACAAACATGAGAGCTATCTGGGGGGAGGAATCAAAAATGTTAAGATAGTACCGTGATGGCAAACCTATGGCATGCGTGCCACAGGTGGCACATGGAGCCATATCTGTGGGCACGTGAGCATTGCCATAGCTCAGCTCCAGCATGCATGTGTGCACCTGCCAGCTGATTTTTGGGCCTTCTGGGTCCACTGGAAGTCAGGAAACATGCTGTTTCCAGTCTCCAGAGAATTTCCGGGGGGTGGGAAAGGCCGTTTTCACCCTCCCCAGGCTCCAAGAAAGCCTCTGGAGCCTGGGGAGGGAGAAAAACAGGCCTACCGGGCCCACCATGCTATTGTGTGCCAAAAGCAGGGGTCAGGCAGGGGGTCACATATGCATGCACGGGGGGCGGGCTCATTGAATTATGGGTGTGGGCACGCATGCGCACGGCCCCCCTGTGCTCCCCCCACTTTTGGTACGTGACGGCAAAAAGGTTAGCCATCACTGAGATAGTACATGCGATTGTACTAATTGAAGCCTACCAACTTTTACTTGAATAAAAAATCAAGTTGAAATGAAGCAGCCATGGCCCTCATTTTGAATTTTTTTTGATACTCCACTGAATGTGTCCCTGAGTACACACTTCATTTCAAAGGTGGGGCTTAGGAAATATGGGATCATAAAAACAAGAGAGCAAAAACGGAATGTAACCAACCAGTCTGGCTTCATGTCCCTTATTAAGAATGTTTAATGGTCATAACCAAAACCTTGAACGGGGTTCAATTATTATACGTTGGTCTCTTCAGTTAAAATATGCAAATTTCTTCAAATATTTACAATATAGAATTCAAGAAATTCCAAATAAAAAAGAGAGAAAGGAAGGCAGGCAGGCAACAAACGAACATAGCAGTGTGTTTGCTTCGGTTTCCCGTGGTTAGCATTAATTTCTAAAGGACGTGAAGACTTCGGGGGCCAAAAGTTAAACAGAAAAAGTACAGGGGGTGGGTTAAAATGATTTTCTTTCCAGACTGGAAACCAAAACCATTTTGGGTATTAATGTTACTTTTATTGTGAGGATACAGCAATAGAAACTTGCATGTCAGAAAGCACTTTTCCCAACCACCTGCTTTATTTTCCAGAAAAGTATGGAAGATCTCATTTGAGAAGCTTTCTCTACCCCATCCCTCCCTTGGACTCGGGTTTCTCTTATCAGATCATTGTCCAGGCTGTGACTGTTTCTCATGTCTCTCATGTTTCTCATGTTTCTCACAGCCATTATTCATCCAAAAGATAAACAAATAGTCATTTTAAAATTCAGATTTAGAATATGTGGTTAATGAACTGCTCTATAGAGAATATGCTGTGGGGAGGGGAGCACACTCTGGGAAATGTACATCTTGCCCCCTCCATCTTCCTCAGAACTGAAGAAAATCTCTCCAGAAGCAATTCAGCCATCTTTCCCTACTAGGAGCTGCTCTTTAGAGTACTTGTATTCAGAAATCATATAAGAAATTAAATAGGTTCTCAATTCAGGGATAACAAAAAAAGAAGAAAAGAAAAAAACCCAGGCAGTAGCTCTTGCTAGGTCATTCTTTTCTTCCTTATTGGTCTCTGCTGAATTTAATTGGCTTCATTAACACTGCAAAATGGTTTTCTCACAACAGGGAACAAATAAAATGGTCAAAAAGTTCCAGTTAAAGTTTTAACTTGCACATAAAATAATTATACAAATATGTATGTGTGGATTCTAATTTCTCTACCTGCGTATGCATCCTTTGTCATCTAAAACGTTGCCTTTTAAGATCTTAAAACCAACCATTTTTATAGACAGAATAATCTTTTTGCATTCAGCTAGGTGCATGTCAAGTCATTACTGTACATAAGTGTTCTTTCATAACTGCATACAATTTGTGCCAAATGATAGGAAAAGGATATTGGAAATATTTTGGATTTTAAAAGGTGATGCTATTTTATTAAATTTTGACTGAATAATTTGGAAGATTTGTATATGTACAATAGTATAGAAGTCTTTTCCAATCTGAAAAGACCCAAGCTTCGTTTGCAATTTCCATTAGAAACAGCAGCTCAATATAGCCCATTAACTTAGCCCAATTCGTACACTCCGTATATTCTGAATGATAACAATCCTTTTTGAACAGGGACTAATAGAAGTCAAAATTTTCTGAAGATCAAAGGTTAGGGAAAACTGCTGTGCCTAAAAGGCTGCTTACTTTACAACGGGACTGTCAAATTCCTGGACCATGGACCGGATGTGTTATGTGCTGGCCATGCCCACACCCATTTTAGTGAAGGGGAAAAAAAACTCCTGATGCGTCACATGATGCTGCCATGATGATGTGAGTTTGACACCCCTGCTTTAGAGGCTACCTATCTTTTATACTGGTAGTCCTTGACTTTCAGCCATTCATTCAATAATTACAGGGATGCTGAACAAAGACACGTATGACCTTTGCCTAAAGTTACAGTTGTATGATGAAAATTTGAATTGCCTCCTGGAATGAGATTCCTCTCCAGGACCATCTGGATCACTCCTTTTCTGCTGGTATTTCAAATGGGTTTGAAGGCCTGCTCTTTTCCTAGAACTTTAGTGAGTGTGTGTGAGAATGAAGCCTCCTTGGATTGTCTGGATGTACTTTTTTAATTATTCCTGTTCCAGTTTCGGCAACCTTGTTGTTTTTATTCCTTATTTTTTCTTTTGTTGTTTTTTTTTAAAATGGTTTTACTTGTGAGCAGCCCAGAATTTCTAAATAAATAAACAAGAATTGCTCTTAACTTATCCATGTTCACTTTTGTTATTCACTGCACTTTTTTTCATAGACAATTTGATTACAGATCAAACATGCAACCATTTGCCTTCTCCCATCATCTGGTAATATGCCAGTTCTCCAGGATTTTCTAAAGTTATATAAAAAATGTTGCCAAGCCACTTGCAAATTCTTTCAGTATCCCAGAATTCAGTTAAACTGGTTCTGGATACTTAAATCACCAAAGTACTGTAAATAGGATTCTCTGACCTTTATGTACATCAATCTTAAGCTTCAATTTTAAAATAATTTATTTCCAAGAAAAGCTGCTTGGAAATGGGATAAAATATTTTCATGAACCCTACAGCACTTTTCTGAGCAGTGCTATATCGCTGTCTGCTCTGATCCCAGTACTTGCTATCTTATGAATCTCTTGCTAAATCATTAAGATCAATGAAACTGCCATAATATATTATTATTTCTCCTCTTCTTTCAGTCTGTATTTTTCTCTCTGCACCCTGTAACCTTTTGATTATACTTGTTAATCCTTTGTCTATTTCATTTCCTAATTCCTACAAAGAAAAAAACCTCGGTATTTGCTTCATTTTGCTTTTCAGAAAGAATGTTCAATCAAGAGGGAAACTGAAAATTTTCCATTTTGTAACCCTTGAGCCTAATTAAATGTATGGTATCCTTTCTTATAACACCCCCTACCCACCCATCACCTCAGCTGCTATTCTGCCTTATCATAGTGGTGAGATATTCCTTAGAAGAATGAGCAAAGTGTGCCAGAAGTATAAAATCCAAGCAGGGCCCTCCCAGCTGCCCAGCTAAAGCAAGATGACATTATATTGGACAGCAGCAATACAGAAAAATGCTGAATGTGGATGATAACTTTAGTGAAATGGCAAAGACATTATTCCATACTGCATGAGAAAAGGCAGTTGTAAATCATTCCTGCATTTTACCAAGGAAATCATGTGGACAGACAAGATAAAGTGACTGATGATGTAGTGCTAGATGATGGATCCGCAAGTCAAATGCACTCAATGTGCCACTGAGAAAGAGCTGAGGACATTTTGGCATACTAATAGTGTTTTTGATACAGTTAGATTAAAGCTCTTGAAATGTTTCGTTGTTCTGTTGCCATACAGAAAAAGAAAACCCAAAGATGCAAGGACAGAATCAGAGTGGGAGTATGAATCATAAAAACCATGAACAGGAGAAAGATCAACAAAATGAAAGATGAATTAACTACACACTGATACCTTAAGCCAATTTTTGTAAGGATTAGGGTTAAATTTGGTGACTTTGTCCTGGAGTGCAAATAAATGAACAAGTTTAAAAAAAAAAATCAAAGGAATCTTCTTTCAGCCATTAGATCATACTGTTTACTAGTTTGAAGATGAAAAAAAAACCAGAACTGCATTGCTTTCATAGTCGGGAAAGAAATAGCAAGGATAACACTTGGGTAAAATGCAATCGATAACCAAATACGGTAATATCAAATAGACTTTGCAGACAACTCTTTCATATAATGATTACCCAAGTTTATACTCCAACCATTGATGCAGAAAGAAAGAAGACTGACAAGTTTTATGGCCAAGTTCAATCTGAAATTGACAATGCATACAAGCACAATGTACTGCTTGTTGGAGACTAAAATGACAATGTTTGAAATATTAAGGAAGAAAATGTATGGTCTAGGAAACAAAAGTATAGCATGAGAACAACTTATCAGTTTCTACCGGTGCCATTTTTTTCATTGTTAACACAGTCATCTAGCAAATAAAATGATACCTATATATATATATATGGACATTGTCAGATGGAGCATACAGAAATCAAACTGACTATAATATTGGTACAATGAGGTAGAAGAGTCTATTACAACAGAAAAGATCATGAATTTCTCATTTGCAAGTTGGTCAAACTGAGTTGGAAGAACAAAGCCAAGTAGTTTTTATAATAAAATATTATATGGTGCCAGTTTGATATAGTAGTTAAGACATATGGGTAGAAACTTGGAGATTGTGAGTTCTAGTCCCACCTGAGGCACAAAGTCTAACACAGTCACTTGCTGAGATGGGTAGCTATGCAAATCAATCAATCAATCAATCAATCAATCAATCAATCAAATAAAGCCACAATAAAATAAAGACTTTGAGCTAATCACCTTCTCTAAGCCAGAAAAAGACAATGGCAAACCACTTCTGAAAAACCACTTCTGAAAAACTTTGCCAGGAAAAATGAAGGGACTTTTCCAGGAAGTCTCTGAGAACTGGAGACTAGAGGAATTACTAAATCCTGAAGCTTACTGATAGAGAACCAGAGCAACTGTGGGATGAAATCAAACAAATTCTTAATGATGAATGTGAAAAGTAACTGTCAGAGGTTAAGAAGCAGAAGAAAGCCAACTGAATAATAAAATAAATGGGACAAATTGCCAAGAAGAGAATAGCTAAAGCCAAAAAGGACAAAAACTCAGAAAGGACCTTCATCAAGAATTTCCGGTAGCTTTTAGAAAAGTTAAGAAGTAGTATTATGGCATCTATAAAAACATTGAAGATAGAAATGAACAGAAAATAAAGAAAGTCTTCTAAAGGATCTTGAAGCTCAGAAAGAACTTCCAACCACCTGATTTTAACTTTTTATATTTTAACTGTATATGTAACTGTAAGCCTCCCAGAGTTACCCTATGGTTAGATGAGCAGCCAATAAATTTTATAAATAAATAAATACTGCAAAATGCGGCAATGCACAGATACTAACTGATTTAAAGAAAATCCAACAAAGATGAAAGGATTACACTGAACTGAGAAATCAACACACAACATACCTTAGAAGCTGTTTCTATTTACAGGTACAAGAACCTCTAGTATAGAAGATAGATCATCATCCTGGTCTATCATTATTGCAACCATTTTCTGGTTGGAAAACTATCCAAATCATGGCATTGCCACAAAAATAAGGCAAGCAACAGAAGAAGAATCAATAAAGGTTCTAATTAAACTATTACATGTAGCAAATCTAGTAAACCTAGCATGTTTACTAGGACAAACTAGTACAAACTTCTTATATAAGTAATACTTTTGATGTTTCCCAATAAATTAAAAAGTAATTGTTTATATGGTAGTTAAGAGATGGGAAATACAGAGCATTTGTTGTATTTTAAGAGATGGTGATAAGTTACCAAATTCTTTTTATTGTTTTGAAGTTACTTCTTTATATTTTTCTTACTTCTTATTTTTCTACTCTTTTTCTTTTTCTTTCTTTTTCTTTTTTTTCTTTTTTATATTTTTTGTACTTTATATTACTTTTTATTTTTTTTAATTATAATCTTTGATAAAAATATTTTTTAAAAAAATATGGTGTGGATAAATCTCAAAAGGTATACTATTTATAAGGTCAATCTTTGTGTTAAATAAGCATATTTCCCATTCTCTTGTTTTCACTCTGTATGTGTGTGCACATGGAATTATATATAAAATTTCTTGGTAATATACAGTATGTCTGTCTATCTATTTGTCTCTTTCTCATCTCTCTATCACTTATTTATTTATTTATTTATTTATTTATTTATTTATTTATTTATTTATTGGTTCAATTTATATGCCGCCCTTCTCCGGAGACTCAGGGCGGCTTACAATGCGTTAAGCAATAGCCTTCATACTTTTGTATATACCTGCTTAGTAGGGCTTTGGCCCCCCCTAAGTGGTGTTCTTTTTTATACAAAATCAGCTTATTGCCCCCACAATCCGGGACCTCATTTTACCTATCTCGAAAGGATGGAAGGCTGAGTCAACCTTGATGAGCCTTATCATCTATCTTCTTAGAATAGGTGAGAGAGAGTGAGAGAATGTTTTATATTGTGGTAAACATAGTGAATATTTAATCACCAGAAAAATTTCCTGAAAAAAATAACATTATGTGATCTTGTATTTTCAGGATATATGGAAGGTGGGTGTGATAGTTAAACTGCTGAATCTCTGAATTGCATCAAATCAACTGAGATAAGGGGCTGAAAGAAAAGTTGTGAGGGAACTTTTCAAAGTCTAATATTTAGTGAATCTTTGATCATTTCTTACAAACTGGATGACTCTCTCAAAAAGTTCCACCCAAGTGGCTAGTTTCTTGTGGTTACTAAGCAACATACACAAAGATCATCAGAATTAATTTGTATATGTGTACAGGTATTCATTTCAATCCTTTAAATTCATTTCCTGAGGATGCCATGTTTACTCCTGTATACCCTAGCTTATTATCAATAGATCTCTCTTTCTGAAGGAAAGAGGGTGGCATCAAATACCATCTTTGAAAAAAAAAACAAGTGTTTGTTTCTATTTGGAAACCAGTATTGGACTTCTTGTTTGAAAAAGAAAGAAATGAAATGACATTCTGACTTTGGGGTTTGATTACTGGAACTGTAATCTAGTAATTAAATTAAATTCTAAAACAAGAGAAGAACAAAGAATGAAAGAAATGATCAAAAAATGAGATGGAAATGAAATACCCATCTAAGTTTGTGCCTTCAGTCCTGACAGCCTTGACCATCATTGGATGGACAGCACAAATCTCCTTTGAATAAGATTAAGAGAATGCTAAGTGTGTATGCTCCTTTCCGAATGGCACATTGGACATATTGTACTGCATTCCAGCAAGATGGCTTTTAAAAACAGCTTCATTATGCTCTGTTCAGACAGAGCCATGGCTATAGGCAAAATCCTGGCTGAGATGGATCACTGAACTGATATGATATGGCAATTCCTGCGTTTTCTGTGCTTACAGTGAAGCTAAGATTTTAACCATGCATAGAGGTTTCACAGCTGGATGGAAGACATCCATTTTTTCGTTATGCCAAAGAGTGGGGAACATGCATTTTTAATCAGACTTGGCTGGCATTAATCAATGAGGTGACTATATGTGTGATACAATCCTGGCTGGAAAATATTTTGGAAGCTAGTGTCAAAAAACAGTGTTTGAATGTATTAAACCATTAGAATAGCTCAGCGGGCTTAACTTAAATACTAAACTGGCACAACATGATCTAGAATCTAAAATCTAATTCAATTTTTAAAGGGTAGATGGCACCAGAGGAAAAATATGAATGAATTACAGGAGCATTTACATCAATAATTCCTGGTTTCAAAATAGCAGATATGATCAGGTGATCTCAACTTCCCCCTTTTTGTGCAATTTCTTTCAGTTATTCTTCTTTATCTGTTCACTGAACCTACAAGTTAAAATTGCAAGCAGTAGCTAATACAGTTTTGTAGGAATTTTGTAGTTCACCAACTTCCAAATTTTATGATCAGAAAATTGCAGCTTTATATGAAAAATCCAGTATTATGCTTTTTCAGAGCTTTCCCAAAAAGGCCACATAGTTTTCACTGAATTATCCAACTGTATTCTCAAAACCCTTTTCCTCAACAGTGATGGCCACTTCACATCCCTTCAGTTTATAGGTGCATCAGTTTATATTTGCTTATCAGCGGTGGGTTTCAAATTTTTTTACTACCAGTTCTGTGGGTGTGGCTTGGTGGGCGTGGCAAAGGAAGGATACTGTACAATCTCCATTCCCACCCCACTCCAGGGGAAGGATACTATAAAACCCCCATTTCCTCCCGATCAGCTGGGACTTAGGAGGCAGAGAATACATGGGGGTGGGGCCAGTCAGAATTTTTACTATCGGTTCTCTGAACTACTTAAAATTTCCGCTACTGGTTCTCCAGAATTGGTCAGAACCTGCTGAAACCCACCTCTGTTGCTTATACTGAACGGAATAAGACACTGAAATTCACATTCTGCTTGGAAAGTTTTTTTCTAAAGGGGGGGGAGAGAAGAAATGGTAGTATCAGGGTCTCCTTAAGAGAAAATGAAGCTTAGATCCAAGTCAAAGATATGAAACAGTCTTCAACAGGGGCATTTTCAACTTTTCCTAAATTAAGAAGATAAATAGTTTTACTGCATTCCATATAGAGACAAATTTAACCAAAACAACGTGTTCAAATGTGGCACAATGAACATCTTGTAATTATCTGTCTTAAACACTCTATTGTGCATTATTTTTTACTTTTTGCATATCCACATATGTACCAATATTTAGTTTTAATTGAAAATAATACCTGTTTTTTTCTATTATAGCATAAATTTTGAATTATTTAGAAATATTTAATGCAAGATGGAGCTGTAATTCAAATTAGCTCTCATGTGTCTTCATTCCTTTTTAATTAAAAGTAATGAGGCTATTGATTCAAAGTGCATAACCCAGACTTTTTCTTAAAACAAACTTATACATGATAAATATGTTTGTCAAGGACAAGACCATAAAGCAAAGCTCTCTAATGTAAATGATCATTATTGCAATAAAAACAGTGCTTGTTAGGCATTTATACCATGTACTCAAACTATGGCTGATGTTCAGTGTGGCTTTCTTATAGATCAAATTCTAAGTACTCATTTCATTTTCATGCTAAATTATTCAGTCATTCCTGGTTTTTCCCCATAAACATAAATTCATTTTTCCTGGGATCTTTGCTCTGTAAAAAGGAAACTTAAATTTTCTTTATATAAAAATAAACTAATCTGAAGGACTGGGGGCTGGAGCAAGTTCACCAAGAGGATTTTCTGTATGCATTTATGGAATGGATTCTTTCTTTTAGTTTCTTTAACTATTCAAAGAAAGGTGTAACTTTATTCCAATGGTGCGAAGAAGGATGTGGAATTGGAATGCTGATACCTACGTAGCTGTTCCACCCTTACATGACACATTATAAATAGATATTGAAATTGAGGACCATTGTTGAACTAATTCCAGAGACCATCATTTAATGGAGCTCTCACGTCTCATACAGAAAGCCCAAACTTGCAGAAGCGCAAAGAAGACAGGAATAAAAGGAATGAATAAGACTGCAGGTAGATCAGAGACAACTCTATGGAAGACAAATAAACTTACATAAAAGAAATCTTAATGAGGCATGTGGTGAATCAAAACAGAACATAAGGGCAAAAATTGAAATTAGAAGAAAAAAATTAAAGTACTTAGAAGAGTACTTTAGACGAGATTCATAAATCCAATCCAGGTCAATAAGCATTGAAAGAGTTAAATAATAATTAAATTTATTGGAAAATTGCAGAACTTCAAAAGAAGATAAAATATGTAAAATCTTTTGAAAATGTACACAAAGTAGAGAAGCTTATGGCATATCAAATTAGAAAAGAGAAATAAAGAAGGATGATTACAGCAATAGAGAAAGAGAGGAAACATATACAAAATCAGAAATAATGGATGAACTTGCAAAATTTGTAAAGGAATTTTATTCAAGACACAAAATGGACAAGGAAATTTTCAAAACATAAATGAAAAATTAAGAGCCTAAAGAATTTATTGAACATTGACATGTATTAAGGGAATTTATAATAATTCAAAAATTAAAATTGGTAAAGTGCCAGGCCCAGCAAGCTGATCGATCGAAATTACAAAAAGCTAGCAAAGGATCTAATGGAACCACTTCTGAAGATGATGAATAAAATTCAAATAACAAAAACTATCAAATGCATAGGAAGAGGCATATATAATATTCATAAACAAAGAAGGGAGTGAACTGAAGAATCCCCAGTCATATAGATCAACCTGTCTACTGTATATCGATTATAGATATTCACTATTGTATTAGCTGAGCATATGAGGAAGTCCATTATCAAAATTACACTCACAGAAATAAACAGGGTACAATAGATTTATCATGCAGTACAATTCATCAATATTAAGAAAAAGAAGGCCTCAGTAATATTTCTAGACATGGAAAAAGCCTTTGACAATTTGGAATGGACTTTTTTTTTTTAACAAGAGTTCTGAAATAAAGGGAATCCCAGACAAGAATTCAAAATCTGGTGGAAAGCTTATATCATGAGCTGTTGTGGCACAGTGGATTGCAGGCTAATTCTGCTCACTGCCAGTAATTTGATTCTGACCAGCTCAAGGTTGACTCAGCCTTCCATTCTTCTGAGATCAATAAAATGATGACCCAGATTGTTGGGGCAATATGCTGACTCTGTAAAACACTTAGAAGCAGTATATATACTGTAAGTCTAAGTGCTATTGCAAACAGCAAAGGTTACAGTGAATGGAGCACTTGTTACAAGCTTTTCAGTTAGCAAAAGGTCAGGCAAGGGTATCCAGTGTATCCTTTACGATTTGTAATTGCTCTGCTCTTGGCCAACAAGATCTGAAAAGTTAACCAGATAACTGGAATCAAAATTCAAGGTGAGGAACACACGATGAAATGTTACACAGAAACCACAAAGCTCTATACAACAGGTGATAAAAATAATCAGAGATTGTGGTTGCTTTTCCAGATACAAAACAAAGATAATAATGAGGAATTTAACTTCTGAGGAAGAAACTTTTGTCAAAAAAGAGACTGCTTGTGAAATAACAAGACATCCAATGAAATGTATTTAGGTTGTTACATGACAGAACGCAATAAAGACACATTTCAAAACAATTGCAACAAAATAAGGTAAGAAAGAACACAAGTTCTTGAAAGGCAGAGAGAGTTAAAACTTTCCTCGCTAGAATTTGGGATGACAATAAAAATAATCCAAAATAAATGTTGTTGGTCTAATTCAAATGCCAGATTAAAAAATTTCAGGATTAACAAAGAATAAATAATAAATTTACATAAATTGAGAAAAAAAAGAAGGCTCAGATTAAAAAATTGAAAGACTTAAAAAGACAGTTGGACAAACTTCCTAAACTCAGATTATATTACAGAGCAAGCAGTTTATCACAGATAACAGAATGGATAAAGTTTCCCATAACAATCAACTATAGAAGGAACAGCCTTAGCCAATGGACTTCAGAGATACTTGAGTTTAAGCAAACAAAATAAAGAAAACCTTTTTATAGCTATATTTGCATTTCAACTCTCACTTTAAACTTTATTTTATGTATATACTTCTTTTTGTTGATTTTCCTTTTTTTTTGCTTTATATCTAATTAATAAAAATAAAATTGGGGAAAGAAAAGAAAGAATGCCTAAACTGTTTGGATCCAATCTAGTAGCTTTATCTATTTTTAAAAATGTTCATTTAATTCCATATTCACTTTCTGTCTTCTACATTCTTGCATACAAACACTGTCATGATTTTTAAAAAAAGTTATTCCAGATAATCTTGCTATCTTCTTTTTTTATCTGTCTTTTTTATGTCTCTTCTTCCCAATCATGCTTACAGACCCAGAGGTCTCAGTTTTTTGGGGATGTTTCCTTTCACAAAGAAACTTACAAAGAGAAACACAAATATTTGCGGGGGAAGCATTTACACTGAGAAATTTCTATAATTTTGTGCATGCAGGAAGTGTTCAGTGAAATGCCAAGTTATTATAAAGAAAATACAATAATATCACTCAGTCTCTAAAAGTTCTAAAGGGTCATCGGTAAAATAACAAGAAATCTCTTTTTTAGAAATAGTAGAAAAGTAATATGGATAAGAAAAGGAAAGATAATGGATGGCCATCTTTGTACTGTTTAGAGAAACTTATGATTGCAGTTTACATAGAGATGACAAAGTTATAAAATAGTAAAACATGCCAGTGCAATGTTTTCACTACCACCTCATTATTATGACCAAGTAAGGAATTTACCTACTGGCCAAAAAATCTCACACAAACTTATAGAAGGGGCATCAATGCTACAATATATAGCTTCTATAGTCTAAATCTATCTGAAGGATTCATTACAAGAGGCAGGGGATTTGTTGTGCCTTATTATACACCAGTGATGGTTAACCTTTTTGGTGCCAAGTGCTCAAAGCACACGCGTGCACGTGCAAATGCATGTGTGTGTGCCAGAACCCCCAAAATGCAATGTGAGTGCCCCATGCATGTGCCCCACCCCTGCATGTGCATTTGTCCCCTGCGCATGTGGTGGCTCTCGTGCCTCATTTTGGGCCTGGAAAGCCTCCTGCACCAACCTGCGCCTCCCCGCATGTGCCCTCACATGCATGCGTGGCAGAAACCCAAAGACTAGCTGGCCAGCAGAAGGGGTGACAGCTGGCATGCCCGCAGAGAGGGCTCTGTGTGCCACCTGTGGCACATGTGCCATAGGTTCGCCATCAATGTTATACACTGAGGCTGGCTTTGTCCTAAAACATTGCTTCTGCAAACACAAGCTGCACTTGGAAGCTGGATGGGAAAAAACAACCTAAGGAATTTATCCTAAGGCCTGATTTTTTTCCAAGCTTTAAGCTTTGCATCAGCCTTACACCTTCTATATGGCTTAGGACCTGGGTACCTACGAGACCGTCTTTTGCCACCAATAGCCTCCCACCGACCAGTTCGTTCTCACAGGGAGGGACTAGTCAGGGTACCGTCAGTCAAATCATGCCAACTGGTGACTCCCAGGGGGAGGGCCTTCTCTGTGAGGGCTCCAACCCTTTGGAATGAACTGCCCCCAGAGATACGGAATATCCCTGATCTCCGTGCTTTCCACCGTGCCCTCAAGACCCTGATGTTCCAACAGGCGGGGCTAAACATGAACATGTGAATGATCTTTTAAAATGTACACCGCCTTGAGTCCTACGGGAGAAAGGCGGTATATAAATATAATAATAAATAAATAAATAAATAAATAAATAAATAAATAAATAAATCTTTAAAAAACAAATCCTGTGTGAAGGATCCTACATTGAGCAGGGGATTGCACTAGATTAAAACAACACATCCCTGGTGGTTGGTAAGGTTCAACAGAGACTTCATTTCCTTAAGAGTCCTGCGGAAAAATCAGGTGGAACAATGGAACAACTGCTAAACACAATCACAATCACTCCACGTACATATGGGAACATATGACTAGTTCCACCCCCCATTACTTGTATAAGGATTATTCTCTATACTATTCATGTTGTCTTGTATTTTCTGTTATGGATTGCACCAGTAGAGGCTAAACCAATTTTGTTGTATACATGATGTACAATGGCAATAAAGGCTATTATTATCTTTTGTATTATTATTACTATTACTATTATTACTTCTTTTATTCATTAAACATGAAACTCAGTCAACTGAACATTTAAAAATAATAAATATAAAAATATCATAAATACCATTGACTGGTGCTAATGGTTGATACGGGCTGCTGCTAGCATCCTAGGTATCAACCAAGTATCTTCTTAAAATATATGATGTTCCAAGTAGCACAGTTTTTGCAGTTCTACTGGCATTATTGCAGGAAGCTGCAATTTCTTGATGTGTTTTGTAAAATTCTTGGACATGGTACCAAGTGCCCTGATGAGAATGGGTATCATGGTTACATGTTTCTTCCATAGCCTTGTACTTTTGATGGCCAGGTCGTGATATTTTGTGATTTTTTCCAGTTCTTTTTCTTCAACTCTGGATGATGATGATGATGATGATGATGATGATTTTACCTGTAAGATTCCCTCCAACTGTATATGATTCTAGACTGGAGTCTCCTCAGTCAAGTCTTGGGAGGGGCTTTCTACACTGAATTTGGGAGTCGGACTTGCAAGCAATATGTTTTCCAAGGTTGAGATTTGGCATAGGAAATGTGTGATTCAGTCTAAAATTGTTGTGGTTTTATGTCCTATTTCTTGACATCATTATATTTGTTATCAAAACATGTCATTCACCATTTCTCTTAGTATGTTTTTTTAAAAAACATAATTATATTCGCCAAATACCTCTGTTGGCTCAGCAGACTAAAGCAGTGTCATTAACTGTTATTAAGATCAGCTGCCTGCAATTACTGCAAGTTCAAATCCCACCAGGTTTAAGGTTGATTCAGCTTTCCATCCTTTCTAAGGTAGGTAAAATGAGGACCCAGATTGTGGGGGCAATAAGCTGACTTTGTATAAAATATACAAAAGTATGAAGGTTATTGCTTAATGCATTGTAAACTGCCCTGGGTCTCTGGAGAAGGGCAGCATATAAATCAATTTTTTTTAAAAAATATATCTATCCCTGTCATATACTGATGTATACCTTTTGTAAACTATTTTCCTCTCCATATCTAGTCTTCAATTTAATGTTTGATATGTTTTCCATGTTCCTCCTCCCATCATTCTACATATTTTAAAGGAAGAATGTTAGACACTAGAGGGCTTCTAGTATGACTGTGATATTCCATTTTGGCAGATTGCACATTTCTTTCCCTTGAAATCCATGGCAGATTACTTTATGCATCCCTAGATTACAGTTTTGTTTCCTTTCTCAAAATGATTACAAAAACAACTGCTGATGAGAGCACTATTCATTCCCTGGCATTAGTCAGTTATAAAATGACATTTCTCAGCATTTCTTATTCCAGCATAGAGTCAGAATAAAATCCAACAGAGGGGAGGGAAGAAAGAATATTCATTCATTCATTCATTCATTCATTCATTCATTCATTCATTCATTCATTCATTCATTTTGTCGGGTACATATTAGATAATATATATAAGTATAAGCATGAATTGAATACATAAAATGAGTACAATTAAAGGGAACATTAGGACAGGGACAGTAGGCACGCCGGTGCTCTTATGCATGCCCCTTCCTTTCTTTCTTTCCATCTCTTCCTGTCTTGTTATGAAGGGAAGGTGGGAGGCAGGAGGAATTATTTTTATATCCAGGGCATCAGAGAGGAGAATGAAGGCTGATTCCTTCTAAAATGGAGAATATAATATTGGCTTCGAGTTGAGGTAAATCATTAAATGACCAAGGAGGTCTGTGCTTGTGAATAAATGCTAATTTAAACAACTTCACATAAAAAGTTAGCTGTAAGGAGAACAATTTTGCAATCCCAATACCTTCCTTTGAAATGCATTTCCTTATTACAAGTACACTACAAAGGAAAAGATTCCTCAGTGATGGCAACCTGGATTCAGAACATCTAATTTACACTATTTTGTTCCAGGTATTTTCTGTATTTCTTTGTTGCCATCTAGCAGGTATCTGGATTGGTATCTAGATGTACCAGCTATGGTAACTCTAATGCAGGGGTGTCAAACTCAAGGCCTAGGGGCTGGATCTGGCCCATGGGGCCACCTTGGAAATAGCAAAGGACTGACCTACGGTGCTTCTGCCAGTGAAAACGGAGCTCGGGAGGGCTGCATGCTTGCAGAGGGTTGGAGGAGGCTGTAGCAGCTGAAAATGGAGCTCAGGAGCCTGTTTTCTCTGGAAGAGCACTCCGGCCACCACATGTGCCCCCGACACAAATGAAGTCAAACTGGCCATGCCCACTCCAGCCCCTCAAGGTGAAACACAACTCTGATGCGGCCCTTAATGACAACCCTGCTCTAATGTAATAGACAAAATAAATAATAAAACAATATCTTGGTTTTTTTAATGGCCAAGTTCTCATCCTTATCTAATTATTTAATTTGAAGCTATATTGACATTCTCTTATTAAATAATGTACAAGAATATGTCCCAAGAGTTCAATGTTATATTTAAAATGTTAAAAGAAAATCAAATCATATGGTTTTTTTTTAAAAAAGACAGCTATATATATTGTCCAAAAATGAAGGATCTCCTCTCACTGATAAGTTTGCATGTTTTGAATGAAGGTCTTTTTACTGCTGCTAGAACTTGCCACTACAGAAGAGACAGTGGTGGTGATCATGCTGTTTCCTGTAATGTAAATGCAATATCAATGCCCTCCAGGAGCCAATATTCATGAGAGATTTTCAAGAAAGAGGAGCTGACAGCTAGTGTGATCATCACAAGCTTTATTAAAGGTAAATACATAAAGGAGTAGACATACAATGCTCCCTGGGACAGACACCAGGCAATGTATGGAATATTTTGCCATGATATGTCAGCGTTGCGGACCATCAGCTGCCAGCGGAACTGGCGGCAGACTTGGATGATGAGGTGGTTGGGGAAGAACTTGAGCCAATTCTGGAGCCTGGGAAAGCCTCTGATGGATGCTCAGCATTGGACACAGAGATAGAGCCAGGGCCGTCCAACATTTCCCAGCCACAGGAGAGGCAGCTGCCTTTGAAGTCAGAGATGAGTGAGGAGGAGGAACTGCTGGGGCCTGTATCCACAGAGCAGATAGGAGAGGTGAACAATGGAGGACAATGAGTTGGCTCGGGAAGCAAAACAAACGTGGACACTGAATGGCCCTTCCCTAGCTGGGGAATAAATAGGAGGAAAAGGGAGGGGTGGTTGTAGCAGACAACAGTTCACATTTCTAGAAAGATTGTGCCGTGTGTGTTTTGTGCAACTAAGACTGCCTTGCCAGAACTGAGGTTTGTCTATTTCTCTGACTTAATTTTCAGCCTTCCGGCTAGAAGGTCACAGCCTTACATTTATCTTAATGAGCTGATAAGACCTTGATGACGAACCTATGGCATGCTTGCCAGAGGTGGCACACAGCACCCTCTCTGTGGGTATGCACGCCATCACCAGCTGCTCTTCTGATTTACCACGTACGCATGCATGCCGGCCAGTTGCTCTTTGCGTGCGCTGAAGCACAGGAAACCTGAAGACCAGCTGGCCAATGCGCATGCGTGTGCTGACCACTGGTCTTCTGGTTTCCGGTACACATGGTCTTTGGGTTTCTGGTACTCCAATGTGTGCGAAGACCATCTGGCCAGCGCACATGTGTGTGCTGGAAACCCAAATACCAGGTGGTCTTCAGGTTTTCAGCACTCTGTCGTGTGTGCATGCGTCCGAGCATGTTCTGGTTTGGGCACTTGGTGTCAAAAAGGTTCGCCATCACTGTGATAAGGACTATTGCTTCAGTTAACTCTTTGTTGGACTCTTGCCTGGACTTTTTGTTGGTGAATGCAGTTAATTCCCAATGTATAATTAAAGAGGGGTTTTTCTTTGAGGGGAGTCTGTTTCTTGCTTCTGCGAAGGCTGGGTCAGAACAGTCAGTGCCAGGTGGCAGGTTTGTATAGTTTGTAAAGCTTTTATACCCAACATACTGTGCATTCATTAATCATGGGTGCAAAGAAACTCAATTAAACTAACTTATAAACCTGTGAAATTCCTTCCCCATTCAATATCTCTGCACCTGGAATTACCCCCATATACATTCCCAAGCCATGCTGTGCATCTATTATTTTTTATGCTAAAACCAGGGATGAAATGCTCCTGGTTCGGACCGGTTCGCCCAATCCGGTAGCGATGGAGGTGGGTGGTTCGGAGAACCGGTAGCAAAAATCCCTGCCCCTCCATGCCCAGCTGAGCCGTACAATCATCAGAGGCTTTTTTTTTTAAATTTTAAAAGCATTTTTTCTACAACCTCTTCAGCAGAAAAAATGCTTTTAAAAGTTTTTTTAAAAAGCCTCTGATTATTGCACAACTCAGCTGGGATCGTCAGAGCCTTTTAAAAACATTTTTTTACAACCTCTTCACTGAAGAGATTGTAGAAAAAATGGTTTTAAAAGTAAAAAAAAGAGTTGGCCACACCCACCCAGTCACATTCCCCCCCACCAAGCCATGCCCATAGAACTGGTAGTAACAAATTTTAGATTTCACCACTGCTAAAAACCTAGTGGTTAAATATGATATTAGCTTGGTCCAGGGTATATATAAGCACAGGGCCATTTTAGTGGCATCCCAGCTGTGGAATTTTCTTCCTAAGAATGTTATCATTTTAATGTCATGTCAAATATTTTTAAAACGTTTCAGGCTTTAATGGATAAAGGGATATTTTATTTTTGCTATAAGAGTTAGGTGTAATGGCCAGTTTTGTGTAGGGGTTCAGGCATCAGGTTAGAAATGGGGAGATTGGAAATTTTAATCCCAAACTTGGCATAAGGCCAACTGGGTAACTCTTGGTCAGTCATGTTCTCTCAGTTCTAAGAAGGAAGAGCAAACAAGAGCAGACTGAAACCCTTTCAAGAAAAATGCACGGACTTCCCCAGGCAGTTGCCAAGAGTCAACACTGAATGGAAAGAACCAACCCTTCCCCGAGAAAAAAACAAACCCCACTCACTCACCTTCTTGTACAACATTTACTTGGTTTTTCATTCATTACCATTTCAGATGGAATCAACAAAGCCAATCCCAGGAACAAAGCTTATGCCACCATCTTTTAATTCTTAATAATTTGCCAAACCATCCGCATTCCAGATCCCAGAGGGTAAGAACCAAAAATGTAGTGAATAGATACATAGGTTGGTTTTTGGTATCATCACCTACAGAAGCTGCCATCTTCTGGATGCATTTTCTACCAAACTGCTTTTTTTAATTGCCGCCTAGATTTCTTTACTACCTAATTACTCATCCTTGTCACATCTTACCCCCACCAAATTTCACCCTGGTGATTTGAGGGAGTCCCTTTATTTTTCATTTATCATGTCCCATTATCTTGTCTTGTTTCTCTTCTTGTATCTTCCATCTCTCTCTCTGAACATTGTTAAAGTAATGGTCAATATAAGAGTCTAACTCTTGGTAATCTGTATGTTTAATCACTATTTTATTGCTGTAAACATGGTTATCAACAGATAAATAGTCCCAGAGGGACATGAGCAAGAAGCTGCAAGTATTTAAACTGCCTCATTAACATTTTCCAGTTTCAGTTAAGATGTTAAATAACTTTTGAGTCTCACAATCTTGTACTCATATACAAATTTAAATATAGTTGTACATTTTGCTGTAATTATTTAGTCAAATCGTGCATTATATGCTCCTTTCCTTTCATGAATAGATATATCATAAAGCAAAAAAATCTTTGCGGTTGAAGTGAAATAAATAAAGTACATGTAGCTGGTAACTATCACAAACAGGTAGACATATTTTCTTAAACCATGTTATTGTTCCAAATTACTACGGGAAAAGAGGAATATGTGGAGATTATTTTATTCAGCATAAACTAGTGTAGGAGCCCAAGACAACCAGTGAATTTTTGAGATGAGCAAGGAATTTTAAATTAATCTTCCCCAGTCACCTCTCTAAAAATTTAAAATTTGATTCACGTATACACAGTCCAATATGTATTTAATGAATTCAAAATTCCTTGTATAGTATTATATAAAGATAAGAGCCCTGGTGGTACAATGGTTAAAATGCAATATTGCAGGCAAACTCTGCCCACAGCCTGGAATTCGATCCTGATGGGTCTCAAGGTTGACTCAACTTTCAATCCTTCCAAGGTCAGTAAAATGAGGACCCAGATTTGGGGGGGCAATACGGGTAATCCTCGACTTGCAACAGTTCACTTAGTGACAGTTCAAAGTTACAACAGTACTGAAAAAAGTGACTTACGACATTTAAGACCATCCCCACAGTCACGTGATCAAAATTCAGAGGCTTAGCAACAGACTCATATTTATCACAGATGCAGTATCCTGAGGTTATGTGATCCCCTTTTATGACCTTCTGACAGCAAAGTCAATGGGGAAGCCAGATTCACTTAACAACCACGTAACTAATTGAACAATTGCGGTGATTCATTTAACAACTGTGGCAAGAAAGATTGTAAAATGGAGCAAAATTCACTTAACAAATGTCTCAACAGCAGAAATGTTGGGCTCAATTGTGGTCGTACATCAAGGGCTACCTTTATGCAAATAATGTTTCTACATTGTAAACTGCCCAGAGACTGCTAGAAAATGCTATGGGGAGGTATATAAAACTAAAATGCTACTCCTATTTTATGGAATCAAACAGAATTTGAAATCCTAGATAGCATTGTATCTGCCATGCTAATTTTCCAATATACCTATATACAGTTTTATACTAGTGGTTCCCTGCATTTATGCACAACCACGTTTCATAACTGCCACCAAATGGAAAGCTGTCTTCCATTTGCTTGCCTTGACAGTAGAGCTCATGAGACACATATTCGAAGGCAGTTCAGGGCCATAGAAATCTCAAAGAAATTAATTTTCTCCAAGAGTTGTTTCTCTGAAATATTTGGCTGTGAAGGTGCTATTGCTCAAGTCAAGGAGTTGATGGTTCTAGAGGCTCCTAGCTGACAAGAGTACAATTCAATATTTCTGAGATGAGAGGATTGCAGTTGGAGCCCTTCATTACTATAGCTGTGTCAGGCTTCTCTTGGCCAATGCAACTAAAAAATTGCAAGCAATGAAATGTGACAACTGCCAACTGTCAGATACAAGCCCTATTTATAGTAAAGACAAGGTTATACTGCTTCTGCCCTTGTGGTATAATGGGCTGAGAACATCACACTTTTAGTTGGAGGAGCTGATGACATCTGTGCATTGTTATCATAACAAAAGAGTCTGGTCTCAATCGGTGTGCTTCTGACCTTGCCAGAATTAGACCTCACGATCTTGATGTTCAAAATGCCTGAAAATTGTTGGTTAACTTATAAGATTCCTCATTTCATTTGAGACTTACCAACAAAATTAATTCTGACTTTTACTTTAGAGTAGCAATTCTTTCCTTCTCCCTTACCCCCTCCACAACTCCATCGGTGGCTTTTATTTCTAAGCTGTCACATCATATCATATCACTTTCTCCCTGAAAAACCCTGTATTACATTATTGTTCCTTTCTTTCTTGGAAAGCTAGTTTAAACAATTCTCCGCCTAGTTAAATCCTTGTGTTTAACAACGTGAGCTACTTGACAAGTTTCAAGTCTAAAAAGATGAATTACATCTAAATGAATCTGTCATTCTTCCCACTGCCAAAATGCCAGCAGGAATGAAATCAGTGACCTAACAGAAAACCACATGAATGTGCACACATACATTCACAGAGTCCACCATACTGGAAAATATTCATCATATAGATTCTATTTGTTTGAATCATTCCTATTTTTTTTTAAAAAAAGCATAGCATTTTACTTTTCTAGTCATTTCCTCTGTTAGGCTATACTGTCTCTAGAATTCTTGTCAATGCTATGTAGGACATGAGGAAAACAATTTGTTTTTTTTTTTTTAAACTTGACATATCACATTACTAATATTTTAGCTACTGCTTCCTATTTTTGATTGTTAGTATATTGCAACATTCTCTGAGCAAATTTTATGTTTCAATGAATCCATAAGTGAAAAGAAGCTGACACAACTTTTGTATGAAACAAAGTTAAACATGACATCTTTCTGCATATTTGAATGCAGGCTTATTATTTATGTGCAGTTGTTTACAGATTCAGAGAAAGAATATAGTGACTAGGACAAATGAAAACTCCTGACATGCTACTAGTTGATTCAGTGCTGGTTTTTAAACAAACAAAAACTGTAAAGTCATAACATGGGCCCAAAAGGTTTTTGACTTGTTAGATCTACAATTAACCTCGGAATGAATAAATATTCTGATCCTTCTGATTTCTCTGGATAATTGTATGATTTCAATAAATATGGGCTCCTCTAAGAAACCGTCCTAACATTTGAAAATGAAGCTATTTCATTTTTTTTAGAAACCAGGGAAAGCTTTATATAAAAAATCTAAACACTTCCAGCTTAAAATTCCAATTGTGAGAAACAAAAAATTACACAATACTGTTGACGTCAAGACTAGATCTGGAAGACCAAGAAAAATCTCTCTGCTGGAAAACTGTGCAAAAACTTTGCAAGAATATTTAGCAGACACTGGAGTAGTTGTCCACACTGTTGATTATTGCCAGTTCCACTAGGTAGATTAGGCCAGGAAATCAATTCCAGAGAAAGACTGGGAACTATCTTTACTGAAACTGGCTATAATACAGAATCTTGCAAGTCTGTGTGTACTATACCATGCCCCACCCCCTTTCTTGAACCCTGGTGAATCAGGGAAGCATCTGATTGAGCTGCTTCTAAATATTACCTTGTTTCCTAAAGCTTAAGAAATGTTTCAGCCCCCTTTATATAACAGTTTTTGAATATTTCCATCAAAATCATCTTTCTTACTCTCTACATGTATCCAACAAAGATCTGCATGGGACAGTTATCATGGGGAACCCTTTTTGTCTAATCTCATCACAAATGCTATTGTATAAAGTATACAAAACTGATAGACCTGGAAAATTTTGAAACAGAGGGTTTTGGACTGATGAAATATATGCTGTAGTGTTCTTCCAGAACCACACAAGGTTCTTTGCTAACCATTAAACATGAAGGTGATTCTATTATGTTTTGGGATTGTGTGGGAACCAGTGGCATGGGACATATTATGCAAATAGGAGAAAGGATTAATTAAACTAAATGCCAAAATATCTAAGATGCTGATGTCCCTCAGTCAGTACAGAAACTGAAGTTGAAAAGAGGTTTTGTATCGTTGTCTCGCTGAAATATCTGTTCAGCAAGACAGCAATGCAAAACATACTTTCAAATCAAGTATGAGTACTTATAGAAAAGAAAGCTAAAAGTTTTGGAATGCCCTTCACTGTCTCTAATCATTATTGCACATCTGGTCTTAATTATGGACTGCATATCAGGAAACATAAAAAAATAGACTTAAAAGAATTCTGCAAGGAAGAGTGGGACCCGCCCAAAAAAAAACCCCAAAAAAGATTAAGCAGCAGCAAGAAACTTCAGAAGCTGTTATCTTTGATAAAGAAGTTATTACAAAATACTGAATAAAAGAAAGCCCAAACTTCTACATCTATCATATTTACTGTTTCTTTATTTTAAATCTGTAAACCGTTGTATTTAATTTAATGCAGACTTAAATAGTAAGCCTATATTCAAATTTGCAAAAATATGCCATTTATAACTTTTTATAACTATTTAGAAGTTATTACAGCCTCTGTTTACTTCAGATTTCATTGATATGTGCCAATCATAATTTGCATCTGTAGGCATGCATTGGCAATTTATGGGCAGTTAAATGGACTTGGGTAGGAAGGTGTATCAGATTAGACTTCCTATCACAACTACATTTTGAAGATTATTGTAGCCTGTTTTCTTACTTGCTCTTTCAAAGGCACACACCTATCTTCACTTACCTTATAGCAGAAAATTTATCAGACAGATATAGAATAAAAATTTGGGATAATTATGTGCCTCAAAAGAATAACACATTAACAGAAATTAAACCTCTTAAATTTATTAATTCTACATTAAAATTGCACTTTTTTGGTTTAGATCATGAAGATTGAGGCATTCTAGATATTAAAAAAAATTCTCAGGAATAAAATGTAAATGTTCTCCCTACTGATGATTATAAGAATACAGGAGGAAAAATAGCAATTCTGAAAGCCTTGTTTAGTCCAATATTCTGCTCCAATAGTGGTTAGTCAAAAACTCTAGCCCTAATTTTTCTCTTTCATGACAGAGGTCAACAGAATATCAAAGACTGTTTGTTAATTGAGCATTATCATATCAGAAACTATTAGCTTCTGCAACCTGGTCCATTATTTGACCTACTGAAATTCTGAAAACAGAAGCAAGGTTATATTTTGTCCTCTGGGGACGTATTTTGTATTCCATCTTCATTTTAATTAGAAGGGACTACACTTTTTCATGGCCTCTAGTTCACTATCATAAAATATGATTATTATTATTATTTTGCTTTATCTTAACTGATTTTCTGTATGCACATCAAATAAATAAATAAATAAACATTTCAGGCATTAGAAAAAGAACAATGTGGATTACCATATAGATACCATATATTATGGAAATCTTCGTCAAAATTTCAATTTTCTCCCTCTTGTTAAACAGGTTTTTAGGGTTAGAACTTTTATTGCCTTTTGTATTTTAGAAGGTGTTATCAGGAAGTCTTAGAAAACATAGAAAAAACATCTTGATAAGGAAAGTGCTAATGCAACTATAGTTGTCCCACTACTGAAGAACATAGCTTAAAGATTGCTTCCATAAACAGCAACACTAGGTCAAATGAGGATATCAAGAGTTGACACAGCCAAGGTTCTGAAAGTAAGAAATTAAGTCTCTTAAGAATATTCAGCAGAGATCTATCCTACTGAAGGCAGAAGCAGAAATCTACCCATGGAAGCAAAAAACTAATATGGCACAATGGTAAAGATTTGGGACTAACATCAGAGAGATCCCAGTCTCAACCAGGGAAGCTCATTTTGGGTAAATTATTCTCTCTAGCCTAACATAGGCTTGTTATGGAGGGGAGAAATGGGATCTCACAGGCTCAAAGGCTTGGTTCTTTTGGAGGGCGGGATGGGATCAGGAATTGCCATGAAAGCCCTGAACTCTTGAATGAAAGGTGGAATGTAAATCCAATAAACAAAATAAAATTAGGAAGTTTACAATAATACAACGGGTATAAACCTTGTGGTCAGCCCTGAATCCATCTTTGATCAGATGTTACAGGGCTGCCACAGTGGGAATGGGAGAATAGTGAAGGGAGTAAATCATAACAATATTCTTTCACATGAGATCAAGGTTGAGCTGCTGGCACCTGGAGGGGAGTGAATGAAGTTTGGCAGCAGCTGAGACAGGGGATTGATTGGGCCATGTAATGTGAATGTCACTGGACAGGGCAGGGTGTGAGTTTTAGTGTGGGTGGGGAACGCGGAATTTCACGTTTGAGTTTTTCCCAGATGTGCCAATATGACTTCTCTAATAAAATCTTACTTTGATGGACTTTGTCTTGGAGTTCTGAATTGAAATGAGAAGTTAGTTGGAACACTGACACTTGTCTTAATGAAACACCTAGGAAGCCTTCAGCCCCAAGTTGCCTCAGTTCAGAGTTTGGACCATGTGGACTAGATGATCCTTGTAGTCCATTCCCACTCCACAATTCTGTCACTCTATGATTCATTGTGTGTCAAGTGACATAGTTTTTCTTTCTCTAGACTGTGCAAACCAGCCTTTCTAAAATTCGGGAAAAGCTCAGTATACCTACCATACCATATAAGATGGATACCAAATTAGATCGTTGCAGAATTAGCCTGACAGAAGGCATTCTGGTGTGATAGCCCAGAATAGGACTCTTTTATGCATAGGTAACCCATAATACTCACTCTTTTCCTCTCACATTATCCTATCCACTCGTTAAGGTCTTTAATGGAGGTTCTTAGTTTGGTTCTGTAACTCCTCTACGATACTGCAGTCAGTTACTTGTGGTAAAAAGATGAGCTTATCTGTACTATGGCTCTGCAGCTGCATTTCAAGAAAGGAGGCCTTGGCCTTTTTTGAATGGTTTTTTCACCATGTGGTAAATTTGCCACATAGTATTTGCCAAGTCAGCCCTATTTTAATTCCTAACAACCACAAAAATAGAGAGATCCTGTTTAAGTTACTGATACTGCTATGAGTTTAAAAGTTTTGCTTAGTAGCAGGTGTTATGGTAGTCGGTATTACAGAATACTGACCAATGTGTGGGACCGCCATGAAATAAGCCTTGCTACAAAACTCAAAGTCTATCGAGCAGTAGTGCTAACTACTCTGATGTATGCCAGTAAACTTGGACTGTATACAGGAGGCATGCTAGGCAACTGAACCACTTCCACATGACCTGTCTCTGTAGAATTCTGAGGATCCGGTGGCAGGACAAGGTGCCAGACACAGAAGTCCTCTCCAGAGCAGGCCTGCCTTCAGTTCACATCCTGCTGATGAAAGCCCAGACATGCTGGGCTAGGCCATGTTGCAAGGATGCCAGACCATCACATCCCTAAACAGCTCCTCTATGGTGAGCTGTCTCAAGGAAAGCGATCGCATGGGGAACAAAGGAAGTGATACAAAGGCACGTTGAAAGCCTCCTTCAAGTCCCTGGTTATCAACACCACCTCCTGGGAAACCCTGGCACAAGATGGATCGACATAGTGCACACTGATCCACCAAGGCTGCCAGACACTTGAGGACAGAAGAACAACCATAGCACAAGAGGAGCAAGCACTCCACAAAGCCAGAGCTGCAAATGCTGAACAATGGTGCCCACACGTTTTCCTGACATTTGGCAGAACGTTCTGTCTTCCTTTCTTCTGGCCTTACCAGCCACCTGTGGACACATCATGGACAGCCCACAACCTGTTAAATATCAAAGTCCTTTTCGAACACGATGGATGAACATCATCATCATCATGATACACTTTTGATGACAAGTGATTTGGGGGGGGAGGTCAGAGGAATTCTTTTTTTCTCTCTAATTCATTCATTTAAAAATAGGACAAAAAGAAATGGAAGTATGACAGAACTCTCAGATAGAAAGCTAGAACTGTTCAACAGTTTCATCATGCTTCCATTTGTTGGACATAAATGAAAGGAAGATCGCTTGCTGTTGAAAATAGAAAGTATGGAAAAGAAATTAAATCCCAATCTGGTGGAGATACTAAAAGCTGCCATGAGTGCTTTACTGTTATTGCATTTTTTTTAATTTGGTAGTGATACAGTTTTGCTGGGTTATCAGATACTCCATTAACAAGTTGGGGGTTCCTAGGCATTAAATGAAAATTGCTACAACTTTCCCACCAAAGTCCCCATCAGTTCATTCAGTTATCTATGGAACCACACAAGCAACATAAATAGTAAATACTTTTCCTCTGGTAATATCCCCATTTTCCCACAGTTGCCTCATTTTGTTTCAGAACAAACTACAAATAAAATTGTCTCCAGGTGATTGTAAATGCATATAGCATTAAAATGTATGTGAACAGAGAGCACCTCTAAAATTTGTGGGAGTTACGTAATTTTTCTGTCAGAGTGAACTACTTCCTAAATATTCTTAGAATGCCCAAGAAATAACTTCTGAAAAGGCTAGAACACAATGAAAAAATATTTTAGATCAGAGATTTTTAAATTCCTCAGGGAGTCATTTGGAGATATCCTTGGGGTAATGAAACATTTTGTAATTGCTTGTTTGTCAACTGAATCAGTTGAATGTGGGATTGACACTGCTAAAATAGAGGGTTTTTTTTGGGGGGGGGGTGGCAATGGTGTTAATAATCTGGATCCATTCCAGTCAGTCTTCAGGCCTGGGTACAGCATGGAAACGGCATTGGTCGCATTGGTTGATGATCTCTGGAGGGCTCGGGACAGGGGTTGCTCCTCTGTCCTGGTCCTATTAGACCTCTCAGCGGCTTTTGATACCATCGACCATGGTATCATGCTGCATCGGCTGGAAGAGTTAGGGGTGGGGGGCACCGTGTTGTGGTGATTCTCCTCCTCTCTCTCCGACAGGTCGCAGTCTGTGTTGGCAGGGGGGCAGAGGTCAACCCTGAGGCCCCTTGTATGTGGGGTGCCACAGGGGTCAATCCTCTCACCCCTTCTGTTCAACATTTATGTAAAGCCATTGGGTGAGATCATCCATGGTTTTGGGGTGAAGTACCATCAGTACACTGATGATACTCAGCTGTACATCTCCACCCCAGATCACCCCAATGATGCCCTTGAAGTGATGTCCTGGTGCCTGGAGGCTGTGCGGATTTGGATGGGGAGAAACAGACTCAGGCTCAGCCCATCCAAGACCAAGTGGCTGTGGTTTCTGACATCCCGGTATAGTCAGTTGGTGCCATCACTGACTATTGGGGGTGAGTTGTTGGCCCCCACGGAGAGGGCTCGCAACTTAGGTGTCCTCCTGGACTCACAGCTGTCTTTAGAAGAGCATTTGATGGCTGTGGCCAGGAGGGCTTTTTATCAGGTTCGCCTGATTCACCAGTTGCGGCCCTTTCTGGATCGGGACTCATTAAGTACGGTCACTCATGCCCTCGTCACTTCCCATCTGGACTACTGTAATGCTCTCTACATGGGACTCCCCTTGAGGAGCACCCGGAGGCTCCAGCTGGTCCAGAATGTGGCTGTGCGGGTGGTTATGGGAGCGACGTGACGCTCCCATGTGACGCCCCTCCTGCGTGAGCTGTATTGGCTCCCGGTGGTCTTCCGGGTGTGCTTCAAGGTTTTAGTTACTACTTTAGAGCGCTCCATGGCTTAGGACCAGGGTATTTACGAGACCGCCTTCTGCCACCAGTAGCCTCTCATGGACCAGTACACTCCCATAGATAGGGGCTTCTCAGGGTGCTGTCGGCCAAACAGTGTCGACTGGTGGCCTCCAGGGGGAGACCCTTCTCTGCGGGGTGGGACCTACCATCTGGAACGAGCTCCCCCCGGAGATACGGAGGATCCCGGATCTGCGCACTTTCCGCCGTGCCCTTAAAACATTCCTTTTCCAGCAGGCTGGCCTGGCCTAACCTCTTTTTAAATTGTTGTAAATTTTAAATTGGGTCTTATAAATTGTGGTGTTTTAAATTGTTTTCGGGCCATGGTATTTAATATATTTTAAATGGTTTTAATGTTTGTACTATATGTATTTTATCTTGGCTGTACACCGCCCTGAGTCCTTCGGGAGTAGGGCGGTATATAAATAATAATAATAATAATAATAATAATAATAATAATAATAATAATAATAATATTCAAGACTGGTAAAAGAAGTAATTGGGCCAGTTTAAGAACTATTGCTCCATAAAACATGTAATTTCTTCTGTGTTCTTTCACATTCACCCACAAGACAAACCTTACATTTGCTTGTCTCAGACTGCAAATCATTTTCAGCAAAAGATGGAGCACATATGCTCAGTTGTTCTCCTACATTGTCATGTCAGTTTGAAAAGAAAATTTCCAATTTTTTCTGCATGTTAGAAAATATGTTTC
The DNA here is from genome assembly GCA_012654045.1 of Ptyas mucosa. Lineage (NCBI taxonomy): Eukaryota > Metazoa > Chordata > Lepidosauria > Squamata > Colubridae > Ptyas > Ptyas mucosa. The sequence goes on along the minus strand of WNWU01000018.1, from coordinate 16,564,862 downwards.
TCTCTCTCTCTCTCCATCATCTATCTATCTACCTATCTTCCAATGCACATTAAATATGCATATTGTATGTTGTGCCTACTGTTGGCTTGGCTTCTTTTCTACTTTTGAATGCTAAATTGGCATTTATTCTGTTGGGTCTTTTGTTATTATTTATGGTCTTCACTCTCTGTCACTGATAGAATTCATTTCAGGCAAGTTTATTCCTTGTCAAAGCCCATTATTTTTTGGACTAAGTATTACTTTTGGCTGTTGATTAAAAACACATAAAATACACACACACCTCCAGAATGTTACTCTAAAGTGTGTTTTAGTCTAGTCTTGTTTCCTTTTTCTATTTCACAGAATGATACACCAAATAAATGTATGTGGTTAAAAACACAGCTAAATATCCAGAACTTTAACCCAAACATATGTCTTTCACTCAGCCACTGCTGTGTTTAATAGTGAACTGACAGCTTGTACCGATCAAAGCATGGCTACAAGGAAACAAGAGGGAAATAACTTTGTACTTAGGGAAAGATGGATGATTGAAAAAGTATAATTTTGTTTAAAAGGAAGAACCAAGGAAGAAATGTAATCCAGTACAAATTAAGGGCCTTCATAACCAAATTAGGTAGGGATCTGCTATATACTAAACTGAGCTCTTATGCCCTTTTTGGTTCTTTCCAGGAAAAAAAAAACCTATCCTGGAAAATATCATGGTGAAAGGTTGATAGAAAACATGAATAGAAGTGCTCCATTTGGAGTTGAGAAAAAAAGTCAGCACTGTATAGGTTGTCATGTTTAACATCCTCTGTGAATCAGTCTGTTAGCAAAGTGCTGGCTATTTCTGTAAAGGAAATCTCTCTTTGTCTTTGTGCAAAGCTGTTTCCATATATTTAGATGAACACAATTCTTTCTGACATCATTTTGATCAGATTGTTCCATGTTTCATATAATGCTGAGGTGTTGGAAATGATCAAGGCTATTCATTTAAATCAGATATTCTTCTACTAGAATTGGTTGTCAATCCAACAGAAAGGATTCATAATTTTTACTTAGTTATTGATTTGAAGTAGCTCAGTGATGAACATTGGGTTTTTATATTAATATTAGGGAGACTTTTTCTTTTTCTATTTTCTTCTGTTCATAGCAGGACTAATTTCTTTACAGACCAAGTGTTGGTTTTAACAATTTGTCATTTAAATATTTTTAATAGCCTTGAGTCCAGTGTTGTTGCCTGTAGAAATAATTAGATGTCCTGGGCTGGTGGGCAGACTTCCAAACAAAGTCCTGAATTAAAATTCCTATTATTTTTCTTTCCTAAAAGGAGATCTGGGGTGTAGGTGAAATCCATTAGCATTATTGGAAATAAAGATTGTATTGGTCACTGGCATTTTCCTTTGCAATGTAATAGATTTCAGTTTTAAAACGAGTTATAAAATGAAATTATGCAGGTCACAGAACCAGCATAGCAGCAACTGAGAATATAGCTTCCAATATATCAAGATGGGAAACAATGAGTGTTCATGCATTATGCTAAGCCACAAAAAGCAAAAATAACCAGAATGAACACTAACCACGTATAACATGTTGAACAAATGTAGCCATAGGACTTTGGCAATAAGATTAAGTGTGTTATATGAATACTGCCAATTTGTTGGGATCCATGGTGGTTATGAAACAGCTGCCAATGTTTTACCAGTATTCAAACTACCTTCTTATTTTGCTGATGAGCATAGCTAATTTTATTTTAGAAAGTTTATTCTGCAAAAATCAGATAGAAATCCAATCCACAGGACTGTGTGATCAAAGTCCCCACCATTTTTAAAATGTGTGCTGCACACAGGATGCATATACAAAAGGGCAGGCTTTTGGTTGTGAGATCAGAGCTCCAACTTTTTTTTTTTTTAACTTCCAAACCTGTGGATTTTTCTGCCAGCTATGATTTTGGCTTTCAGATTTCACTATTGTTCAATTCTTGAAGGAGGTTTTGTATCAATAAGAGAAAGGAAGTTTCTTCTAAAATCAGTAACAAAGATGGAAACCATCATAGTGCATATAATAGTCTAGTCATAGGAACTAAGTTTCAAATTAATTTAAATACTTAACAAAAATTAACTCATGAAAGTAAATATCCTGCGTTTAAATAATGAAATCATTATAGTACCTTTATCTGAACCAAGGAGTACGGTGCTCATGTCATAAAGTGTAATTAGTCTAGTACTGTAGGTGTGTTTCATGAATCAGGTAAAGAATATGCCAATTTCATGAATTAGAAGCACACTTGCTTAATTCATGCAATTTCATGGTTGAAGAAATTTTATGAATAGCACAGGGACTCTCTGTGATGTGGCAAATGCCAGAACTAGTTTTGATAGATGAGTCTGCAACTTGTCCCGTACTGACTTGCCAAAATCTCATTTAAAGGTTTCTACAGGCTAATTTATCACTGTAGAGAATGGGGCTGCTGCTTTGACAAAAATAACATGGATAGGTTTAGGTTATCTTGATGTGTGTGTGTGTGTGTGTGTGTGTGTGTGTGTGTGTGTGTGTGTATCCTTGTGGCCTGTCTGTATGCATATACATACATACACACACAGCACATGGAATGGCAATGTTATTGTAGAGTTTCACCACTGCATACACTGATATTACTTTCTCTTTAGAATATAATTATAAGTACTAAAAGTAGATATTTGATTTAATGCAATATTGTACATAGACGTGGATGGGAGAAATCTGCTTTTAAACCATGTATAATATCAAGGTTCATTAATAACCTTGGGCAAGTTAACCAGGATGATATACATACATGTGTGTGTGTGTGTGTACACACACACACACACACACACACACAGAGAGACACGTTTGGAATTAAGACTTCCTGAGTTCAAAAACATTGTAGAATAGAAACTTCATGCAGCCCTGATCCATTTTGTAATCTACAGAATTAATTTGCAACCCATTTTTCTTTCCATACAATATTTAGTATATAACAACAAATAGAAGTAAAAAATAGAAAGGATGAAGCATAAACATAAAAGCAATACAATTAAACTAGATTAACAATGAAATTCAGTATCACTAAAATCAGAATAGTTAACAAACATTTAGTGGAAGAGAAAGCTTTTTGTCATTTTCTTAAATATATACTTGAAGAATGCAGGATGATGGTGGTTAAATACATCTCTTAAAAGTATTCACAACCTGGAGCTATGCAAAAGGCCTTTACCCTTGGGCCAGGTGGATAGATTTCTGTCAGTGGGGACATCTTAGATTACCATTTCCCAAGTTTAATAATTTTAGAATATGTGGACTTCAACTCCCAGAATTCCCTACTCAGGATGCACTTGGTAAAGTCTGGAGTGCTGATCTTCTGTTAGTAGAAGTTTTGATTACTCCCCACTCATTTTTTAATACTCATGAATACATCTCACAATGATGAGTCCTTGAAACAGTAATTATCCTCTTTTATCCTACATACCTAAATGTTCTAATCAAATGGATGAAATATGCTTGGGGGGATTCCATTCTCTGTCAAAATGAGTCATATTCTTCATTTTCATGTTTTGTTTTCCTCTATTTTGTTTAACATCTTAAATTAATTTTCTTCCCCTGGGAGGCACTTGCCCCTACTGAATTTTCCAGGGCCATGGCTTCTGCCACAATCTGTGTGAACTCTGTAGCTTTTTATTTACTGATGTCTTCCTACCATTATAGTGTTCATTTCTTGAGGCATTTATTTCCTCTTCTTTTTTATGTAGTCAGCCTGCATTGCTTAAGTTCCCCAGCGAAATAGACATCAAAGGTGCCACCCCCTCAACAAAACGCATCGATCTTCTTTTCCCCTCCTGTTATTGAGCTAAGCTTTAGCAGAAGTCTATTCACGTGCATCACCTGGGATACTTTTATAAAAAAAAACTGCCTTGGAATCCCTCCTCCTTTTAAACATTCTCTGATGCTCTGCAGAAATGATGAGATTTGCCTAAAGCTCATCTGTCAGCCAAATATAAACACCTTCAGGGAGTTACAAGGAAGGAGAAGTCCTCAGCTTTCCTTTGTTATGCTTTCTGCCATTTCTATGCCTTTAAAGAAAACTTGCTTCCTCCCTTGCTTTTTAAAATCGGCTTTTCTCTGGGAAAAAAATAACCGCTCTTTTCTGGCTACTCTTTTTGTGGCTTCAGCGTCTCTGCTCATATCCTTTCCCTTTCCACTGCTTGCTATTTTCACAAAATACTGAAAAATGCAACTGATTTAGGTCTTTGCTTGATTTGCTGTCTTAGCTTAAAAAAAAAAAAAGCAAAACCTTTCCATTTTGTTTGTGCGCATTTTTTGGCACATTTTTCCACTCGAGAAAATCCTCTGGCACAGAGAGGGGGATTTAATGATGATGAATGAATCTTTCTCCAAGCCACATGCCTTTCAACATTTCAGCACAGTGGGAATTGGATCAGGGATAGAAAGTAGCAGCCTGATGCTGCAACTGGGAGAACAGCGGGCTTGTGAAAACCTCATTCATATTAGTTCTCAGCTGAATATTTCTTCTGTGTTTTTATCGTTCTTCTTCAATTTAATGGAAGCAGAATTAGGTTTATTTGTGTCCTCCCCCCAAGCTATTTTTCATAACATTCTAAGAGCCAGAGTGCAGGATTCAATATACTTACCTTAGGTGTGATATAGCCAATATAAGTAATAATTTTCATTGAACAATAATCTCTTCAGCAATCTGCAGTCTTCCAGGATTCCCAGACAACCCAACAGAAAAGGGACATCAGAATTCCTTTGGAGTTTTGTTACCACATGAGCAGAAGCAGCCAGGGAAGTTGAGCAGTGAAGAAGAGGTATTCAATATCATTCCCTAACGTTTCTGTTCCATTTAAAAACAAAACAAAACAAAACAAAACACTGAATGTATTTTAAACCATGTATGAAAGAGAAAGTGAAGAACCCTATCTAACAAAATGAAATTCAATGTAGAGAAAAGTAAAGTATTATACTTAGGTAAGAAAAACCAAAAGCATACCTATAAATTGGGGGAAAACAGGCTTAATAGCAGTGACTGTGAGAGGGATCTTGGAGTCTTAATGGACAATCAGCTAAATATGAGCCAGCAGTGTGCAGCTAAAAAAGCCAATGCAATCCTAAATTGCATTAACAGAAGGATACAATCTGTTAAACCCCAATTTGACAGGCGGGACTAAAAAAAAAAAGAATAGCCACGATGGAGGTCATCACCATATGACTGAGACCCTGTCCCTTTTTTTATTTAGGAAGTGTAGACATTTTAATATTGCTGCACCAGAGGATGGATAGAAATTAATTCCACAATATGGAAGCTGCCAAGATTAGCCTTTGGAAAGAGCATCAGAATTTATTGCTGCAGAGACATAAACTCTCTTCCCTAAATTTTCTAGGGGGTGCCTTTCAAATGCATTCATTCCTAATTTAGTAAATAATGATCACTGGAAGATTAGTGGAACATTGTTTATTTTTCCATTTCTCCTAAACATGTACATAAACTTACTGCCTTTTAGCATACATTCACTGCACGTGTCATCAGGAGAACAATTAGAATGCTTACTGGGCTATTTCTGCAAACCGAGGTTGCACTCAATGGCATCAATTCATCAAGAATTCTCTGTGGTTGCTGGTGTGAAAAGCTTGATCGTTACAGTCCAATAGGAAAATAAAACTTAACTGGGCTCCTTATTTGCTACTTCAGAATTAAAGAGCAAGCATTTTGCAACATGCTTCTAATTTAAATTAATTGCTTGTCTTTTCATGAAGAGTCAGGAGAAGTCTGCAGATTTGTTATTAGAATGCTGTGCTATATGTAATACTTGAATTTCTTTGCTGAAAATTGGCATACCATTTAAGAGTCTGAAAAAAGTTTTAAAAGTGGGATTACATCCTTTTGGAAGAAGTAAGAAATACTTGAGTTGAGGAAACAATAGTGGAGAAAAGCTACTGCCATAGTATGTTGCTTATATTTTGTCAATAGTATCGGATAGATAAATATGGACATGTTTAGTTGAAATAAAATATCCAAAATAATGATTAACTCTGAATCATAGTTATTTCACCATTTAACTTGAGAGATGGTGGTATAAACGGTTTAAGCCTTCTAATCCCTTGCTAGGACTTTCATTTGTTTAGTTTTTCCAATGATACGTCTGTGCATATGCTTTCTAGGCAAAATCCAAAATGCACTTTCATTCTTTTTGCCAATTAAATTATTACCTATTTTTATCTGAAAGATCAAGGTTACATTTGCAGGCAAAGGCTTCCCCTATTTTATTGCCAAGATAACAACCAAGTGAGATAGGTTGGGCTAATGGTTTAAATTGTGTACATTGCAGATGATCATGATCATCTTTTAAAATACAAGTAAAAATAAGAGAGGGGAGGGATTGCTCCCCATGTCATCCTGCCTGAACAAGAGGTGAGCTACCTGACCAGGTAGAGCAAGGGTTCTCAAACTTGGCAGCTTTAAGACTTGTGGACTTCAACTCCCAGAATTCTCCAGCTATGCTGGCTGGAAAATTCTGGGAGTTGAAGTCCACAAGTCTTAAAGCTGCCAAGTTTGAAGACCTCTGAGGTAGAGATTTGAAACTGGGAGTCTTTGATCCAGGAAATACCCCATCACTGCATCACGCTCATTCTTTAAATATGTCAGGTTTCCCCTTTCCAATACATATACATATTTTCTATTTGATCTCTCATTTGTTCTACATCATGGTCTTTTGCTTAAACTTCTGATGCATTACAAAATCTGTGGGGGCCTATAACTGCACCATAAGTAGAAATGTGTTCACCTTTTTCAGGGTCTCCATGGAAAGGAGCAAAAAAATTAAGATAAAATGCAAGAATCATCAGGAGCAGGGCTAATTCCCAGGTAATAGAACACATAGACTCATAGAACTTTAGAGTCAAAAAGGACCATTAGTCCAACTCTCTGCAATGTGTGGAAAAACTAAACAAATAATCTGCAAGAGGTGGCTGTCCAGAAATCAAGAATCTACAAATTTCCAAGCTAAACTATCCCATTATTATACAGATATTATTAACAAAAACAATTTAATTGTATTTAAATGAAATCTAGGTAGTTACAGATCATGCAAATTATTTGCATGGTTTGTTTTTTAACCACCGTTTAATCCAGAATTTGATTAAAATATAATATTATTATCTGCCTTAAGTGTTTAGCTGGAGAAGTAGGATATAAACTGAATAAAGAAAAACAACAAAATAATTTTCTGTAATGAGAATTTGTCTTCTCTTCCTGAGCTTCATTTGCCTTTATTTTCCCCCTGACTAGCTTGGTGTTATTTCCCACTCTTTTGTATGATCGTTCATATTAATTCAAAAACAAGAAGCTCCATTCTGAATCTGTCCAATGTTACCATTAAGGTTTCAGACTCTGGCCATAACAAACCCCATATTCTGAGCCCTAGGTAAAGGAAAACCTGTAATTTTTTTTGACGGGGGTGGGTGGCCCTCTGGCACATTTGAAATTCTGAGGCTATGTTGTGGGAACTATGGCTGTTATGGCAGACAGCACTGAGTATCTCTGTTCAGGTAGATTCATCAATTTATGAACTCTCAGTATCAGTCATTGGAATCTTTGGATCAACTTGATCAGCATCAGACTACTTGTTCATTGCCTTTCCATGCCCCCCCTATCCCCCCCCCCAAATGTCAAGAATTGATTGTGCTAAGCTTCCAGGCTGTGACTACTTCCTTGTAAATGCTGCCTTTCATACGTACTACTTAATTCCAAGCATGACTACACAGTATCAGCCAGTCAGCATTTCTGTCTTCAAAAGTAACATTTTTCAGAGGCAATCCAATCTTTTTTTGGAATATCAGCAACTGTTTAATGTTTAAAAATTGCTGTGGCATCCAGCGATACTTTAAACCTCTTTGGATTTGCCTGAACTTTCTTTTACTAACTATGCTTTTGATTAAACCACAGATGAAAACAAGGGACTGGGCTTAATTTTGTGTAAAAACAAAGGCCACAATGTTTTCACAGAGGGGAGCTGTACGGTTCTTAAAACTAGAAAATTGGGAGCTTATCTGAATGGTAGTAGTATCACTTGAGTAGACAGCACTTTGTATTACAAGGATTTACCATCATCTCTATGGTGGTCTATGACTGGAAAACACTGGTTTTCTGATCACAACAGAAAACTGTGTATATGCATCTGAATCAGGGGTGGGTTCTACTTACTCTTACTACGGGTTCACAGCAGGGCCGCGCGCATGCGCATGCGCATGCACATGCACAGAAGTTTCCTGATGATGTCCGGGTCAGTGGGCGGAGCCTTCCAGTGGTTTTATTACCGGTTGCTCTGCAAAACCTGGAAGTTTTGTTTTATTATACACACAAATGTGAGATCACAGGGGACAGTACTTTATTTTATTTATTTTATTAAATTTATATACCGCCCTTCTCCCCGAGGGGACTCAGGGCGGTGAACAGCCATAAATAAAAAACATATATACAAAATTTAAAAGCCAAAGAAAACCGAATTAAACATTGGCCCCAATATTTAAAATCCCAAATTTACAATGTTAAAACCCCAAATTAAAATATTACAATTTAAAATTTCTAAATTATTTTACAACAGAAGGGGAAAAGGGAAGAATTAGGCCAGGCCCGCCTGGTGGAACAGGAAAGTTTTTAACTCACGGCAGAAGGCACGAAGATCCGGGATCCTCCGTAACTCTGGGGGGAGCTCGTTCCAGATAGTGGGTGCCCCCACAGAGAAGGCTCTCCCCCTGGGGGCCGCCAGCCGACATTGTTTGGCCGACGGCACCCGGAGGAGCCCCTCTCTATGGGAACGTACCAGTCAGTGGGAGGCTATTGGTGGTAGTAGGCGGTCCCGTAAGTACCCAGGTCCTAAGCCATGGAGCGCTTTAAAGGTGGTAGCCAACACCTTGAAGCGCACCCGGAAGACCACCGGGAGCCAGTGCAGCTCGCGCAGGAGAAGAGTAACATGGGAGCGCCACGTCGCTCCCATCACCACCCGCGCGGCCGCACTCTGTGCCAGTTGGAGCCTCCGGGTGCTCCTCAAGGGGAGCCCCATGTAGAGAGCATTACAATAGTCCAGGCGAGAGGTGACAAGGGCGTGAGTGACCATGTGTAACGAGTCCCGATCCAGAAAGGGACGCAACTGGCGGATCAGGCGAACCTGATGAAAAATCCTCCCGGTCACGGCCGTCAAATGCTCCTCAAAAGACAGCCGTGAATCCAGGAGGATGCCCAAGTTGCGCGCCCTCTCTTCCGGGGCCAATGATTCACCCCCGATAGTCAGCGATGGTACCAGCTGACTATATCGGGACGTCGGGAACCACAGCCACTCGGTCTTGGATGGGTTGAGTCTGAGCCTGTTCCTCCCCATCCAGATCCGCACGGCCTCCAGACACCGGGACATCACTTCAAGGGCATCGTTGGGGTGGTCTGGGGTGGAGATGTACAGCTGGGTGTCGTCAGCATACTGATGATATCTCACCCCAAAACCACGGATGATCTCGCCCAGTGGCTTCACATAAATGTTGAACAGGAGGGGCGAGAGGACTGACCCCTGAGGCACCCCACATATAAGGGGTCTCGGAGTCGACCTCTGCCCCCCTGTCAACACCGACTATTACCGGTCGGAGAGAAAGGAGGAGAACCACCGTAACCCAGTGCCTCCCACCCCCAGCTCTTCCAACTGGTGCAGCATGATACCATGGTCGATGGTATCAAAAGCCGCTGAGAGATCTAACAGGACCAGGACAGAGGAACAACCCCTGTCCCGGGCCCTCCAGAGATCATCAACCAACATGACCAATGCCGTTTCCGTGCTGTACCCAGGTCTGAAACCCAACTGGAACGGATCCAGATACGTCGTTTCATCCAGGTACCGGGGGAGCTGTTGCACAACCACACTCTCAACAACCTTCGCCAAAAAGCGAAGGTTGGAGACCAGACAATAATTTACCGACATTGCCGGGTCCAGGGAAGGCTTCTTGAGGAGAGGCCTCACCACCGCCTCTTTCAAGGCGGCGGGAAAGTCACCCTCACCCAACGAAGCATTTATAATCCCCTGGAGCCAGCCGCGTGTCACCTCCCGGGAAGCCAGTACTAACCAGGAGGGGCACGGGTCCAATAAACAAGTGGTCACGTTCAGCCTGCCCAGAATCCTGTCCACGTCCTCAGGGGTCACAGGATCAAACTCAGTCCAGATAACACTCACAAGACCTGCCCCTGTCCCTCTCCCCAGGACTACCCAGTCGGAGTCCAAGTCTTCCCGAATCTGAGTGATTTTGTCATGCAGATACTGAACAAAATCCTCAGCTCTACCCTCCAAGGGATCCTCCCGCGCTTCCTGATGAAGTAGGGAGCGGGTCACCCTGAAGAGGGTGGCTGGGCGATTATCTGATGATGCAATAAGAGCAGCAAAATAGTTGCATTTAGCTGCTTTTATCACCACTAAGTAATTCCTAATATGGGATTAGGATTAGTCTGGTGTCCGGTCAGATTCAGAACGACTGGCTCTCCAACTACTCTCTAGGCATCTTTTCTGGCGCTACAACTCCCTCAACTCCTCGGAAAACCAAGGAGCCAATTGAGATCGGCGCCGGGTCAGAGGCCGCAAAGGCACAACCCGATCCAGAGCACCTGCAGCCGCCCTATCCCAGGCGGCCACTAGGTCTCTGGTCGAGGCGTGTGCCAGAGCCTCAGGAAATGGCCCAAGCTCCATCTGGAACCTATCAGGTTCCATCAGGCGCCTGGGGCGGAACCAACTAACAGGCTCTGCCTCCCTGCGGCGGGGTGCAGAGGTTTGAAAGTCAAGACGAAGGAGAGAGTGATCTGACCATGACAAGGGCTCGATGACTAGGTCCCCTATCTCAAGATCACTCAACCACTGTCCAGAGACAAAAATCAAATCCAGTGTGTTTCCCCCCATGTGGGTAGGGCCATGAATTAACTGGGTCAGGTCCATAGCTGTCATGGAAGCCATGAACTCCCGAGCCACCTCCGATGTCTCACCCACAGATGGAAGGTTGAAATCCCCCATGACCATAAGTCTAGGGGTTTCAACTGCCACCGCGGCGATAACGTTGAGGAGCTCGGGTAGGGCTGCTGCCACGTGGCAGGGAGCCAGGTACATGACCAGCAAACCCACCTGAACCCCATGACCCCACTTCACAAGGAGGGACTCACAGCTGGCCGTCTGAGGAACTGTGGCCTCCCTCGGTCTCAGACCTTCTTTAATAACAACCGCTACTCCCCCGCCCCTGCCCTGTGACCTTGGCCGATGGAATGCAAGGAAACCTGGTGGGCACATTTCAACAAGGGGAACCCCCCCTCCTGGCCCAACCAGGTCTCCGTAATACCTGCCAGGTCTGCTCCCCCCTCACAAATAAGATCACAAATGAGGGGGGCTTTATTTACTACGGACCTGGCATTGCATAACATCAGCCGAAGGATCGGGCCCTGAGGGTCTGTGCAACCTGGGGAACGGGTAGAGTCTTGGGGGCCAGAGCGCACCACCGCTCGTAAACAGCGGGTGTGCACTCCCCTAACTCGATATGGCCCCCTACTCCCGCCATATCTACCCCTCCCACTCATGGTAGTGATGTTCCAGGCACTATCCAGACAACCTCTAGCTCCCCTCTCAACCCCAGGATCCCCTCCTCCCATGCCATGATTCCTTGCCAGGCCTGCCCCTCCCCCTCCCCCCTCCCTCCCCTCCCCCCAGAACCCCTTAAAAATTTAGTTAATTTAGTTAATGACAATTTTAAAAAACCCCTTAGCCCCCTCTTGGCCGCATGTAGCTAGTGTTGGCCTTTATACTGTATGTATTGAGTTTTTCCCAAGAATTTGGGATATCATGATGTATTGGCATGATATATGTGTGGCTCCAAGCAGTGTGGCCTTTTGTAATTAAAAGATGGAAATTTTGTCAATTTTTTTAAAGTGGCATCTAAGATTTTTTGGGTTTGGCATCCAGTGTGCTGATAACTATTGGGACTCCTGTGATTCAATTATAACATATTATTTCAACTTTGATTTTCAGATCTTGATACTTTGTGATATTCTCCAATTTTTTGTCTTTTATTCTACTATCCCCTGTTAGTAGATAACATCAATTATCAAGTGTGATTGGACACACAAGGAATTTTTCTCTGGAGCATAAGCTTTCAGTGTACATACAAACAACAAAGTAATATAATCGTAAGATTCCAATTGAAGAAGATAGTAGAAAAGATGACAAGGATAAATGATAATACTGCCACACTGTATGGGTAAATATCCTTAGACATAAGACAGTATTGTGATGGCACAAGGGAAAAAGCTGTCTGTGTCTAATTCTTTTATAATTTTACTGCAGTGCCCTACAGTGGCATCCTGAGGGGAGAATATGAAACAGTTTATGTCCAGGATAGGTGAGATATTTTCTTAGCCCTCTTTCTTATCTATGCAGTATCGAGGCCCTCAATGGAAGACAAGCTAGTTGAAATTGTTTTTTCTGTAGTCCTATTTGTTGAAATCTGTTCCTGTCCCATTTAGTTGTACCAGACAGTTATAGAAGTACAAATGGCAGATTTAATAATAATTCTTCTATAGCACTGTATCAACAGCTCCTGGGACAGTCTGAACTTCTGAAGAAACAGGTAGAACATTCTTTGTTGTACCTTTTAATGATGATTCTAATGTTAGCTGTTCATGTTAAATCCAAATGAGATTATAGAACCCAGAAACTTGAAATTCTCTACTGTTGATACTATGTTGTCTAATATTGTAAGAGATGGTTGAATAGGAGGGCTCCTCCTAAAATTCCCTTTCATTTCTGCAGTTTAAGTGTGTTCAACTCCAAATTGTTCCAGCTGCACCACAGGGTTAGTTGTTCAACCTCCTGTCTGCATGCAGACTCATCACCATCTCAAATGAGACCAATGATTGTTTTATCATCTGAAAACTTCAGTACTTTAACTGGGGGATTCCTCAAGATGCAGTCATTGGTAGAGATCAGGGGTGTCAAACTCAAGGCCCATGGGCCAGATCCGACCCGCGGGGTGCTTAGATCTGGCCCATGGAGCTGCGCTGGAAACACCGAAGGACCGGCCCACGGTACCTCTGCCAATGAAAATGGGCTCCCAATCTCCATTTTCAGCTGGGACGGCCTCCTGCACGCAGCCTTCCCAAGCTCCATTTTTGCTGGCAGAGGGTTGCAGGAGGCCATCTCAACTGAAAACAGAGATTGGGAGCCTGTTTTTGCTGGCAGAGCACTCGAGCCACCACAGGCGCTCCTGACATGAGTGACATCAAGTGGTCCATGCCTCCCCTGGCCATGCCCCCCCCATAGTCAAACACAACCCTGATGTGGCCCTCAATGAAATTGAGATTGACACCCCTGGTATAGAGAGAAAAGAATAATGGAGAGTGCACACAGTCCTTGGAGATACCTATGCTAATTGAATGATTAGTCAGTGTGATTTTTACCTATCATCACCTGCTGCTTTCTATCTGTCAGAGATCTTATAATCTACTTACAAGTGCGGTCAAGCACAACTATCTGTTTAGAGTGAAGAATTTCTGGAATGATGATATTGAATGTTGAGCTGAAGTCCACAAAAAGGACCCATGCATAGGGCATTGGGGATTCAAGATGCTGTGCCTCATTAACAGTATCATCTGCTGCTCAATTTGCATGGTAGGCAAATTGTAAGTGGATCTGTGATTTTCAGGTGGGCCAGCACTAACCTTTTAAAGGTTTTCAAAACTGACAGATGTCAGAGCAACTGATATGACATTTATAGTCCTATATTTTATAGTCTGTAATTGTGTGGTTTATACAATTCTATACAATTCTGTAATTCTATATGTCTCTAGTTCTAGATTCCATGTCTGAAATTTTATATTCTTTGGTCATTTATACTCTGAATAGATGTTTCCAATTTTCTTCTTGAATCAACTCATTTTAGCATCTGGTTCTTTGTGCATGTGCCTAAATATCTCTTGTCCATTCCAGCCCAGAATCACTTGCCTAACCAGGTAAAGATTAAATTAGGTTGAAGTTGCTCAAGGTTTTCTGACAGCCTTGGGCATTTTCCCTGGGCAACTGTACTTCTTTTCTGATAACACTCTGAATTCTGAGTGGTGGCCAGTGCCCTGCATTTTGGTTCAAACTTGTCAATGTTGTGAATTGCCAATGAACTTTCCAGTATTCTGAGGCTTCCTGCTGTGCCACTAGCCACTCTCCATCATTCCACAGTGTGTTTTCTCTTTCATTCATACTTTTTCCTTCCCCCACATAGCATATTTGGAATGTCAGGTGTTTTTCTTTCTTTAGTTTTGTCCATTCTGGCTCTCCTTTGTCTCCCTCATTCTTCTCTTCACACCACTTGTACATTCAGTGCCCTTTTAACTGGGTGGCTTAACTAATGTCTAAGAAAATATCCTTCATAGTAGTAGGAAAGCATGTAAAGAGATACTCCTCCCATTGTCCACCCTTTAGTCTACAGGAAGGAGAAGCTAATGGGAAAGAAATATATACTAAAGTTGTAATAGCAAATCATTTCAAGGATGAAAAACTCAAAGAAAACAGAAGAAGCCAATATGGTTACACATAAAGCTGAAAGGAAAGAGGTAGAGAGAGGAAACATATCACCAAAGGACACATTCTGTTAGCCTAGAACTGTAGTGATGGTTTAGAAAGGCTAGAACTTGAATCAGCTGGAGCTGGCAAAAGATGCTAAGAAATACAAAAGGGCTCCTTCAGATTTGTTCAAATTAAAGGAATTGAAATACTTTAATTGAGATACTGAGCTCAGTTAAAATGTTGGAGAAAATACAAGTTACTCAATTCCTTATTCCCCAACATGTTCTACCAAGCAGAAAAGTAGATATTCTACCAGAAAAGTAGAATATTGGTGTAAAACGAAGCCTAAAAGTAATGACAACATGGCCAGAAAAATCAGCTCATATGGCTGTGCATTTCTTCAAAGGAATACTTTGCCTTGATGGCGTTTCAACTGAAGCAGCTCCTTGAAACTAGCTTGCAAATCACTCTGTTCTACTTGCTTCCAACACCAAAGCAAAAGACTCATGTTGCTTCATGTCACTCTGCTTTGGACTCTTTCTCAGTTTTCTCCCATATAATTTGTACTATGTGAGAAAGGTGAGAAAAGTCTTCTCCTGCAAAATTGTCTAAAGTGCCTTCAGGCTGTGTTACTTGGGAAATGTTGCAGGATTGGCTGCTGTGTAAATATCCTAGTTAGTAAAAAAAAAGATCTGCATGTTGTTGGCTTCACTAAATGTTATGAACAGCCTTGCTGCACAACTGAAACTTCCTAACCTCTTCTTTGTATTACTGACCAGAAGATAGATGCTATGGGAACATATTGCTCACTTTCTTATTTGATAAACTCTGTAGGGAAAGCACTATTTACTTTCTGTAGATCCATTGCCAAAGCTTTGGCAAGTGGTTTGAATCACATGAGCAGCCCATCTTCCACTGTTGATGAATAGAGCAGTTGGAAGACGCAAGCAGAATTCTTTCTCTTACTCTTGACAAATCATTTCTTGAATATTTTGTCATAAATGTTCCTCTATATCACTCACTGAAAGATTCACATCAGAAGTCTTGCAAGCTGCAAAGATCTGGCATATATAGTACAATCTTTCTGTGCATCACAGTTATCTTTGAACCCCTGCATACATGCTGAAATTCTTCCAGTCTTGGTGGTTTTAATGCATGTTGCTAATTCACAGTACTTAGTACTCACTACTGTACAGTCATGGCTAGCAGACAAGGCTGTGAAGAATCATTCAAGATGAACTAAATTGCTTTAGAGGTGGAAACTGGGGCACTCTTTCACTTCAGTGAAATGATTTACAACACCTTAAGAGAGATAAGCAAAATGAATCTAAGTTGCTTCACACAGGTCTACTATTTACTTTGATATAAATTTAACATTTCCAGGGCCAAATAAATTGCATTCTGAGTAACTGAAATAACATGTTAATAGTTTGGCTGAACATTTATTATTATCTTTTAGAAATCCTGGAGAACTGAGGAAGTGTCAGATACTGGAAAAAGGCAAAGGTCCCTATAACAAAAGAAGGTGGGAAAAAAGAATATCAAAGGAATTATAATCTAAGGAGTCATGGTGACACAGTGGTTAAAATGCAGTATTACAGGCTGACTCTGCCCACAACCAGGAGTTTGATTCTCACTGGCTTAGGGTTGACTCAGCCTTCTATCCTTCCGAAGTCAGTAAGATGAGAACTCAGATTTTTGGGTGCAATATGCTAACATTTGTAAACTGCTCAATAGTGCTGTAATGCACTATGGAATGGTATATAAGTTTCAGTGTTATTGCTATTGCTATTTGACACTGATACCTCTGAAGATTCCAGAATGGATCTTGATGAGATTGATTGGTAAGCACCTTGCAAACATTATGGAAAAAACAAGATAATATGGATTTGTCAAAACTAAACCTTGTCTAAGTATACTAATTTCAGTTTCTAATTGGATATCAACCATAATAAATTGTAAAATTGCACTCATACAAATACACAAAGCGTTTGACAAAGTATTCCATGTCATGTGATTGTTATATTAGTTAATTAGGGCTAGACTGCATGACAATCAATTGAATTCATTGCTGGCTATTGATCTTAAAGACTATTTATCAATAGTTCCCCATTAGACTGGAAAGAAATATTGAATTTTGTGTCACAAGGATCACCCATAGGTTTGTATTATTCAACATGTCTGTTAATATCATTGAAGAAGAGAAGGAGGAATGTTTAACAGATCTGCAAAATTGAGCCGAATATCTAGACATCAAAAATCAAATTCCAAATAATCCTAACCCATTAGCAAAATAGGTTGAGAATAACAATATTAAATTTAATAGAAATAAATGAAAAGTTTTTCCTTTAGGAAACAACAGAACGTACAGATATAGAACATGATGTATCTGGCTTGATAATTATATTTAGCAAAAGAAAATAAGGGTAGTACTTGATTAAGTTAGATGGAAAGTCAAAGAAACATCCTGGAAAAAGCAATAGAAAATGACTTCCACATTGTCAAGAAAACAGAATTGTGTGTCTCTAGATAGATGGCAAAGTTGAATGTGAGTCAGTAATATAATTATGCACCGCCTCAA
This sequence comes from Ptyas mucosa, assembly GCA_012654045.1. Lineage (NCBI taxonomy): Eukaryota > Metazoa > Chordata > Lepidosauria > Squamata > Colubridae > Ptyas > Ptyas mucosa. Next base: position 16,547,702 of record WNWU01000018.1, on the reverse strand, counting down.
CAGATATATAGTTTCCATATAATGGAAGTAAGAATACCATTTATCAGACCCCATAATGAATATTATTCAAGTTACTTAAAGGAATTTAGAAGAACTAGAACAACTTCAAAGAAAGGCAGTGAGAAAAACTAGAAATGAAGTTTGTGAACACATACTGAAATAATTGGGGTTATTTTGCTATTGTGTAAGATATTAGGAAGGGTGCATGATAGACTGAAGGAGGATCTTTAAATATCTGAAAAGATATTACACAGAAGGTCAAGACAAGATATTTTTTTCAGAATGTAGAATGTGGTGCAATGGATTATAGTTATAGGGAGACATAATTGAATGTCAACCCACCCAACCCCAACCACACAGCTTGGCAATAGAACACACATAGAAACACACACCAACACTAAGCAGGGAGTTGCACTTAGAAGTCTTTCCAGCTTTATGGTACTTTGATTCTGTTAACCACAACAAGGAAAGAAAACCCACAATAGTGCCCAAAGAAATTCACACACAAATCAACAAATTGGAATGAATTAGTCAATATTTCTAATCAACACATTCTGCTTACTTTTCAGACCATCCTTTGCTATGGAATTTACATTGTGTAAGACAGATGCTTCTATGTAGAAATCATCCAATGAATTTTGTTTTGCTTTTCCCCCTGGGCAGTAAAGAAAGTAGGTGTTTAAATAAGTATAGCATCATATTAACTTGAGAGAAAGGTCGGATTTTTGCCTTGCTTCTAGCTTTTAATTTGAAGATGTGGCAAATTCGGATGGATTACAAATTTTCTTGCCTGCTTCTACACCTGCTTCCAATGGGTCCTTGGGCATGCATGCATGCACACAAACTCCATTTTGTTTACTAGTGGGCTTTGTGACTTGATATACTGTTTTTTCTCAATTGATAATTAGACTTTCTTTTATCTACTCAGCATTGATTCCAACAGCTAATATCAACCATAGTGCAATGAGTAAAAAATCTTCTGTATGAGATGACCAAGCTGAACTTGAGGGAGGGGTCAAATGCATCATCAGTCATGAGTCCCTGTGCACCCACAAGAGATCTAGTCCAGCCAATCTTGAATTCCTTCTTACTTCCCACTCATTTCCCTTGACTGCTAGTAGCTCAGATTCTTGCAGAGACCTTAAACTTGCAATAAATCTTTATACTTATTTCAACTGCCTGGAATCTCCTGATTTCCCCGGTGCTTGACATTTTTTCCTACAATTTCCAAAAAAATACATTCTGCATTTTTGTCATACTGAACAAATTCTCAAACCATCACACTTCATCTTCTTCCCTGATCAATACCTCCCATTTTGCAGTAGGCTGTGTCTATAAAAAGTGAAGTAAAACTAGCCATTGCCCATTTTTGGCTTAGTAGTGGCAATTTACCTGTCAATTAGTATTTTGAAACAAAACTGTTATACTGTTGTTGTGATGTTTATGTATAGGCATTTTCTCTGGACTCTGTAAATATCACAAGGACCAGGTTCAGGTTAACACTTTGTATAATCTTTTCAGGACTGAAGAAATTACTCTTGCATCTAAATGAAATCTGAATCCTTTCAGGCTAGAAGGAAGCAGTATTATTCCTTTCAACACAATCAGGATAAATATATTTACCGAATTTTTCGGAGTATAAGATGCACCGGAGTATAAGACGCACCTACCTTTTTGGGTTTTTTTTTAAAAAAGGGGTTTTTTTTAAAAATTTTTTAGACAAACACACATACAAACATACAATGTATTTTCTTTGAACAGAGTATTTGGCTGGTTCACAAATTTAAACAGTATTTAGTCACTTAAATTAAATTTACAATTTCTATATTTCCTTTTTGCCATATTTATTCCTCATCTATGTTTTTAAAAAACCAATATTACCCTTCATTCTCATCTCTAATCTTTTTTTTTTAATTGAAAAAGTTTTAAAAGTTTTACATACATTTTCTCCCCCCTCCCCAACCCCCCCCGACTTCCAGGAGCAAATACAAAATATAAAATACAGCTTAAATCCCCTAAATTCAACTCCATCTCTCACTTATCATAATCATTAAACAAATAGATAAAAGGAAAGCAAGTCTTCTTTCTTCTTATTCCATCTAATTCAACAAAATTAGTATCCATTTATAATTACAGCAGTTAATAAAACAATTAAGTATTACCTAATCAAACCTATCATTACTCAATTTAGCTAATAGATAGTTAACAGATTATTAGATCTATACAATTTAACAAGATATTTTATAACTTCTTTCATTTAAAAAAAAACCTCATTCAAAAACCCCCAATTTAAGATAAAATACTATATAAACTCTTCCGTCCTCCACTTTTAAAACATCAAGGTCCAATTATAATTAAAACACTTAATAAAAAAAATTTCTAACTAAAAAATAATAATCAAAGCTCTTATTAATTTATCAATACATATTAACAAATCAACTAAAAACATCATTTAATAGCTATATCAAACATTTAAATTCTTCATACTAGATTAAACCAGTTGCTAATCTTTTTATCTTCACATCTTCCAACAGCATATAGAATGTCTTCATTTGCGTCTACCCACCTAAATAAAAATTGCTTCTTTATATAAACCCCCCCACGAGTGACTTTGTAATTGTATTTCAAATAGTATCCATCAAATCCAGCCAAAAATTAGATTAATAAATTCATCAAACGTATTAGGGAAACCACCAGATCAACTGCAATTGCCCTAGGCCCATAGTCCTTTTGCCTTATATTTATTACCATCAAACAGAAAACTCGAATTTACTATATTCAATAAAACTTCTGCGATTGCAATTAAGTCCAAATTTATTACAGTCCTTAATAAAATATTCCAAATCATTCAGGTCAAGGCATATTTCACAGCCCAACACCCAGCATTGCTGTGATCTGTTTATTCTTCTCAAAATATTCCAATACAGCTGTAGGTTACCTCCTCATTGTCGCTCATCGCTTAGTTAACTGGCATTAAGCTGCTGGATGTTTTCTTCCAAAAGTTCAAAATCTTTAAACACTTAAACAATACTTTTTTTTTATTAAAAAGTTTTACAAATTACAGAATTAATTTCCCCCCCTCCCCCCTCCCCCCTCCCTCCCTTCCCAACCCTCCCCCTCCCCCCCTGACTTCCCAGGATTAGCTCAGGGTATTACAAGTACAAACACCAAACTAAAATTATCTAACAATATAATAACACACCATTAACCTTGAACTTTAACTCCTAATAATAAAACAACAATATTCTAATTAATATAACTATTTCTACAAATTATTTCATTCGTAAGCTAATTGAAATTTCTTGTTACAATTTTTGTTCTGAATATAATCTATCCAACTTTTCCACTCCTTTATATATCTTTCATTTGGATAGTCTTTAAGATATGCATCCAAACTGCAATTTTTCAATTAATTTTAGTAAAAACTGCCAATACTATTTAAGGACCATCATCTCATCAAGCAGGGTTATTTTCCATGTCTCCAGTCTTTCTTCTTTTCCTTTTTACGAACTCTTTTCTTAACTTTGATCCCTCTGCCTTTTTTAACTCCAGTAAAATTTTGCATTTTTTGGGATTGCATATTATAAAATTTTTGCAGAAATATAACTTCTTCTGAAAACAGCTCTTTAAATGCAGGTTGGATTTTATAAAAAAAGATTCGTGTAGCCAAATTCTCATCAGCTTCCAAAATTTCTTGCTCCTTATTCTGCACAGCATCCATCTTTCTCTCCCCCCCAAAAAACTACTATAGGCTGTTGTTGTTCTTTTCCATCTCCCAGCTCTTCATTCAATCCCCCACTGCTAGATTGCAACTCAGTATTTCCATGTATTTCATTGTTTCCAGCTTGAGAAGCTTGAAATATAGTATCAATTTTTCCAATAAAGCAGAGGTAATTGAGCTCCAAGCTTCCTCAAAATCAGACCATATCTGAGGGTTAATTAACCCTTCTTTGCTTTCTTTGCTTTCAAAAAGACCAGCCATCTTGCCCCCCTTCTTCCTTCCCTTCCAAAAGGACAGGAAAAAAAAGTATCAAAAAGAAAAAAAAAAGACCCTTTGCAATTTGTAATTTATATTACTGCTTCAGTTATTATAATTACTTCCTTTCTTGTTTCATCCACTTTTCAAAAAAGAGTTTTATGTTTCAAACAGGGGCTTGTCAATAATTACTTTTAACTTTCACTTCTTCACGCCCCGTTGAAATTCAAACGCCATCTTGCTTTCACTTTCAGATTAAGGAAAATCTTTTAAAGAAGGTAAATCTTTGGAGTTAAAAAAAAGAAAATACTTGCTGTTTTATTCATGCTGCTTATGCTCCGCCAGCTTGATTCAAAAAGTATTTGTTTAAAGTTGGTTGCTGGGATGGTCACGACATCTAGCTCTGCAAAGCAGAGACATCCAGGGTCCGGAGTACTGACAGGCTTAACGGGGAGCTCTCATCTTCGAGCGCCAGATTATGGGTAAAATCTGGCACCCTCAGGGAGCTCTACCCCACCCGTCTACTCACTTTCCCCCCTCTTACCAGGAGGAAAGTTTCCAAACCGCAAGACAGCTGATAGTCGCTGTTCTTGCGGTTCTATGGAGCCCTGGGTTGGCGCTTCAAAAAGAAGCGTCCGGCGATGTCGCAATCCCACCGGAAGTCCTCATCTCTAATCTTAATCAAATTCAATTTTCCCTTCTATTCTATATTATACCCCTTCCCATTGTCATCTATTTTTATATCCATCCTCACATTGGTTAATTATGTAATATTACAATTGTTTAATACAAATTCAACATTTTAATATAAATCAATTAGTTATATAACTATCTTTTTGTATATTAATCAATATGAACATGAATATTCCAATTATTTCCATGCAATCCAATTTCTTACAAATCAATTAATTATATTTACCAATAATAATAAACCAAATAATTTCCCCTTATGTTACTCATTTTCACATCTTAAACTCTCCCAATAACCCACATAGTTTTGCCCATATAATCCTACAAATCACAACTTAATCATTCCTACTTTCATCACAATATATAATATATAATTAAAAATATTTCAATCGTTACAATTTCCCTAATTAAATTTAAAAATGTTCTAGCTGTTATCCAAGCTACAATTTAATCCTTTTTTACTTTCACCACCATATACCATTAAAGGTATTTCAATTGTTACAGTTTATACTTATTCATATTTCTAAAAAAAAATAAAAAATAAAAACTTATTGTCTAGATTTCAAAAATACAAAGACAAATATTCCAATTTTTATTCATTTCATTTTTACAATCATGATTTCCCATTTATTTCTTACTACTATTCATATTTCAATTCTAAATATATATATAACATTTTTCTCTTTCATTTCTTTTTCTCCCTTCCCATATTTATTTTTGCCTTTTTCTTTCTCCTTTTTTTCTTTTGTGTTTAAAATCTTGAACTCTCCTCTTTTGCCCTAAATTTCCCATGGTTTGCACCTACCTTTTTTGGTGAGGAAAAAGAAGAAAAAGAAATCTCCCTCTGCCTCTGCCTAATTTTGCCTTGCTGCAGCAAACAGCAAACAGCGTGCTTTACTTTCAGTTTCGTTTTCAGCTTAGCTTGATTAGCACAAGGGAAAAAAAATTGCTCCAGCAATTTAGCTCTTTGCAGCAAGCAGCAGAGCCCTGCACAAAACAGCTGAGAACAGGGAGTTGGGAGGCCAATCTAATCAACTTGTGCTAATTAGTCTATGCTGAAGCTGAAAGGAGCTGTTTTTTCTTGCTGTTTGCTTGCAAGGAGGTAACTGCTGTGAGGCACAGGCCAAAGGGTGGGGGCCAGTAGTTGGGCATGGCTATATTTGGTGTATAAGATGCACCTAAATTTTCACCCCCTTTTGGGGGGTGAAAAGGTGTGTCTTATACTCCGAAAAATACGGTATGTATCAAATATAGATACCGCCTCTCTCACTGAAGTCTCACTCAACTGAAAAAAAGACAGAGATTCAGCCCATGGAATTGCTTAAGTGGTCCTAATAGGGAAAGGCAAGAACTAGGAAAAACTGCAGACTTTCTATAGCCCATTAAAGACATGTACAGTATCTGATCCCATCTACAGTATATTCCACCTATGGCTATTTCCAGTGCTGCATGGTTTTCCTCTAACAATAAAATGACTCTATTTATATAGACTAAAAATAATCTAATTTCCTTCCTATGACTATAAAATCCTAATACCAAATCAGATTCCTAAAATTTTTCTTTCCATAGTTCAAGAATCTTATAAAAGGTTATTTCTTCTTCTTACCAAAGCTTGGAAGAGTACAACTCAATGTACTCTTGATGCATACACTGATACAACTCAATGTTTCTTAAAGATTAGATAGAGTCTTCAGATTCAGAACTTGAAGAGCTTAACCAGAGAAAGCCTCAACTTGCATCACAGGAATTGGCTGAAGAATCAAGATCAGAGGAAATGCAGGTGAATGCAAACTTAGCTAAACCCAGCAACCCATCACAAATTAGAAAAATATAAGAAGATTCAACATGAATATTTTGTTGCAGGAGGGTCCAGAGATCAAAATAATCAAGATGGTGGTTGCAGTTATGTGACATGATGCATTATGAAAAGGGTGTGATTTCAGTCAAGTTACAGCTGCCATCTTGACTTTTCTGACCTTCCCTGTGGACCCCTCTCCTTGATTGCATCAAAAATTTCAAATATATAACTAAGCTCAAATCATGTTCTGACACTTTCTGTTCTAAGATATATTTGCACTTTGGCAACACTGTGATTTAATAAATTTTCCCAGCAGTTCAGGTACATAATAATTACTTTTGAAGAGAAAAATTTATTATGGATTCATAATGTAATGAAAATGTAATAGAGTATAATGTAAAATGTATAGCAAAAGCTTAAATTGTATATAATAGAAAGCAATATGAACCAATCAAATATTTTATGTATTATTAAATGATAATGATTAAATGACAGTGATTTAACTGAATCAGAATTGAAGTTTCAATTGCTTGTATACTGAAAATATACTAAAGGCTAAATGAAATATTTTATTTAAGGTCCTAATTTGTAGCACTCTAGAATTAAAAATAAAACTTCTAAAGTTATTCTGAATCTGATAAGTACAGAAGAGAGGTAACTTGATAAACTATTTAGGTCAATTTTCTGGGTAGATTGAATCTAGTTCTTTAGGGTAAAACGAAGATTCTTTTTTTTTTTTGAAAAAAATGTTTTTATTTATTTTTAAACATAGATAAAATACATCTTTTTAGAGCAAGAGTTTGATCCGGTATAAAATAATTACAATTGCTCACACTCCCTTCCAAATTTCACCCATTAACATATTAAAAAGGAAAAAGAAAAAGACATAAAGAAATCCAAACCCAATTTTTATCACTCAATCTAACATCTTATTCTAAATATTTGGCATTCTGCAATATCATCCTAAATCTTAAACTCCAACTATAAACAGCTCTTTGTTATATTCATTTATCATTTTAACAATCAGTATTTCATATATGTTCCTTACTTCTAAGACCCAAATCAAATCAGTATTTTTCTTAAATCACATCTAATGTCCATAGTTTTAACGTAAAATATTTTACTCCTCTCTTAAAATCCTTTCAAAATCAATTCACTTTAAAATTTATTCCACATTTCCATCTATAATTTATTATTCCCAAAATGTTTTGTTTTTGCTAATTACGAGCTTCTTCTCCATTGCAACTAGTTCTGGTATTTAACTGGTTCATAACTTAAATAGCTATTCCCCAGCAGTATTTTCCTCCACTTCTATCAATCTGGCTTTTACTGTTCTTCAAAAATTTCTCCTTCACTCCTCCTAGGTTTATTTTTGGCTGGATCACAGCTTAGTTAGCTGGTTTCCAGGGTTGCTTTCCTTTACTCCTAACCTTATTTGTTGGCTGGATCACAGTTGTGTTTTAACTGCTCCCCAACATTTTCTCCTCCACTCCTCCTAGGTTTATTTTTAGCTGGATCACAGCTTAATTAGCTGTTTTCCAGGGATGCTTTCCTCCACTCCTCACCTTATATTTAACTGGTTTACAGTTTGGCTTTAACTGCTCTCCAGGATTATCTCCTCCATTCCTCCTAAACCTATTATTGAGCTGGTTCACAACTCGGTTGGCTGTTTTCCAGCAAAGCTTTCTCCACTCCTTCCTATTCATGGCTAGTTCACAACTTATTTCATCTAATCACCAAAATCATACTTCTCTTCACTCCTAACTTTTCATTTATTTGACTGGTTCATAGCATTTTGTTTTAACTTACCAATTTGAAATAATAATGCATTATAACAAATATCTTCTCACCTACTCTCTCCTGAACTATTAATTTTCTTTAAAATTCTCCCATTTCATATTTATTTCTTAGTTTTCTATGAAAAACAACATTTTAAACCACTTTGAGAAGCAATTTTCCAAAATTATAAAATCTATAAACAATTCTTATTAATATTCAAAAATTCATTCCCATTCTCTTATTTTTCTATGGAAAAAACAACATTTTAAACCACTTTAAGGTTAATTTTCTATAAACATTAAATCTCTTATTAATATTTAAAGGCTCAGTTCAGTCTTCCAATTTTTTGTAATTTTTCTATAATCACATTTTTCCCGCCCTAAAAATAATTATAAAATCTATAAACAATTCTTATTAATATTCAAAAATTCATTTAGATTCTCTTAGTTTTCTATAAAGAACAACATTTTAAACCACTTTAAAATCGATTTTCTGTGATCTGTACTCTTATTGCCTAACCAGGTTAATTACAACAGTAATATTAATAATGAAAAATAAAAGAAGAACCAGAAAGGGAGAAATAAGAGAGAATAAAAATATAGCCGGAAAGATTAAAAAGGAAAATTAAAAGAAAGAAAAAAAATATGAGAGAGAGGAATAAAACAAAAGGAAAAATAAGAAAAAATAAGAAAGAGAGAAAAAAGAAAAAGGAGGAAAACTCCTCCTAACATTATTTAACCTTCAGTTACATAGAAAATATTACATCCATTTTAATCAAACTATGGTATTTTTCTCGTCTTCCTACCCAATATATTCCAATTTTTTCCTTTCTCCAATCTGTCCAGACTCCCCCCCTTTTTTTCTTTTTAGTATCATCATAGTTATAAAGACTAAAAGATTTAGTTCTTTTGTGTTCCATATATGGTATCATCATATCTTCTTCTGTTGCCTGCCCTTCCCTTTTGTTGCCACACCATTAATCAGCAGTTTTAATTGTTCCAATTAGTTTCTTCTTTCTAAATATCAATAAGTTCTCCAATAGACAGATTAGGTTCATCCAAAGTCAAGCCTCCTTAGTTTTTTCTCAAAGTAATCCAGTTTAGGAAACAAGAAACAAAGTTTCTCCTTCAAATGGCAAGCAATCCACACTTTGCACTTTCACTTCTTCTCCGCTAGCAACCATTTTGCCTTCCTCCACTTGTCTTTTCTCATAGCTTCAAAAGGTTTCTGTTTATTTCCTCTTCTTTTTCTCTCTCTTCAGAAATAACCCATTCTCATTAAAGAGAAGGGAAAAGTGTCAAATTTTATATCCTTCCAAAGGAATGGTAATTCCAAAGCAATCAATAGGTACTATAATCCATTAACGGGTCTTCCTTTTGTTAATTGTTTTAAATCCTTTGCCCAAGTAGTTCTTAGCTGCTATAAAGGCTAGGGCACACTTATTGATGACCATTATTTAAAGGCTGTTCCCGCCAGGGTAGATCCCACTCACCCAGCTTTCAAACGCCTTGCTCCTGCTTCTCCTCCTGCACTTTGCTTGTCCTGGATGCCGTAGCCTAGAGGCAGCTGCCATGTCTGCCGCTCCCACCACCGCCGGTGCAGAGGGTAATCCTCCAGCCCTGAGGAACTTGCCCATTTCTCTTGACCATCAGAGGGGTCCCTCTCTAACCCCCTGTCCCTACAGGACAGGGTAGGTCTACAGACCTGCCGGCAGTGGCTTGACAGACGGGGTTTTTGCAGGCTCCTAAGAGCCCTGCTATTTCCATGTCTGAATCGCCGTGGCACCAACCGGAAGTGTATACTGAAAATATACTAAAGGCTAAATGAAATATTTTATTTAAGGTCCTAATTTGTAGCACTCTGGAATTAAAAATAAAACTTTTAAAGTTATTTTGAATCTGATAAGTAAGTACAGAAGAGAGGTAACTTGATAGACTATTTAGGTCAATTTTCTGGGTAGATTGAATCCAGTTCTTTAAGGTAAAACGAAGATTCTTGATACTGTACTAATCCAAGCTTTCAGTCTCTTTGAAGTTGGAGATACAATTGAAGCAGAAGGAAATGATAAATTGGTTAAGATCTGACGTTCATTTTATCATGTTGAAGAAGACAGTCAGAAAAGACATAATTCTGTCCTAACTAAATAAAAAAGGATCACCTTCTCAGTTCAATCTTTTATATCTTAGAATGCTTTGTCTGAAATTTTCTCTTAAAAATATGTAGCACTTATGCTTCAGCAAATTCATGAAGTTTTAGGATTAGGGTTAGGGTTAAGTGTTAGGATTAGGGTCAAAAGCTGTCCATAGTCTGAGAACTGGTCTTTCTGAAAAATTCTCCCCAAATGTATCACAGTTTATGTTAAACAAAGCCTGGCACTATGCCTCTACTCAGCAAGGGACACTAAAAAGTCTTCTTCAAAATCCAATAAGAGATAAACCTCTTGGTTGTGAATGTCTTTATTATCATTATTAAGAAACAGCCCACATATAGACAAAAAAAAATCACACAGGTAGAAGAACAACTCTAAACAGCAATGTGCTATTGAAGTCAATGGATTTAGAGGGGATTAGTTGGGAGCCAGTTTATTTATTTGTCCTTCAGTCACACATATGCATGGTCTGAGCTACTTTCTTCTCAGAATTGTCTAGATCTGTGATGGCAAACCTGTGGCATGGGTGCCAGAGGTGGCATCCAGAGCCCTCTTTGATGGCACATGTGCCATTGCCACAGGTCAGATCTCTGTGGCGTTTCTTTCATGAGCTTCTGTTTCTCTGCAAACGACAAAACAGAAGCTCATGAAAGAAAACGATCTTACCTCTTGCCACACTGCCTGTGTTGGATGCCCCACCTCCTGTCAGTCAGCTGGTCTTCGGATCTCTGCTGTGCATGTGCATATCTGTGCATGTCCACTTATGCCCCACGCATGTGCATATCCACATGCATGTCTGTGCATGCACATGTCCGCACAAATGTGCACACATTCCTTTCAGTTTGGGCATGCATGCACACAGTTTGGGCACTCGGTGTCTAAAAGGTTTGCCATCACTGGTCTAGATGTGTTCCCTTCACTGCCAATTAAAGAGTTTCAAAGCATAGTAGATCCTGACAAAACTCTCCCTCTTCTCTTTGCAAAGTGACCCAAAGTTAATAGTTTTGCTTATAACTGCAAAAATATCTTGCATCAATTTCTCTTGTTTCCCATATCTGTCCTTGCTTGACTTTTCCTTCCACATTGGATCTCCTCCATCATGGTCAACCTGATCCTGTCTGTTCCTCTTGGCTCTTAATCAGAGGTGAGCATCACATACTGTAACAACCGGTTCGCTGAGCACCAGAAATGTGAGTGCGCACATGTGTGTGGCATCACAAAACATGGCAATTCGCTCACGTGCACCATCCAAACATGCATGTGGCATCAAACACACAGCAATATAGGACGAGATCGCGTCTGGGCCCACCTTCAGGTCGCAACTATCGGTTCTCCCAAACTGGTCTGAACCGGCAGCAGCCCACCACTGCTCTTAATGCTGTACCTTTTGCAGCCAATCCACTGGGTGTTTTCCCCATGGCTGAACCTCCCAGTCATTCTCTCTCTTCCACTTCCTGAAATGTTGCCATCAAGACTTGCCAAACTTCCCAGTTTGTTTCAGAAGGAGGACCCTCTTCCCCTTGCCACCTGCCCCAGCAGAGCACAAGAAGGGAAAACAAATTTATGTTTCCTCTCTTTTACTTTCTTCTTTCTTCTTAAATTGCCTTTCTTTCTTTCTTTCTTTCTTTCTTTCTTTCTTTCTTTCTTTCTTTCTTTCTTTCTTTCTTTCTTTCTTTC